>CM037863.1:4199759-4534759 GCA_021292105.1 Anadara kagoshimensis
GTCCGACAATCAGAATAAAATTTATTTTTTTTGATATCTTAGTGTTAGGGCTGTGACGGGTAGAGAATTCTGTACCCGGGTACCCAAACTTTTATACCCGACCCGGTACCGAGTACCCGATGCTTTTCAACTTCCACAAATTTCAATTAAGAATCTATTTCACAAACCGTGAATAAGTAACCAGAATAAACAGATATTATTAAATAAATGATTATTAATCTATATAGACAATTTTCCCGTAAACAAATGCAGTAAATTGCAGATAAATCAGCATCTTGTATTTTTATTATAGACTAATATAGTAACCTATCGTGAATCCCGGCTCTCCATGATGAAACCTTAACTACGCATGCGCAATGCTTATACGAGTCAAAGATTTTGTCTTGCAAGCTAGGTTAAATAGAATCAATAACTGTGATTGTTTTGTTAATGTTATTAAATAAAGTAATTTCCAAATTTCCGATTTTCTTTCGATCATTTTTAAAGTTGCTTAGAGTGGTTCCCCGATAACCAATATCACCATTCGGAACCATATATCGTATTATTGAGTTGAATGTAGTTCCTCAAGGTGTTCCGATACTTACCTCGTGTGTCACAAACTGACAGAAGTATAAACAATGTTCACGATTACTGACATGTCGTGTCATTTTGAATGAAAGTCAAGAGTTTAATTGAACTTATATACATTTTATAACAATGATACATGTTTTAACGGGTAACGGGTAAACAATTTGTTACCCGGGTACAGTCATTACCCTAACCGCAAACGGGTACCCGGGTACTCGTCACAGCCCTACTTAGTGTTTATATAGCTTACTTTTCTGTGTGTTATTTATCATTTTCCCGGCATGTTGTGCAAAACATAACGTTTTCAGTTTCACTTTGCCCCAAACCCGGAAATTCGCTCAACCATAATTGTTGAAATTTTCTTGAACGTTTACTTTCGTATTTTTTTTTATTTTCTTTTTTTCCGCCTCTGATTTCTGTTTTTTGCTTGAGTTGGGGCCGGTAAACCCAAACTTGGTCAGATCCATGATGAACCAGATCACATTGCATCATGTTGTTAACGTAACTTGTCTTTAAAACGTTTTACACAAGTGTATCATATTGTCGTTAATTACAAGCGTTTCAATGATTTTGAATGTTAAGCAACTCTATGTTTTACAAGCGCACAGTCGATATTGACTGTGAAGCAGATTACGAAAGTTGGAATTGCCGAAAGGAGGACTGGCGATCTTTTCCATCAATTCTTTTCAAATTAAAATTTATTTACTTAAAATTTTAACTTGTCCCGTCGGGCAAGTAACATGGCTGTTGAACTTGTCCGGCGGCACTTTTGACTGGTACCGGACAATCGGACAAACGTTAATGTCGAGCCCTGGATGCCTCTAGATAAAAAATTTAATTTTAATGATTTGGCTACAATCTCAAACTAAGTTTAGTCTGACTGAACATATCTAATCCTACTTCAATATTTCTATTTGTATTGACTTATGCATATCCAAGTAATTTTCAACACTTGATATATTCTAGGTTTCCACAAATTTAAAATAATTAGTAGCCAAATTCCCAAAATTTGTGAAAATATAGTCTTTTTGAAAGATTTTCTCAAAAATTAGTAGCCAATGGCGATTTTGGCTACCAGGAATGGAAACAAAGTATATTAGATATATTATTTAACCCTACACATGTACAAAACCATAGTCTTGTATTTACATCAAAATCATTTTCAAGGTTCCTTTTAACTTTTAATCTACAAAATGACGTCGTTCTATGTAACCAATATACAGTTTTGAGGAAATTCTGCTAGCTTTGGTTCTGTTTTCAAACCGTAACCCAGGGTTCGTACGGGCCTGGAAAAGTCCTTAAATTTTGAAGTTTGTCCTTAAAAAAAACCTTAAAAACAAGTCTGACCCCAAAAAGCCCTTGGATTTGGCCATTTGGGTGTTTGAATTATTGAATAAAGTGGTTGCAAAAAGATTGATATCTATTAATAATAGATTGATTTATTGCATTGAAATGAGCAATTTAAAGGTACTTGGTCCTCTTGAATGCCTAACTTTAACCTCAACTTCAAGTGTTGTTACTATGGACATGTAAGTTATTGTTTTATTGATTTTATTCACTTTGCACCAATATTTGTTTGCTAAAATTGTCCCTCTGATTAGGCCCTAAATTTGCAAATAAGACCCTTAAAAGACCCTAAATGTCCTAAAATTTGGAGTCCAAATGTTTGTACGTACCTCGTTAACCACATGACCCCTATCATCATGGCAACCTTGACCTTGTAAGTTTTGTCTGTCCCATGCCAACTTTTTCATCCTAGCTTTCAATTTAAGGGTTCTTTTTAATATTAAAAATGAGAAAAAAATCAAACAAGTGGAAGAGCACTTGGGTGAAAACGTCGAACACCACATTCAAACTGTCGGAAAAAGAATAATACACTAAACTTTCTGGTCCAATGATCAGCAAGACATTTTGGCCTTTCATGTCAAAAATTTTGTGTTATATATCGAGTATCTGTCAACACAATGTGTGAATCATATGTACATTAATTTTGTTATCTATCTGATTTCAGATTTAAAAGCCACGGAAACCGAAGAGCAATAATAGAATCATGGGAAAGGAAAAGATTCATATTAACATCGTCGTCATTGGACACGTCGACTCCGGCAAGTCCACCACCACAGGGCATCTCATTTACAAATGTGGTGGAATTGACAAAAGAACCATCGAGAAATTCGAGAAAGAAGCCCAAGAAGTATGTTAAAATTATATTTTAACTCTTGTTTCATTTTTTAGGGAATCTCCAAAGAGTATATTCAGGGCTGTTATACTTTTTTTTTCGAAATGTGTCCAGGGACATTCAATTTGGGGGAAAACAGCATGTAGAGTCCAATTTGTAGTAATTTACCTATGTTTCCACAAATTAAAAATAATTAGTAGCCAAATTTCCAAAATTTGTGAAAATATAGTCTTTTTTTAAAGTATTTTTCCACAAATTTACTAAAATAGGTTACTTTTTGAAAGAATTCCTCAGAAATTAGTAGCCAATGGCGATTTTGGCTACCAGGAATGGAAACATAGATTTACTTTCATGTTTACCGTAAAAGTAAAACAAAAAACAGATTCATGGTTTAATTTTTAGTTGGGATCTTAATTTTAGATTGGATTGACTTGAAAGGAGTCCTTAACATGTATTTAATATACTCATATTGCATTTTTTAACCATTTATTTAAATGTTAACTGGATGATGAGGGGGGGGGGGTCTCAACATAAATTTTTTTTTTTTTTTTTTTTTTTTTTTTTTTTTTTTTTGAAGCTTTGATATTCAACTTTAGTTGTCAATAATACTATATGGACATTTCTTCAATTTTCATGATTAATTTTATTTATTTTTTAAAGATGGGAAAAGGTTCTTTCAAGTATGCCTGGGTATTGGACAAATTGAAGGCTGAACGTGAACGTGGTATCACCATCGATATTGCTCTTTGGAAATTCGAAACTGATAAATATTACATCACCATCATCGATGCTCCAGGACATAGAGATTTCATTAAGAACATGATTACAGGTATGTGTTAAATCCAGAAATACTGCCAAGTCATTTTAGCCCAGGACTTGCAAAAACCGGGCAATGTTTTCAAAAACTAGGTCAATATTATCCATTGTAATAAAAAAATGCAGATGGTGGGTGTCATCCTGTCCCAGGACTTGCAAAAACCAGGCCTTTTTATCAAAAACTGGTCAATATTACAAACTTGAAGCATTTCATTTTAAAAAAAAAATTAAATGACTTGGAGGGAGAAATGAACTTATAAAGACTAAAAAGATAAGTCGGGCTCCCCATTCAGTATTTTTGTATCTTAGAAACACTTCTCATTTTATCAAAGATTAGTCTTGAGTTGTTATTTAAAGCAAAAATTGATAATCGGGGGCGGGAATTCCTATGCCGGACTTGTCACCTGTTTCTGGTTTGGGATCAAACAAGTGGATTTTTTTATTTCAGTTGTCCCTGGACAAGTGACAATTGCTTTCATTCACGTAAAACTCGATTAAACAAGACGAAAATTCAGCTTTTTCTCTCTCTTTTGGATGAAAACTTTAAAATATATACGCAGTCCCATGTCACGGTAGGCTGGCATGATAAACAGATCCCAAGATAAGAGGCGTATCTGAGTAAATATGCCATGACTCTTTTAATTAAAGGGGTACCAAAATGCATTGAAATTGCTCACTACGCTTTACATTTCCAGTACGTGTAACCATGATTTTGTAGTAGTAGGGGGTAATGACCCTTTATGTCCAATTCTTATCTAGAGCTCTGATAAATTTGTCCTTCCTTATGATGCCATCAGTGTAACAAACAAAATTTCTGCACCTTTTTGTAGCAGGCGATGTCTTAATATAAGTGAGTGAAATATTCTTGACTGGGATGTTCAACACCATTACTCAACTCAACTCTTGAGAAAGTGTCTGCGAGCACGATGGTAAGGGCTTATGTCAAGTTCTTGCTGTTTTCATGTGGGGGTTCTCTGAAATAGTTTCGATATCACTACCAATCTGTGGCATCATGTATCGGTATAAACGTTTAAAATGCACATTAAAATAATTCATATGAACCACTTGTCAAAGTTTGTCTAGATAATTTGTTTTCAAACTAAATTTTAAATTATTTCTTTTAGGAACATCTCAGGCTGACTGTGCTGTGTTGGTAGTTGCAGCAGGTACTGGTGAATTTGAAGCTGGTATTTCCAAAAATGGCCAGACTCGTGAACATGCTTTGTTAGCTTACACTTTGGGAGTCAAACAGTTGATTGTTGCTGTAAACAAAATGGACACCACTGAACCAGCATACTCTTCTAAGAGATTTGATGAAATCTCCAAAGAAGTAAGTACCTACGTGAAGAAAGTAGGTTACAACCCAGCAACTGTTGCATTCATACCAATCTCCGGATTTCATGGTGATAACATGCTTGAAGAGAGTAGCAATATGAGTTGGTACAAGGGATACAAGATTGAACGTAAGGAAGGAAATGCAACTGGAAAGACCTTGTACCAAGCTTTAGACGCAATCCTCCCTCCACAAAGACCTACAGACAAAGCTTTGAGACTTCCATTACAAGATGTTTACAAGATTGGAGGTAAGCTTATTTACACCCTCATGATCCATTTCAATTTATTCTTCATAGGACTTTGCATCTGAGCAAATCAACAATGTTGGTTAATCTTTCTATAGCAGTAAAAAAAAAAAATGGGTTCAAAATTTTGTAATGGAAGGTCCAGGACAGCTAGCCTCAATATTTGGCAGGTCCCACCTAAAATTTTGAGTCCAATATCATTAAATGACCCGTGCATAATTATGTTATCATATAGAAAGTCCTGGTAAAAATGAAAGGGCCATTGGACTTTTGTAGTTAAAATACCAAGGGTTCAAATTGAAAATCTATAGATCCTTACAATGCATAATTTAGAAAATATTAATTGCAGTACTTAGTGAAAGTAGGTGATAAACTAATACAAACCCCCCAAAATTAATGATTCCTTTTCAGAATAATGATCGAAATATGGACTAAGAGCTAATTTTATATTATCATTTTCAAAAGGCTTTTCCCCACGGGAGGGAATAATGCAAAAAAAAAAATAATAAAAAAAAAAAGTAGCCAACCATTTTCAAGGCATTGCTGGATTTATTGAAAACACTGCATGACATCTACAGTAAACCCAAATCACATTTTAGGGGCACAAACTCCCAAGTCAGAATTTTTCGATGAATGAAAAATGTATTGTTAAATAATCCTTTTCAATCTGTTTCTTTATTTCATAATTAGTGGGGACAACCAACAGACTTCAATTATTTCAATTGGAACACCACTGATTAGTTGGGCCATTCCACTAAAATTCTATGTTTGACGTCGCTTAATTTTTTTAAAGGGAGGAGGGTATGAGGCAAACAAACAAATTTTAATGAAAAAACAAAATCATATTTATTGTTTGTATGCATTAAAGATTTACATTAAATAAATAAGTGTTTTAAATGCTTAATTGAAATGAAACTCGTTGCACAAGTGGCATTTCCTTCTGAATTTTGTGAAGTACATCATTTGATATTTTCAGGTCAATACCTACTTTAGACTTCCAAACAAACTAGAGTGTACCCAATATTTCGAAGTTGGAACACGAAACAGATATGAAAAATGACCCGATTTTACAATCAAATACAGATTTTTGCTTTCAATGGAATTTTTGAGGTTTTTTTTTTTTTTTTTTTTTCAAAAAGTTAATAAAAGGGATGCACATGATGATGTCAAACATAGAATTTTATTTAAAAAAAAAAAAAAAATGGCTTTATCTTTTTATACTAAATTGAATGAATTTGATATTTTAGGTATTGGAACAGTGCCTGTTGGTAGAGTTGAAACTGGTATACTCAAACCAGGAACCGTCGTTACTTTTGCTCCAGTTCAGTTGACTACTGAAGTTAAATCTGTAGAAATGCACCACGAGAGCCTTCCAGAAGCTTTGCCAGGTGATAATGTGGGATTCAACGTTAAGAATGTGTCTGTTAAGGAAATTAAGAGAGGATATGTAGCTGGAGACAGCAAAAATGATCCACCAAAGGGCGCCAAAAGTTTCCTTGCACAGGCAAGTACTTTTTCTCAAGATTGCTACAAATTTGACATGATGCCCTAATAACCCTATATTTTTTAACACTACAAGTTTGAAAGTGCACAATTTTTTGGCAGGTTCCACAATCCCAATGTACCCAGTCAATGCTAAATTTGACCCTCTGATTAGGCCTTAAATTTTCAAATAAGACCCTAAAAAGTCCTAAGATTTGGAGTACAAATGTCTGTACAAACCCTGTTAAACTGTATCTTTTTCTTTGACTTGAGTCATGATTTATATTGTTTGCACAGAAAATCTGAGGATGTACAAATGCAGGTGTTTTAGGAAAACATTGGTACAAAAGACTTAAAATAATTTTAAAAAAAACAACAACTTGACAATTCATTAAAAATCGTCTTTTTATTTTATTTAGGTCATTGTCCTGAACCACCCAGGAGAAATCCACAATGGTTACTCCCCAGTTTTGGATTGTCACACAGCCCACATTGCTTGTAAATTTGCTGAACTGAAAGAAAAATGTGATCGCCGTTCAGGAAAAAAATTGGAAGATACACCAAAAGCCATTAAATCTGGAGATGCAGCCATTATTGAACTGGTTCCACAAAAACCAATGGTTGTTGAGGCCTTCAATGACTACGCTCCATTGGGAAGATTTGCTGTCCGTGACATGAGACAAACTGTTGCCGTAGGCGTTGTCAAATCTGTCATCAAGAAGGAAGACGGTGCTGGAAAAGTTACCAAGGCCGCACAGAAAGCCTCTAAGAAGTGAAGTTACCTTGGCCCTCAGGGCCACCAAGATTTTAAGAACTTGCACAACAATGATAAAATAATGAATAAAAAAAGCAAGCAGCTTAGTAATTTAATTTTTGGATTTGAGCTACAGCGAATTACATGTAATTTATGGACAGTAATATTGCTTAGGTTAATAATTCATCGTAAAGAAGTAAGACGGAAAGGTAAATATCTGCTGTAGGTAACAGCTTTATTGTGAATTCAATAAAATAAAAAAATATTTTAAATATAGAGTTTTAGTTTTTAGCTCACCTGAGCACAAAGTGCTTAAGTGAGCTATTGTGACCAGTCTTTGTCCATCGTGCATCAACTTTTGCTTGTTAACACTAAAGGTCACTAGGTCAAGTCAAAGAAAAACCTTGTTAACACTCGAGTCCATAGTTTTTGTCCAATCTTCATATAATTTCTCCAGAGCAATGTTCATGACCAAGGCATGGTCAAGTTCATATATGGGTCATGTTGGTTTAATAAGTAGGTCATTAGATCAAATCGAAAAATCTTGTTAACACTAGAGTTCATAGTTTTTGTTTAATCTTCATATAATTTGTCCAGAATGATGTTTATGACCAAAGCAAGGTCAAGTTTGTATACAAGTCCTGTTGGGTCAACAAGTAGGTCACTAGGTCAAATCATAGAAAACCTTGCTAACACTTTAGAGTCCATATTTTTGTCCAATCTTCATATAATTTGACAAAAACAATGTTCAGGACAAAAGCTATGTCAAGTTCACAAGAACTAATAATAAACACTTAACCCTCTATTCATGACATATTGGAAAATGTGTAGAATTCAATTTATTCTCAGGTTAGCGCCCAGGGCCTCGTGGTCCTCTTGTTTAGGTTTTTCTGTTTATAAGAGATGGATCTGGCTTGCTGGTAATGGTTTAGTACTGTAACAATACAATTGCCCGTGATACAATGTGTGGCGATATTTGTTATACAATACACATGATACATAAAGGAGGAAAAAAGTCTAAAACAGAATCTAAATTACGAACCGTCTTCGAGAGCCAAATAACTGGCCCCCAACATTTTAAAGTTTTCCTGCGACTTTGACCCTCTGAAATAGCTTGGTTCAAGCTCGTGACACGTCTTTTGATCATGTGAAGTTTCAGGAGTCCTTCAAAGCATTGATGCAATATGGTCCAGGCACGATTTTACAAACATGGTGATTCCTATATAACCTCCTCCTTCAAACTAGTTTGTGTGGATATTATTCCATTTTCAGTTGGAAAATGGGAAAAATCACAAAGTTGTTAACCTAGCAAGCTTGATATATAAGGTACAACTGATTCCCCAACTTGTCAAGTTCTGCTTTATTCAAGACTTGCCTCAATATTGAAGCCCTGGAAAGGCTACATTTGAAACTTTATGACAACTTAACGACTTTTTAGCTCACCTGAGCCTTAGGCTCAGATAAGCTATTGCCATCTATCTTCGTGTGTAAACTTTCCACATTTTAATCAACTCCTCCAAAAATAAAATTAAATGATGTCCAAGTGAGGGGCTTTCAGATTTGCACAAAAGAAAGGATTATGTCCCCTAAGGGCACCATAAAGGGGAAAATCTTTAAAAATCGTCTCTGAACTTGCAAGAGATATAGCTTAAATATTTCATGTAAAACATACTTGGGTCATCTAGTTTTAGATTTGCACAAATTTGGCTGTAGGGGCCAAAATAGGGAAATGGCAAGGTACGTGGGGAAATTACTAAAATTAATGTACATGTATTTGTCAATATATCTTGAAAACTATAAACTTTGTATAGGCATGTATATTGGAATATTATAGGCGTTGGCCTAACGATCATTTTGATGTATGATTAAACGTCAAGGATGTGAACGAATACTGAAATGGAATAGACTGCGATAGGCACTGCTCCGTAAGCCCATGATGTAAACAGACTACGAGACCCACTGCTCCGTGAGTACATGATGTAAACATAAACTGTGAGAGGCACTGGTCCGTAAGCACATGATGTAAACATAACTGTGAGAGGCACTGCTCCGTAAGCCCATGATGTAAACATAACTGTGAGAGGCACTGCTCCGTAAGCACATGATGTAAACATAGACTGTGAGAGGCACTGCTCCGTAAGCCCATGATGTAAACATAAACTGTGAGAGGCACTGCTCCGTAAGCACGTGATGTAAACATAGACTGTGAGAGGCACTGCTCCGTAAGCACGTGATGTAAACATAGACTGTGAGAGGCACTGCTCCGTAAGCCATGATGTAAACATAGACTGTGAGAGGCACTGCTCCGTAAGCACATGATGTAAACATAGACTGTGAGAGGCACTGCTACGTAAGCACATGATGTAAAAATAAACTCTGAGAGGCACTGCTACGTAAGCACATGATGTAAACATAGACTGTGAGAGGCACTGCTCCGTAAGCACATGATGTAAACATAAACTGTGAGAGGCACTGCTACGTAAGCACATGATGTAAACATAGACTGTGAGAGGCACTGCTACGTAAGCATGATGTAAACATAGACTGTGAGAGGCACTGCTCCGTAAGCACATGATGTAAACATAGACTGTGAGAGGCACTGCTACGTAAGTACATGATGTAAACATGAACTGTGAGAGGCACTGCTCTGTAAGCACATGATGTAAACATAAACTGTGAGAGGCACTGCTCCGTAAGTACATGATGTAAACATGAACTGTGAGAGGCACTGCTCCATAAGCCCATGATGTAAACATAGACTGCGAGAGGCACTGCTCCGTAAGCCCATGATGTAAACATAAACTGTGAGAGGCACTGCTCCGTAAGCACGTGATGTAAACATAGACTGTGAGAGGCACTGCTCCGTAAGCACGTGATGTAAACATAGACTGTGAGAGGCACTGCTCCGTAAGCCCATGATGTAAACATAGACTGTGAGAGGCACTGCTCCGTAAGCACATGATGTAAACATAGACTGTGAGAGGCACTGCTACGTAAGCACATGATGTAAAAATAAACTGTGAGAGGCACTGCTACGTAAGCACATGATGTAAACATAGACTGTGAGAGGCACTGCTCCGTAAGCACATGATGTAAACATAAACTGTGAGAGGCACTGCTACGTAAGCACATGATGT
Source organism: Anadara kagoshimensis (assembly GCA_021292105.1). Classification (NCBI taxonomy): domain Eukaryota; kingdom Metazoa; phylum Mollusca; class Bivalvia; order Arcoida; family Arcidae; genus Anadara; species Anadara kagoshimensis. The sequence continues at coordinate 4,210,275 of CM037863.1, forward strand.
AAACATAGACTGTGAGAGGCACTGCTACGTAAGCACATGATGTAAACATAGACTGTGAGAGGCACTGCTCCGTAAGCACATGATGTAAACATAGACTGTGAGAGGCACTGCTACGTAAGTACATGATGTAAACATGACTGTGAGAGGCACTGCTCTGTAAGCACATGATGTAAACATAACTGTGAGAGGCACTGCTCCGTAAGTACATGATGTAAACATGAACTGTGAGAGGCACTGCTCCATAAGCCCATGATGTAAACATAGACTGCGAGAGGCACTGCTCCGTAAGTACATGATGTAAACATGAACAGTGAGAGGCACTGCTCCATAAGCCCATGATGTAAACATAGACTGCGAGAGGCACTGCTCCGTAAGCACATGATGTAAACATAAACTGTGAGAGGCACTGCTCCGTAAGCACGTGATGTAAACAAACTGTGAGAGGCACTGCTCCGTAAGCACGTGATGTAAACAGACTGTGAGAGGCACTGCTCCGTAAGCCCATGATGTAAACATGAACTGTGAGAGCAACTGCTCCGTAAGCACGTGATGTAAACATGAACTGTGAAAGCCACTGCTCCGTAAGCCCATGATGTAAACATGAACTGTAAACTTTGTATAGGCATGTATATTGGAATATTATAGGCGTTGGCCTAACGATCATTTTGATGTATGATTAAACGTCAAGGATGTGAACGAATACTGAAATGGAATAGACTGCGATAGGCACTGCTCCGTAAGCCCATGATGTAAACATAAACTGTAAGAGGCACTGCTCCGTAAGCACGTGATGTAAACAGACTGCGAGACCCACTGCTCCGTAAGCCCATGATGTAAACATAAACTGTGAGAGGCACTGCTCCGTAAGCCCATGATGTAAACATAAACTGTGAGAGGCACTGCTCCGTAAGCCCATGATGTAAACATGAACTGTGAGAGCCACTGCTCCGTAAGCCCATGATGTAAACATGAACTGTGAGAGGCACTGCTCCGTAAGCACATGATGTAAACAGACTGTGAGAGGCACTGCTCCGTAAGCACGTGATGTAAACATAAACTGTGAGAGGCACTGCTCCGTAAGCACGTGATGTAAACATAGACTGTGAGAGGCACTGCTCCGTAAGCATGTGATGTAAACATAAACTGTGAGAGGCACTGCTCCGTAAGCACGTGATGTAAACAAACTGTGAGAGGCACTGCTCCGTAAGCACGTGATGTAAACAGACTGTGAGAGGCACTGCTCCGTAAGCCCATGATGTAAACATGAACTGTGAGAGCAACTGCTCCGTAAGCACGTGATGTAAACATGAACTGTGAGAGCCACTGCTCCGTAAGCACGTGATGTAAACAGACTGTGAGAGGCACTGCTCCGTAAGCCCATGATGTAAACATAAACTGTGAGAGGCACTGCTCCGTAAGCCCATGATGTAAACATGAACTGTGAGAGCCACTGCTCCGTAAGCCCATGATGTAAACATAAACTGTGAGAGGCACTGCTCCGTAAGCACATGATGTAAACATAGACTGTGAGAGGCACTGCTCCGTAAGCCCATGATGTAAACATAGACTGTGAGAGGCACTGCTCCGTAAGCACATGATGTAAACATAAACTGTGAGAGGCACTGCTCCGTAAGCACGTGATGTAAACATAGACTGTGAGAGGCACTGCTCCGTAAGCACATGATGTAAACATAAACTGTGAGAGGCACTGCTCCGTAAGCACGTGATGTAAACATAAACTGTGAGAGCCACTGCTCCGTAAGCACATGATGTAAACAGACTGTGAGAGGCACTGCTCCGTAAGCCCATGATGTAAACATAGACTGTGAGAGGCACTGCTCCGTAAGCACGTGATGTAAACATAGACTGTGAGAGGCACTGCTCCGTAAGCACATGATGTAAACATGAACTGTGAGAGGCACTGCTCCGTAAGCACGTGATGTAAACATAAACTGTGAGAGCCACTGCTCCGTAAGCACATGATGTAAACAGACTGTGAGAGGCACTGCTCCGTAAGCCCATGATGTAAACATAGACTGTGAGAGGCACTGCTCCGTAAGCACATGATGTAAACATAAACTGTGAGAGGCACTGCTCCGTAAGCACGTGATGTAAACATAGACTGTGAGAGGCACTGCTCCGTAAGCACGTGATGTAAACATGAACTGTAAGAGCCACTGTTCCGTAAGCATGTGATGTAAACATAGACTGTGAGAGGCACTGCTCCGTAAGCACATGATGTAAACATAAACTGTGAGAGGCACTGCTCCGTAAGCACGTGATGTAAACATAGACTGTGAGAGGCACTGCTCCGTAAGCACGTGATGTAAACATAAACTGTGAGAGGCACTGCTCCGTTAGCACGTGATGTAAACATGAACTGTGAGAGCCACTGCTCCGTAAGCACGTGATGTAAACAGACTGTGAGAGGCACTGCTCCGTAAGCCCATGATGTAAACATAAACTGTGAGAGGCACTGCTCCGTAAGCCCATGATGTAAACATGAACTGTGAGAGCCACTGCTCCGTAAGCCCATGATGTAAACATAAACTGTGAGAGGCACTGCTCCGTAAGCACATGATGTAAACAGACTGTGAGAGGCACTGCTCCGTAAGCACATGATGTAAACATAGACTGTGAGAGGCACTGCTCCGTAAGCACATGATGTAAACATAGACTGTGAGAGGCACTGCTCCGTAAGCACATGATGTAAACAGACTGTGAGAGGCACTGCTCCGTAAGCCCATGATGTAAACATAGACTGTGAGAGGCACTGCTCCGTAAGCCCATGATGTAAACATAGACTGTGAGAGGCACTGCTCCGTAAGCCCATGATGTAAACATAAACTGTGAGAGGCACTGCTCCGTAAGCACGTGATGTAAACATAGACTGTGAGAGGCACTGCTCCGTAAGCACGTGATGTAAACATAAACTGTGAGAGGCACTGCTCCGTAAGCACATGATGTAAACATAGACTGTGAGAGGCACTGCTCCGTAAGCACATGATGTAAACATAGACTGTGAGAGGCACTGCTACGTAAGTACATGATGTAAACATGAACTGTGAGAGGCACTGCTCTGTAAGCACATGATGTAAACATAAACTGTGAGAGGCACTGCTCCGTAAGTACATGATGTAAACATGAACTGTGAGAGGCACTGCTCCATAAGCCCATGATGTAAACATAGACTGCGAGAGGCACTGCTCCGTAAGTACATGATGTAAACATGAACAGTGAGAGGCACTGCTCCATAAGCCCATGATGTAAACATAGACTGCGAGAGGCACTGCTCCGTAAGCACATGATGTAAACATAAACTGTGAGAGGCACTGCTCCGTAAGCACGTGATGTAAACAAACTGTGAGAGGCACTGCTCCGTAAGCACGTGATGTAAACAGACTGTGAGAGGCACTGCTCCGTAAGCCCATGATGTAAACATGAACTGTGAGAGCAACTGCTCCGTAAGCACGTGATGTGAACATGAACTGTGAAAGCCACTGCTCCGTAAGCCATGATGTAAACATGAACTGTAAACTTTGTATAGGCATGTATATTGGAATATTATAGGCGTTGGCCTAACGATCATTTTGATGTATGATTAAACGTCAAGGATGTGAACGAATACTGAAATGGAATAGACTGCGATAGGCACTGCTCCGTAAGCCCATGATGTAAACATAAACTGTAAGAGGCACTGCTCCGTAAGCACGTGATGTAAACAGACTGCGAGACCCACTGCTCCGTAAGCCCATGATGTAAACATAAACTGTGAGAGGCACTGCTCCGTAAGCCCATGATGTAAACATAAACTGTGAGAGGCACTGCTCCGTAAGCCCATGATGTAAACATGAACTGTGAGAGCCACTGCTCCGTAAGCCCATGATGTAAACATGAACTGTGAGAGGCACTGCTCCGTAAGCACATGATGTAAACAGACTGTGAGAGGCACTGCTCCGTAAGCACGTGATGTAAACATAAACTGTGAGAGGCACTGCTCCGTAAGCACGTGATGTAAACATAGACTGTGAGAGGCACTGCTCCGTAAGCATGTGATGTAAACATAAACTGTGAGAGGCACTGCTCCGTAAGCACGTGATGTAAACAAACTGTGAGAGGCACTGCTCCGTAAGCACGTGATGTAAACAGACTGTGAGAGGCACTGCTCCGTAAGCCCATGATGTAAACATGAACTGTGAGAGCAACTGCTCCGTAAGCACGTGATGTAAACATGAACTGTGAGAGCCACTGCTCCGTAAGCACGTGATGTAAACAGACTGTGAGAGGCACTGCTCCGTAAGCCCATGATGTAAACATAAACTGTGAGAGGCACTGCTCCGTAAGCCCATGATGTAAACATGAACTGTGAGAGGCACTGCTCCGTAAGCCCATGATGTAAACATAAACTGTGAGAGGCACTGCTCCGTAAGCACATGATGTAAACATAGACTGTGAGAGGCACTGCTCCGTAAGCCCATGATGTAAACATAGACTGTGAGAGGCACTGCTCCGTAAGCACATGATGTAAACATAAACTGTGAGAGGCATTGCTCCGTAAGCACGTGATGTAAACATAGACTGTGAGAGGCACTGCTCCGTAAGCACATGATGTAAACATAAACTGTGAGAGGCACTGCTCCGTAAGCACGTGATGTAAACATAAACTGTGAGAGCCACTGCTCCGTAAGCACATGATGTAAACAGACTGTGAGAGGCACTGCTCCGTAAGCCCATGATGTAAACATAGACTGTGAGAGGCACTGCTCCGTAAGCACGTGATGTAAACATAGACTGTGAGAGGCACTGCTCCGTAAGCACATGATGTAAACATGAACTGTGAGAGGCACTGCTCCGTAAGCACGTGATGTAAACATAAACTGTGAGAGCCACTGCTCCGTAAGCACATGATGTAAACAGACTGTGAGAGGCACTGCTCCGTAAGCCCATGATGTAAACATAGACTGTGAGAGGCACTGCTCCGTAAGCACATGATGTAAACATAAACTGTGAGAGGCACTGCTCCGTAAGCACGTGATGTAAACATAGACTGTGAGAGGCACTGCTCCGTAAGCACGTGATGTAAACATGAACTGTAAGAGCCACTGTTCCGTAAGCATGTGATGTAAACATAGACTGTGAGAGGCACTGCTCCGTAAGCACATGATGTAAACATAAACTGTGAGAGGCACTGCTCCGTAAGCACGTGATGTAAACATAGACTGTGAGAGGCACTGCTCCGTAAGCACGTGATGTAAACATAAACTGTGAGAGGCACTGCTCCGTTAGCACGTGATGTAAACATGAACTGTGAGAGCCACTGCTCCGTAAGCACGTGATGTAAACAGACTGTGAGAGGCACTGCTCCGTAAGCCCATGATGTAAACATAAACTGTGAGAGGCACTGCTCCGTAAGCCCATGATGTAAACATGAACTGTGAGAGCCACTGCTCCGTAAGCCCATGATGTAAACATAAACTGTGAGAGGCACTGCTCCGTAAGCACATGATGTAAACAGACTGTGAGAGGCACTGCTCCGTAAGCACATGATGTAAACATAGACTGTGAGAGGCACTGCTCCGTAAGCACATGATGTAAACATAGACTGTGAGAGGCACTGCTCCGTAAGCACATGATGTAAACAGACTGTGAGAGGCACTGCTCCGTAAGCCCATGATGTAAACATAGACTGTGAGAGGCACTGCTCCGTAAGCCCATGATGTAAACATAGACTGTGAGAGGCACTGCTCCGTAAGCCCATGATGTAAACATAAACTGTGAGAGGCACTGCTCCGTAAGCACGTGATGTAAACATAGACTGTGAGAGGCACTGCTCCGTAAGCACGTGATGTAAACATAAACTGTGAGAGGCACTGCTCCGTAAGCACGTGATGTAAACAGACTGTGAGAGGCACTGCTCCGTAAGCCCATGATGTAAACATGAACTGTGAGAGCAACTGCTCCGTAAGCACGTGATGTAAACATGAACTGTGAGAGCCACTGCTCCGTAAGCACGTGATGTAAACAGACTGTGAGAGGCACTGCTCCGTAAGCCCATGATGTAAACATAAACTGTGAGAGGCACTGCTCCGTAAGCCCATGATGTAAACATGAACTGTGAGAGCCACTGCTCCGTAAGCCCATGATGTAAACATAAACTGTGAGAGGCACTGCTCCGTAAGCACATGATGTAAACAGACTGTGAGAGGCACTGCTCCGTAAGCCCATGATGTAAACATAGACTGTGAGAGGCACTGCTCCGTAAGCACATAATGTAAACATAAACTGTGAGAGCAACTGCTCCGTAAGCCCATGATGTAAACATAAACTGTGAGAGGCACTGCTCCGTAAGCACATGATGTAAACAGACTGTGAGAAGCACTGCTCCGTAAGCCCATGATGTAAACATAGACTGTGAGAGGCACTGCTCCGTAAGCACACGATGTAAACATAAACTGTGAGAGGCACTGCTCCGTAAGCCCATGATGTAAACATAGACTGTGAGAGGCACTGCTCCGTAAGCACATGATGTAAACATGGACTGTGAGAGGCACTGCTCCGTAAGCACATGATGTAAACATAAACTGTGAGAGGCACTGCTCCGTTAGCACGTGATGTAAACATGAACTGTAAGAGCCACTGTTCCGTAAGCATGTGATGTAAACAGACTGTGAGAGGCACTGCTCCGTAAGCCCATGATGTAAACATAAACTGTGAGAGGCACTGCTCCGTAAGCCCATGATGTAAACATGAACTGTGAGAGCCACTGCTCCGTAAGCCCATGATGTAAACATAAACTGTGAGAGGCACTGCTCCGTAAGCACATGATGTAAACAGACTGTGAGAGCCACTGCTCCGTAAGCCCATGATGTAAACATAGACTGCGAGAGGCACTGCTCCGTAAGCACATGATGTAAACATGAACTGTGAGAGCCACTGCTCCGTAAGCCCATGACGTAAACATAAACTGTGAGAGGCACTGCTCCGTAAGCACGTGATGTAAACATAGACTGTGAGAGGCACTGCTCCGTAAGCACGTGATGTAAACATAAACTGTGAGAGGCACTGCTCCGTAAGCACGTGATGTAAACAGACTGTGAGAGGCACTGCTCCGTAAGCCCATGATGTAAACATAGACTGTGAGAGGCACTGCTCCGTAAGCACATGATGTAAACATGAACTGTGAGAGCCACTGCTCCGTAAGCACGTGATGTAAACAGACTGTGAGAGGCACTGCTCCGTAAGCCATGATGTAAACATAAACTGTGAGAGGCACTGCTCCGTAAGCCCATGATGTAAACATGAACTGTGAGAGCCACTGCTCCGTAAGCCCATGATGTAAACATAAACTGTGAGAGGCACTGCTCCGTAAGCACATGATGTAAACAGACTGTGAGAGGCACTGCTCCGTAAGCCTTTGATGTAAACATAAACTGTGAGAGGCACTGCTCCGTAAGCACGTGATGTAAACAAACTGTGAGAGGCACTGCTCCGTAAGCCTATGATGTAAACAGACTGTGAGAGGCACTGCTCCGTAAGCACATGATGTAACAGACTGTGAGAGGCACTGCTCCGTAAGCACATGATGTAAACATAGACTGTGAGAGGCACTGCTCCGTAAGCACATGATGTAAACATAAACTGTGAGAGGCACTGCTCCGTAAGCACATGATGTAAACAGACTGTGAGAGGCACTGCTCCGTAAGCCCATGATGTAAACATGAACTGTGAGAGGCACTGCTCCGTAAGCCCATGATGTAAACATGAACTGTGAGAGGCACTGCTCCGTAAGCACATGATGTAAACATAAACTGTGAGAGGCACTGCTCCGTAAGCACATGATGTAAACATAGACTGTGAGAGGCACTGCTCCGTAAGCCCATGATGTAAACATAGACTGTGAGAGGCACTGCTCCGTAAGCACATGATGTAAACATAAACTGTGAGAGCCACTGCTCCGTAAGCCCATGATGTAAACATAAACTGTGAGAGGCACTGCTCCGTAAGCCATGATGTAAACATGAACTGTGAGAGGCACTGCTCCGTAAGCCCATGATGTAAACATAAACTGTGAGAGGCACTGCTCCGTAAGCACATGATGTAAACATAGACTGTGAGAGGCACTGCTCCGTAAGCCCATGATGTAAACATAGACTGTGAGAGGCACTGCTCCGTAAGCACATGATGTAAACATAGACTGTGAGAGGCACTGCTCCTTAAGTACATGATGTAAACATGAACTGTGAGAGCCACTGCTCCGTAAGCACATGATGTAAACATAAACTGTGAGAGGCACTGCTCCGTAAGTACATGATGTAAACATGAACTGTGAGAGGCACTGCTCCATAAGCCCATGATGTAAACATAGACTGCGAGAGGCACTGCTCCGTAAGCACATGATGTAAACATAAACTGTGAGAGGCACTGCTCCGTAAGCACATGATGTAAACATGAACTGTGAGAGCCACTGCTCCGTAAGCACATGATGTAAACATAAACTGTGAGAGGCACTGCTCGTAAGCACATGATGTAAACATAAACTGTGAGAGCCACTGCTCCGTAAGCCCATGATGTAAACATAGACTGTGAGAGGCACTGCTCCGTAAGCACGTGATGTAAACATAGACTGTGAGAGGCACTGCTCCGTAAGCCCATGATGTAAACATAAACTGTGAGAGGCACTGCTCCGTAAGCACGTGATGTAAACATAAACTGTGAGAGGCACTGCTCCGTAAGCCCATGATGTAAACATAAACTGTGAGAGGCACTGCTCCGTAAGCACGTGATGTAAACAAACTGTGAGAGGCACTGCTCCGTAAGCACATGATGTAAACATAAACTGTGAGAGGCACTGCTCCGTAAGCCCATGATGTAAACATAAACTGTGAGAGGCACTGCTCCGTAAGCACGTGATGTAAACATAGACTGTGAGAGGCACTGCTCCGTAAGCATGTGATGTAAACATAAACTGTGAGAGGCACTGCTCCGTAAGCACGTGATGTAAACAAACTGTGAGAGGCACTGCTCCGTAAGCACGTGATGTAAACAGACTGTGAGAGGCACTGCTCCGTAAGCCCATGATGTAAACATGAACTGTGGGAGCAACTGCTCCGTAAGCACGTGATGTAAACATGAACTGTGAGAGCCACTGCTCCGTAAGCACGTGATGTAAACAGACTGTGAGAGGCACTGCTCCGTAAGCCCATGATGTAAACATAAACTGTGAGAGGCACTGCTCCGTAAGCCATGATGTAAACATGAACTGTGAGAGCCACTGCTCCGTAAGCCCATGATGTAAACATAAACTGTGAGAGGCACTGCTCCGTAAGCACATGATGTAAACAGACTGTGAGAGGCACTGCTCCGTAAGCCCATGATGTAAACATAGACTGTGAGAGGCACTGCTCCGTAAGCACATAATGTAAACATAGACTGCGAGAGGCACTGCTCCGTAAGCACGTGATGTAAACATAGACTGTGAGAGGCACTGCTCCGTAAGCACGTGATGTAAACATAAACTGTGAGAGGCACTGCTCCGTAAGCACGTGATGTAAACAGACTGTGAGAGGCACTGCTCCGTAAGCCCATGATGTAAACATGAACTGTGAGAGCAACTGCTCCGTAAGCACGTGATGTAAACATGAACTGTGAGAGCCACTGCTCCGTAAGCCCATGATGTAAACATAAACTGTGTGAGGCACTGCTCCGTAAGCACATAATGTAAACATGAACTGTGAGAGCCACTGCTCCGTAAGCCCATGATGTAAACATGAACTGTGAGAGCAACTGCTCCGTAAGCACATGATGTAAACAGACTGTGAGAGGCACTGCTCCGTAAGCCCATGATGTAAACATAGACTGTGAGAGGCACTGCTCCGTAAGCACATAATGTAAACATAGACTGCGAGAGGCACTGCTCCGTAAGCCCATGATGTAAACATAAACTGTGAGAGGCACTGCTCCGTAAGCCCATGATGTAAACAGACTGTGAGAGGCACTGCTCCGTAAGCCCATGATGTAAACATAGACTGTGAGAGGCACTGCTCCGTAAGCACACGATGTAAACATAAACTGTGAGAGGCACTGCTCCGTATGCCCATGATGTAAACAGACTGTGAGAGGCACTGCTCCGTAAGCCCATGATGTAAACATAAACTGTGAGAGGCACTGCTCCGTAAGCACACGATGTAAACATAGACTGTGAGAGGCACTGCTCCGTAAGCCCATGATGTAAACATAAACTGTGAGAGGCACTGCTCCGTAAGCACACGATGTAAACATAGACTGTGAGAGGCACTGCTCCGTAAGCCCATGATGTAAAGATAGACTGTGAGAGGCACTGCTCCGTAAGCCTATGATGTAAACAGACTGTGAGAGGCACTGCTCCGTAAGCACATGATGTAAACAGACTGTGAGAGCAACTGCTCCGTAAGCACGTGATGTAAACATGAACTGTGAGAGCCACTGCTCCGTAAGCACGTGATGTAAACAGACTGTGAGAGGCACTGCTCCGTAAGCCCATGATGTAAACATAAACTGTGAGAGGCACTGCTCCGTAAGCCCATGATGTAAACATGAACTGTGAGAGCCACTGCTCCGTAAGCCCATGATGTAAACATAAACTGTGAGAGGCACTGCTCCGTAAGCACATGATGTAAACAGACTGTGAGAGGCACTGCTCCGTAAGCCCATGATGTAAACATAGACTGTGAGAGGCACTGCTCCGTAAGCACATAATGTAAACATAAACTGTGAGAGCAACTGCTCCGTAAGCCATGATGTAAACATAAACTGTGAGAGGCACTGCTCCGTAAGCACATGATGTAAACAGACTGTGAGAGGCACTGCTCCGTAAGCCCATGATGTAAACATAGACTGTGAGAGGCACTGCTCCGTAAGCACACGATGTAAACATAAACTGTGAGAGGCACTGCTCCGTAAGCCCATGATGTAAACATAGACTGTGAGAGGCACTGCTCCGTAAGCACATGATGTAAACATGGACTGTGAGAGGCACTGCTCCGTAAGCACATGATGTAAACATAAACTGTGAGAGGCACTGCTCCGTTAGCACGTGATGTAAACATGAACTGTAAGAGCCACTGTTCCGTAAGCATGTGATGTAAACAGACTGTGAGAGGCACTGCTCCGTAAGCCCATGATGTAAACATAAACTGTGAGAGGCACTGCTCCGTAAGCCCATGATGTAAACATGAACTGTGAGAGCCACTGCTCCGTAAGCCCATGATGTAAAACATAAACTGTGAGAGGCACTGCTCCGTAAGCACATGATGTAAACAGACTGTGAGAGCCACTGCTCCGTAAGCCCATGATGTAAACATAGACTGCGAGAGGCACTGCTCCGTAAGCACATGATGTAAACATGAACTGTGAGAGCCACTGCTCCGTAAGCCCATGACGTAAACATAAACTGTGAGAGGCACTGCTCCGTAAGCACGTGATGTAAACATAGACTGTGAGAGGCACTGCTCCGTAAGCACGTGATGTAAACATAAACTGTGAGAGGCACTGCTCCGTAAGCACGTGATGTAAACAGACTGTGAGAGGCACTGCTCCGTAAGCCCATGATGTAAACATAGACTGTGAGAGGCACTGCTCCGTAAGCACATGATGTAAACATGAACTGTGAGAGCCACTGCTCCGTAAGCACGTGATGTAAACAGACTGTGAGAGGCACTGCTCCGTAAGCCCATGATGTAAACATAAACTGTGAGAGGCACTGCTCCGTAAGCCCATGATGTAAACATGAACTGTGAGAGCCACTGCTCCGTAAGCCCATGATGTAAACATAAACTGTGAGAGGCACTGCTCCGTAAGCACATGATGTAAACAGACTGTGAGAGGCACTGCTCCGTAAGCCTTTGATGTAAACATAAACTGTGAGAGGCACTGCTCCGTAAGCACGTGATGTAAACAAACTGTGAGAGGCACTGCTCCGTAAGCCTATGATGTAAACAGACTGTGAGAGGCACTGCTCCGTAAGCACATGATGTAAACAGACTGTGAGAGGCACTGCTCCGTAAGCACATGATGTAAACATAGACTGTGAGAGGCACTGCTCCGTAAGCACATGATGTAAACATAAACTGTGAGAGGCACTGCTCCGTAAGCACATGATGTAAACAGACTGTGAGAGGCACTGCTCCGTAAGCCCATGATGTAAACATGAACTGTGAGAGGCACTGCTCCGTAAGCCCATGATGTAAACATGAACTGTGAGAGGCACTGCTCCGTAAGCACATGATGTAAACATAAACTGAGAGGCACTGCTCCGTAAGCACATGATGTAAACATAGACTGTGAGAGGCACTGCTCCGTAAGCCCATGATGTAAACATAGACTGTGAGAGGCACTGCTCCGTAAGCACATGATGTAAACATAAACTGTGAGAGCCACTGCTCCGTAAGCCCATGATGTAAACATAAACTGTGAGAGGCACTGCTCCGTAAGCCCATGATGTAAACATGAACTGTGAGAGGCACTGCTCCGTAAGCCCATGATGTAAACATAAACTGTGAGAGGCACTGCTCCGTAAGCACATGATGTAAACATAGACTGTGAGAGGCACTGCTCCGTAAGCCCATGATGTAAACATAGACTGTGAGAGGCACTGCTCCGTAAGCACATGATGTAAACATAGACTGTGAGAGGCACTGCTCCGTAAGTACATGATGTAAACATGAACTGTGAGAGCCACTGCTCCGTAAGCACATGATGTAAACATAAACTGTGAGAGGCACTGCTCCGTAAGTACATGATGTAAACATGAACTGTGAGAGGCACTGCTCCATAAGCCCATGATGTAAACATAGACTGCGAGAGGCACTGCTCCGTAAGCACATGATGTAAACATAAACTGTGAGAGGCACTGCTCCGTAAGCACATGATGTAAACATGAACTGTGAGAGCCACTGCTCCGTAAGCACATGATGTAAACATAAACTGTGAGAGGCACTGCTCCGTAAGCACATGATGTAAACATAAACTGTGAGAGCCACTGCTCCGTAAGCCCATGATGTAAACATAGACTGTGAGAGGCACTGCTCCGTAAGCACGTGATGTAAACATAGACTGTGAGAGGCACTGCTCCGTAAGCCCATGATGTAAACATAAACTGTGAGAGGCACTGCTCCGTAAGCACGTGATGTAAACATAAACTGTGAGAGGCACTGCTCCGTAAGCCCATGATGTAAACATAAACTGTGAGAGGCACTGCTCCGTAAGCACGTGATGTAAACAAACTGTGAGAGGCACTGCTCCGTAAGCACATGATGTAAACATAAACTGTGAGAGGCACTGCTCCGTAAGCCCATGATGTAAACATAAACTGTGAGAGGCACTGCTCCGTAAGCACGTGATGTAAACATAGACTGTGAGAGGCACTGCTCCGTAAGCATGTGATGTAAACATAAACTGTGAGAGGCACTGCTCCGTAAGCACGTGATGTAAACAAACTGTGAGAGGCACTGCTCCGTAAGCACGTGATGTAAACAGACTGTGAGAGGCACTGCTCCGTAAGCCCATGATGTAAACATGAACTGTGGGAGCAACTGCTCCGTAAGCACGTGATGTAAACATGAACTGTGAGAGCCACTGCTCCGTAAGCACGTGATGTAAACAGACTGTGAGAGGCACTGCTCCGTAAGCCATGATGTAAACATAAACTGTGAGAGGCACTGCTCCGTAAGCCCATGATGTAAACATGAACTGTGAGAGCCACTGCTCCGTAAGCCCATGATGTAAACATAAACTGTGAGAGGCACTGCTCCGTAAGCACATGATGTAAACAGACTGTGAGAGGCACTGCTCCGTAAGCCCATGATGTAAACATAGACTGTGAGAGGCACTGCTCCGTAAGCAATAATGTAAACATAGACTGCGAGAGGCACTGCTCCGTAAGCACGTGATGTAAACATAGACTGTGAGAGGCACTGCTCCGTAAGCACGTGATGTAAACATAAACTGTGAGAGGCACTGCTCCGTAAGCACGTGATGTAAACAGACTGTGAGAGGCACTGCTCCGTAAGCCCATGATGTAAACATGAACTGTGAGAGCAACTGCTCCGTAAGCACGTGATGTAAACATGAACTGTGAGAGCCACTGCTCCGTAAGCCCATGATGTAAACATAAACTGTGTGAGGCACTGCTCCGTAAGCACATAATGTAAACATGAACTGTGAGAGCCACTGCTCCGTAAGCCATGATGTAAACATGAACTGTGAGAGCAACTGCTCCGTAAGCACATGATGTAAACAGACTGTGAGAGGCACTGCTCGTAAGCCCATGATGTAAACATAGACTGTGAGAGCACTGCTCCGTAAGCACATAATGTAAACATAGACTGCGAGAGGCACTGCTCCGTAAGCCCATGATGTAAACATAAACTGTGAGAGGCACTGCTCCGTAAGCCCATGATGTAAACAGACTGTGAGAGGCACTGCTCCGTAAGCCCATGATGTAAACATAGACTGTGAGAGGCACTGCTCCGTAAGCACACGATGTAAACATAAACTGTGAGAGGCACTGCTCCGTATGCCCATGATGTAAACAGACTGTGAGAGGCACTGCTCGTAAGCCCATGATGTAAACATAAACTGTGAGAGGCACTGCTCCGTAAGCACACGATGTAAACATAGACTGTGAGAGGCACTGCTCCGTAAGCCCATGATGTAAACATAACTGTGAGAGGCACTGCTCGTAAGCACACGATGTAAAACATAGACTGTGAGAGGCACTGCTCCGTAAGCCATGATGTAAAGATAGACTGTGAGAGGCACTGCTCCGTAAGCCTATGATGTAAACAGACTGTGAGAGGCACTGCTCCGTAAGCACATGATGTAAACAGACTGTGAGAGGCACTGCTCCGTAAGCACGTGATGTAAACATAAACTGTGAGAGGCACTGCTCCGTAAGCACATGATGTAAACATGAACTGTGAGAGCCACTGCTCCGTAAGCCCATGATGTAAACATAAACTGTGAGAGGCACTGCTCCGTAAGCACATGATGTAAACATAGACTGTGAGAGCCACTGCTCCGTAAGCCCATGATGTAAACATAAACTGTGAGAGGCACTGCTCCGTAAGCACATGATGTAAACATAGACTGTGAGAGGCACTGCTCCGTAAGCCCATGATGTAAACATAGACTGTGAGAGGCACTGCTCCGTAAGCCCATGATGTAAACAGACTGTAAGAGGCACTGCTCCGTAAGCACATGATGTAAACAGACTGTGAGAGGCACTGCTCCGTAAGCACGTGATGTAAACAAACTGTGAGAGGCACTGCTCCGTAAGCACATGATGTAAACAGACTGTGAGAGGCACTGCTCCGTAAGCACATGATGTAAACATAGACTGTGAGAGGCACTGCTCCGTAAGCACATGATGTAAACATAAACTGTGAGAGGCACTGCTCCGTAAGCCCATGATGTAAACTAGACTGTGAGAGGCACTGCTCCGTAAGCACATGATGTAAACATAGACTGTGAGAGGCACTGCTCCGTAAGTACATGATGTAAACATGAACTGTGAGAGCCACTGCTCCGTAAGCACATGATGTAAACATAAAACTGTGAGAGGCACTGCTCCGTAAGTACATGATGTAAACATGAACTGTGAGAGGCACTGCTCCATAAGCCCATGATGTAAACATAGACTGCGAGAGGCACTGCTCCGTAAGCACATGATGTAAACATAGACTGTGAGAGGCACTGCTCCGTAAGCACATGATGTAAACATAGACTGTGAGAGGCACTGCTCCGTAAGCACATGATGTAAACATAAACTGTGAGAGCCACTGCTCCGTAAGCACATGATGTAAACATAGACTGTGAGAGGCACTGCTCCGTAAGCACATGATGTAAACATAGACTGTGAGAGGCACTGCTCCGTAAGCATGTGATGTAAACATGAACTGTGAGAGCCACTGCTCCGTAAGCACATGATGTAAACATAGACTGTGAGAGGCACTGCTCCGTAAGCACATGATGTAAACATGAACTGTGAGAGCCCTGCTCCGTAAGCACATGATGTAAACATAAACTGTGAGAGCCACTGCTCCGTAAGCATGTGATGTAAACAGACTGTGAGAGGCACTGCTCCGTAAGCCCATGATGTAAACAGACTGTGAGAGGCACTGCTCCGTAAGCCCATGATGTAAACATGAACTGTGAGAGCCACTGCTCCGTAAGTACATGATGTAAACATGAACTGTGAGAGCCACTGCTCCGTAAGCCCATGATGTAAACATGAACTGTGAGAGCCACTGCTCCGTAAGCACATGATGTAAACATGAACTGTGAGAGCCACTGCTCTTTAAGCACATGATGTAAACATAAACTGTGAGAGGCACTGCTCCGTAAGCACATGATGTAAACATAAACTGTGGGCACTGCTCCGTAAGCACATGATGTAAACAGACTGTGAGAGGCACTGCTCCGTAAGCACATGATGTAAACATAAACTGTGAGAGCCACTGCTCCGTAAGCATGTGATGTAAACAGACTGTGAGAGGCACTGCTCCGTAAGCACATGATGTAAACATAAACTGTGAGAGGCACTGCTCCGTAAGTACATGATGTAAACATGAACTGTGAGAGGCACTGCTCCGTAAGCCCATGATGTAAACAGAATGTGAGAGGCACTGCTCCGTAAGCCCATGATGTAAACATAGACTGGGAGAGGCACTGCTCCGTAAGCCCATGATGTAAACATAGACTGCGAGAGGCACTGCTCCGTAAGCCCATGATGTAAACATAGACTGCGAGAGGCACTGCTCCGTAAGCCCATGATGTAAACATAGACTGCGAGAGGCACTGCTCCGTTGCACGTAATGTAAACATAGACTGTGAGAGGCACTGCTCCGTAAGCCCATGATGTAAACATAGACTGTGAGAGGCACTGCTCCGTAAGCCCATGATGTTAACAGAATGTAAGAGGCACTGCTCCGTAAGCCCATGATGTAAACATAAACTGTGAGAGGCACTGCTCCGTAAGCATGTGATGTAAACATAGACTGTGAGAGGCACTGCTCCGTAAGCCCATGATGTAAACATAGACTGTGAGAGGCACTGCTCCGTAAGCCCATGATGTTAACAGAAGTAAGAGGCCACTGCTCCGTAAGCCCATGATGTAAACATAAACTGTGAGAGCACTGCTCCGTAAGCACATGATGTAAACATAGACTGTGAGAGGGCACTGCTCGTAAGTACATGATGTAAACATAAACTGTGAGAGGCACTGCTCGTAAGCCCATGATAAACATAAACTGTGAGAGGCACTGCTCCGTAGCACATGATGTAAACATAGACTGTGAGAGCCACTGCTCCGTAAGCACGTTATGTTAAACATAGACTGTGAGAGCCACTGCTCCGTAAGCCATGATGTAAAACATAGGACTGTGAGAGGCCTGCTCCGTAAGCCCATGATGTAAACAGAATGTGAGAGGCACTGCTCCGTAAGCCCATGATGTAAACATAGATTGGAGAGGCACTGCTCCGTAAGCCCATGATGTAAACATAGACTGCGAGAGGCACTGCTCCGTAAGCCCATGACGTAAACATAGACTGGCGAGAGGCACTGCTCCGTAAGCCCATGATGTAACATAGACTGCGAGAGGCACTGCTCCGTTGCACGTAATGTAAACATAGACTGTGAGAGGCACTGCTCCGTAAGCCCATGATGTAAACATAGACTGTGAGAGGCACTGCTCCGTAAGCCCATGATGTTAACAGAATGTAAGAGGCACTGCTCCGTAAGCCCATGATTGTAAACATAAACTGTGAGAGGCAATGCTCCGTAAGCATGTGATGAAACATAGACTGTGAGAGGCACTGCTCCGTAAGCCCATGATGTTAACAGAATGTAAGAGGCACTGCTCCGTAAGCCCATGATGTAAACATAAACTGTGAGAGGCACTGCTCCGTAAGCACATGATGTAAACATAGACTGTGAGAGGCACTGCTCCGTAAGTACATGATGTAAACATAAACTGTGAGAGGCACTGCTCCGTAAGCCCATGATGTAAACATAAACTGTGAGAGGCACTGCTCCGTAAGCACATGATGTAAACATAGACTGTGAGAGCCACTGCTCCGTAAGCACGTTATGTAAACATAGACTGTGAGAGCCACTGCTCCGTAAGCACGTTATGTAAACATAAACTGTGAGAGGCACTGCTCCGTAAGCACGTTATGTAAACATAAACTGTGAGAGGCACTGCTCCGTAAGCACATGATGTAAACATAGACTGTGAGAGGCACTGCTCCGTAAGCCCATGATGTAAACATGGACTGTGAGAGGCACTGCTCCGTAAGCACATGATGTAAACAGACTGTGAGAGGCACTGCTCCGTAAGCCCATGATGTAAACATGAACTGTGAGAGGCACTGCTCCGTAAGCACGTGATGTAAACATAAACTGTGAGAGGCACTGCTCCGTAAGCACATGATGTAAACAGACTGTGAGAGGCACTGCTCCGTAAGCACATGATGTAAACATAAACTGTGAGAGGCACTGCTCCGTAAGCACGTTATGTAAACATAGACTGTGAGAGGCACTGTTCCGTAAGCACATGGTGTCAACATAGACTGTGAGAGGCACTGTTCCGTAAGCACATGGTGTCAACATAGACTGTGAGAGGCACTGCTCCGTTAGCACATGCTTTTTTCCACCCACCCCCCGCGAAGTCCCAATGTTATAGTCTTGAGAAAAGGTGTTAAACGTTCCATTCAAGAATATTTCACTTATATCGAAAAGTCGCCAGCTATAGACGAAGTAGACTTGCACAAGTCCCTATATTAATTTATTAATTTCAGTATCTTGCCCCTTTAAAACTATTACAGAGATCAACTGACAAGTCAATTTACTATCAAAACCCAGGAATATAGGGTTTTGATAGTAAATTGACTTTTGTCAGTTGATCTCTGTAATAGTTTTAAAGGGGCAAGATACTGAAATTAATAAATTAATATAGGGACTTGTGCAAGTCTATAGACGAAGGTGCAGAAATTTTGCCTGTTTGTTTACATGTGACGTACATACATGTACATCTGATCAGCTGATTGAGTTGGGACATTACAACTTTAAGGTGCTGCCTATAACAGACCGCCTTGGAATATAACAATTTTAACTGGGCTAAAAACAACATTACCCCTCTTCAATATCCCGGACTTTGTTCTCGAGTTGATATAGGTGAATAATACCTTAACGGGTGTAAAGTGCCCATTTCAAGAAGTGACCATTTCAATATAAATCTTGAAGCACCATATTTCCAGTATATTATCTTAGAACGTTACGTTTCATTTTAGGCGAATAATGAATAATCTTGACTTTGGTAAATAAATAAAGAAAAAAAACTCCATCCCACCATCCTAGAAATAATCTACGAGTAGCCAGTTACTTGTTAGAAAAGCAGTTGATTACTTTGAAAAAATATCATCTATTTACTACACATAACTACCTACTAACGAATTGCATTTTATGGATGCAAAACTACGAACAATTTCTTGAACGAATGTAGTCCCGATATTTTTTAATGTAAATAACATTCCAGACGAGTAGCTGGGTATCTATTTTTAAGATATTCAAAATTCAAATATATCATGATGAAGTATATTCAATTCTGCATCCATTGATACCAAATAGTCTAACATTTGAGCTTCAATACACACACATACGCTTACACAAACGGGACAGGAGGATGCAAAACGGGTAGGTTCAAGTGTAATTTCCATGATTTTTCGAATGAATGTTTGAATACTAGTATTTGGTATCGATGGATGCAGAATTTAATATATACTCAACAAAAAAGTGAAGGACCATTTTGAAAATACTACTTTGTTCTAACTGCAAAATCTTTAAAATTTCACTTGTGTTATGATAGCAAAACATCATTAATATGAGATATACAAAGCAATAAAACCAAGCCAATGTTGTTTTACTAACAAGAAAAAGTTAATTATTTAAATTTAGGGTTCTGTAAAAAGTGATATTTTCAAAGTGGTCCTTAACATTTTTTGTTGAGTATATATTGTCATGATATGCTTGAATGTTGAATATCTTAAC
Source organism: Anadara kagoshimensis (assembly GCA_021292105.1). Lineage (NCBI taxonomy): Eukaryota > Metazoa > Mollusca > Bivalvia > Arcoida > Arcidae > Anadara > Anadara kagoshimensis. Next base: position 4,230,358 of record CM037863.1, read on the forward strand.
AATAACACCCAGCTACTCGTCCTGAATGTGAAAAATCATGGAAATTACACTTGAACCTACCCATTTTTGCATCCCCCTGTCCCGTTTGTGGAAGCGTATCTGTGCGTATTGAAGTTTGAATGTTAGAATATTTGGTATCAATGGATGCAGAATTGAATATACTTCATCATGATATATTTGAATTTTGAATATCTTAAAAATAAATACCCAGCTACTCGTCTGGAATGTCATTTACATTAAAAATATCGGGACTACATTCGTTCAAGAAATTGTTCGTAGTTTTGCGGAAGTTTTTATCCATAAAGTCTAATTCGTTAGTAGGTAGTTATGTGTAGTAAATAGATGTTTTTTTTCAAAGTAATCAACTGCTTTTCTAACAAGTAACTGGCTACTAGTAGCTAACTTTTCTTCCACAAGTAACTGGCTACTAGTAGCTAACTTTTCTTCCACAAGTAACTGGCTACTAGTAGCTAACTTTTCTTCTACAAGTAGCCAGTTACTAGTAGCTAACTTTACCTATCTAGAACATAACTCAATTCTAGTTCGTAAAGTAGTAGGCCAACTGTGGCTGCTACAAAGGACGCTTACAACTACAAGCGATTGAAACAGACTGACTTCAAAGTAAGAAAGTCTGATGTCTATTTATCAAAAATATCTTGATATATTCTCATAGTAATTTTGATTTGACACGTGACAGGTGTCTGAATGAACTAGCTAAACAATTTCAGGCGCTTATCTACATCAGTCAAACGGACACTTTTTTACAGGTGTGCATGAAGTTTACAGACATAAGAAAAAAAGTAAGCAAAGTCAGAAACAAGAAAAAGAGAAATAGACTTAGTTGCTGTTTGTCCTATCAAGAACAGACCAGTCCAGCTTCCATGGCGGTACCAGGACTCGAAGTCCCGCTGATAAAGCTCCATCCTGTCATGTGGAAGCTACTGGGCAACTTGGAGAAAAGCAGTCCCCTAGAAGGTCAGGGTTTCCAGCTGGCTATCAAAACATGCCAAAGAGCAGCCTCAACCACTGATGCTGGTAGAGAGTTCCATGCTGGTATAATACGTGGAAAAAAGCTGCACTTGAACTGGGTATCTGTTGAAGTTGAGTATGTGGAAGCATGTAGCTCAGTTGGTAGAGCGTCGGACTCCAGATCCAAGGGTCATGGGTTCGAATCCCGTCGGGGACATGTTGTGACCTTAAGCAAGTTATTTCACATTGCTGCTGACTTATCCGGTGTCAGGATAATGGACCGGTGAGGCTGCAACCTCTGCAATTGCTGTCTCGGTGAGCTAGCACCTAAAAAGTCGCCCTGAGTGCGCACTAGTACAAAGCAGACATACGCACAATACACACTGCCAGTCATGGTCACATCGGTGTAGGCTAGGGCTGATCTGGCTGACAATTATTAAAATGCGCCAGAGAGGCCTAAGGCCTATTAAAAGGTGTCTAAATATAGATAAGATAAGATGTCTAATACTCGTGGGTTGACCGTGGTCCAAACCTTTCCAGCTTCAAGAACGGACCGGGGTTGGGGTGGGGAGGGGGTTGAGCTATCGACTAATTGTCAAACTTCACTCTGAAAATTTGGATTAGGGTGGGGGTGGTGAGGCGTCCAACTGCCAGACTAAGAGTTCTTAAACATTATAAAATTACTAATATTGAAGTTAATATTTTTCGATGGATAAATATCATATTTAGATGTCGCGAAAAGAGGTAGGCGCGTTTTACATGTTTTAATCTCATTTTTTTCATCTTTTAGTCTAGTCAATCTACAGTTTGACCTCAAACTAATTGCAACAGAATATTTTTTGTGACTGATATGCTCTCAAATACATGAAATGATTATAGTAAAAAGTCTACCAAAATCTGATAAGGGGAAAACAGTTTTTGAGGAGTTTTAATTTCTTATGGGGATTTCTATAGACAAGGGAGATAACTCGTGTAAAACAGGTGGAGTTTTAGTCCCATTATCATATGTTTTTTGAATGCAAAATGTAAAGCAAAGACCCTGGAATTAATCAATCATAATTGTTTTCTTATATACATTTAAAATTTTTTAAGTTCATTTAAAGTTCAATCATCAGCCTATTTGGATGCATTTTATTTTTAATCTGACACAATCTAATGTTTCTCAGTAATGAAGAATTAATGGCAGAATACTCGGAGTAATGAAGAAGAAGTATAGAAAAGTTATGTTTTTTTGTACCTGAGATATACTTATTTTATAATTTTTGTGCATAATAAAATATATCTGAGGTTAATAAATCTTTTTTCATCTCTTCAAATGTCCTTATTCAGCGTTTTGCATCATGAAAGTCTTTCAACAAAATCATTTATTTTTTTTAAAATTTCATTTACATATTACATTCTAATTTGTCTTAAATGATTTATTTTAAGTCTATGTATAAATTTCCATCTGATTTCTAGGCTGTTCTTCATATAGTAGCAGAGAATACTTGAAGTTTTTGAAAATTTCTGTGTAAAATTTAGGATCACAATACAGAGTTATCTCCCTTTTCTATAGAAAATATAACTTTAATTGGCAAAAAAAAAAAAAAAAAAAAAAAATGGTAGATTTTTATGGTGAATAAAAAACACTATTCCTGAAAACATAAAAATATTTTCTGTTGCAATTACTTTGAGGTTTGACCCTATTTTTTCATAGATTGACTAGCCTATTTGTACAATAAACAGAAAACTAGAACAACTAAGTATTAACTAACATCTCGCTTCACTAAGAATTCACGGGTGATATATGTGTAGTTTTATTGTATGAAAATGTAACTTGGCTTGGTCTGCTAGTAAGAAGTGTGTTGTGAAAGAAGAAAGTCATTTTTTTAAAATACATAATTGTAAAAAGGGCAAAATTTGAGTGATAACAATAGCATTTTATAAAGATAAAAAAAAAATGAAAATTATCAGGATGGGATATGAACACATGCCGTACAGGTTACAAAGCATACTCGCTACGCACTGAGCTAACCACAGAAGTAAGTGTTAGCGGTGTTAAAATATAACATCAGTTGTATGAGCAGTGGTCAGTTTTAATTTTTCATATTTTTTAAAAATTGACCATTTTCTCCCAAGACTACAATTTAAAAAAAAAACTCATGAAGACTGAGTTTTGAAAATAGCTTTAAAAACAATAACGTAAAAGTTGGTCTTCCGAGGAGAACCATAATGACTTTGAAATAATCATCAAAGACGAAAAAACCCCTCATTTTTTCATATTTTAGCATAAGAGAGCATAAAGATGTGCTTACTAAGAAAAATGTCTGTAAAATAGACCTTTGCATGAGACAAAATCTGAAAATTGACATAAAATACTGCTGCTTTTTTATGTAAGTGCAATAATATTTAGACTTTCATTTTTCAAAAACCAAAAATGGTCCATTTAGGACAAAATCATATCAAACCCGCCATCCCAATATTTTCTATATAAGAGAAATCGATAAAAATAAACAAGATTCACTCCGAAAGAAATTGGCTTGAGAGCGGCAGTTCTGCCGCACCAACGTTTTAATCAATATTTTTAAAAATACTTATTTTTATAAAAATTCAAAGAGAATTTAGTACAATTACCCATGCCCGACATATTTTGTTACTAAAGAAATATTGTGTATAATGTGGAAATTTGGGCGCGAGTGCGGCAGCGCGGTTAATACTTTTCGATCACTGTCTAACGTTTGACCCGTCCTTGGTAAAGTTTATTGGGTTTGCACTTATCTGGATACGTTTCATACAAATCGCTAAAACGTTTTAAATTCGTGGAAACTACATAGTGTGTTTAAAGTGTTTAAATGACTGATTAAGCGGTATTTTCAACTGGCTTTTCAATTGACTCGCTTTTCGAAGTCTTTGAACTTTGAAGTTATTTATGTTTTGTTCTCGGTATACAAGGATAGGGTAAATTGATCAGATATCACGTACAGTTTGTCGATGGCGGTATCAGATCTAGTTCGTCACGTTATATCTAGAAGCAAAATAGATGATTTACCGTCGATTTTGAAAGAGTGGGGATGTTTAGAAGATTTGAAATCGTTAGATGTAAAACACAAGAACAATCTGACACAGCAAATAACAAAACTTTGTGAAGTAAGTGATTTACAGGTGTAAATAAGTTGTTGCACTATCCTACCACACACGGTCCCGTTCACCCCACCCCACCCCTCTCTCCCTCCCTCTCTCTCTCTCTCTCTCTCTCTCTCTCTCTCTCTCTATCTATATATATATATATATATATATATATATATATATATATATATCGTCTTCCAATATACAGTATTCTTTCTAAGCAGAAGAAGATTACATATACATACTGTCGCATGCATGGAAAATAACTCATGAATGTGAAATATACAGTGGTAATGTGCGAAGAACTGAAAGTGAAAAGTGATTGAAGCTATGTACATGTTATATTCTATGCATGAAGTTCCCAACACTTTGTTACAGGATATAATAATAATCCAATTAATCGCAGGTGTAAATTATTCTGTTAATTAAGAGTAATGAGTGATCAGACTGTATACATGTCCCGATTATCAGAGTATATGGTCACGGCCAATTACCTTATACCCCTCAGGTGTTTATACACGGCACATGTTCACCTGGTAAAGGATTCGTCTGTCTTATCCGAAACAAAGAATTTAATAACAGCAAATTGTTTTGCATATACACTTTTATTTCACTCACAAAGAGGAAGCCAAACTGGCAAAATTAGAACAATAATTTCAGTAATTTACAACATTCAAACATTATACAATTATTGACTTTTGATGAGGTAGACATCAGGATTTATCATCCTCAAAGACATTTTATTTACCAAGGCCGTAGGCCGAGGTGAAAATGATCTTTTTGAGGTTAATAAATCTTTATGTCTACCTGCTTTATAGTACATAACATAAAAATGTCCTTTTCATATATCGTTGTGTGCATTTTTGCGCGGTGAACATTACCCAATTGTTACGTCACACAACATCGCGTGAGGTTTTGCACTGTGAACATTGCCCATTGTTACGTCACACATCATTGTGTGAGTTTTTGGGCGGTGAACATTGCCCATTGTAACGTCATAAAAATGTCGCATGCGTTATTGCACGGTGAATATAACGATTTATCAGACTCGCCAAACGCCTTCTCAACCAATCAGAATAGGGGAATATCATTGGCCATATAATAATAAAATGTGTTTACATACTGATTGTCCTTTGTTGGTAACCATCATATAGTACTAGTATTTGTCAATGCATTACCGATAAACAGAAACTGATCAAAAAGTCCTTTAAAAACAGTTCTGAAACATGAGAATTACTTGCTTTAAACTCAGAAAAATCTCGGATTACGAAATTTTAATAGGCTATTTTTCATTTTGTGAATAAAGTGAAAATTAATATTTATCACTTGTATTTAGATAATATAGCGTATTCATTTATTTGTTAAAATCTCTTGAGATCTCTGTACTTTGGGAATCTTTTAATTTACCTTGCATGACAAATATAATTCAAAAACCAAAAAATAGAAATACAATAGATACCATTTCCCCACTAAATATCAAGTTATATTTGAATACACTGTGATTGCGAGTTATCTCCCTTCACTCATCGACACATTGTGATTGCAAGGTGAAAAATCACTGATAAAATTCTTTGTTATTCTTGTTTAGATCGTTACAATTTCTTAACATGATAAAATATGATATGATCTATAATAAATATGTGAATTTCACATCTTTACAATGCCTTATAAGTTCATGGATGCAAGAAACTTCCCTGGGCTTTCCCTGGGCTTATTTTATTCCCTGGCCTTTCCCTGGGCTTATTTTATTCCCTGGCCTTTCCCTGGGCTTATTTTCTAGGGGCCGCATGTTATTGGAGGTTTATTGTGTAAATGGAGTGTGTGGAGAACAACATGGGATAGTTCTCTGAAAGAGTCGATTTTGATGACTGTATAATGTAGGCTTGTAAGAGAAGATTCCATTGGATGATAGCAAGAGTATACATATATATATACATGTATATCTGTGTGTGTGTGTGTGTGTGTGTGTGTGTGTGTGTGTGTATATCATGCATTAGATTTGATATTTTCTATTACAGGCAAAATCGGGTGTTAGCATAGATGAAGTCTCTGAACTTGATCTGGTTTGTATGTATCAAGATTATAAATCAAATTCAAGTCAATTCGCCCCACTGTAAATTCGCCCCCATGTCAAAATCCCCCCCCCCCCACCTCACCTTCAAAATCGCCCCCACTTCTTGCAAATTCTCCCTCACTGTCAAATTTGCCCACAATTTTTGAGAAATTGTCTTCTTTTATTGAGATTTTAAAAGTAACATAAAATCATTTTTTACAACCTCAGACATGTCAGATATGCCCAATTAACTGCAAACAAATTATTTGTAAATATGTATTGTTTTTATTGCTATGTTTTTGTCAAGCATTCATAATGCAAAATGCATTGACTGAATTCGCATCTCGAACATGGCATGAAATGGTAATTATCAAAAGTCATTTATAAGATTATGATATAATCATAATAGTGGGTATGGTAAAAAGAAAATATTTAATGTTAATTAAAGATGACATTAGAAATAATAAAAATGATTTTGTAAAAAGCAACATTGGCAACGTTTAATTAAGGAATGATTGTAATTTTTTTTCTATCTATGGGGTCATAGACAAAATTATTTGGTGCACGCGTATGCATAAAACCGCTTCGCGGTTTTTATGCCGCATGCACCAAATAATTTTGTCTATGACCCCATAGATAGAAAAAAAATTACAATCATTCCTTATAATTAAATTAAAAAATAAGTTCAATATTCATAACATTCATGTAATCTTTAAATTATACACATGAAACAAAAAAAAACAGCGCATTAAAACAAAAAATGGCGCATTAATCTAAAAGCGGAACACAGCTGATTGCCAATGGCAACCGCCGGTAGCTCTGCACAATATGACGTCAGCTAATATGACGTCAAAAAATTCTGTCTATGGGATCAAAACCAAACACTTAATGATAAAAAAAATTGCTAAATGGCAACCTTGCACACTAAAAATGTACCAGTTTGGACAAATTAATATATTTGATTGGTCAGCCTGAACCAGTGATTTTGTTACATATTTTAAAAACTACCTTCTGCTTTTTAAATTGGAAAAAATTTGAAGTTCTGAAATACAGCAAACTGCATAATAGTTTGCTTGCAATAGCTTAGCATCCTTAATTGCACAGATATTATATTGTAACAATATCTAACATTAACACTCTACCAACTGAGCTACTGCAATGGTTTTGCTTAAGTTATGATAGAACAAGTGAAATGACAAATAAAAAACATTATTAAAGATTAACTGCAGGGGTAGATTTTCATTTTCTCCCCACTGGCAAACGTTTGCCAGTTCAAATTTTTTCTACAGGCATTCTTAGTTTTCAACTGGCAATTTTATTTTCTTTTACACTAAAAATGTTTTCCAAAGTTAATATTTAAAAATTATTATAATCTTATTAAGGTGTGTGTAACTTGAATAGGTATGCTTATTTCAGATACAATTCGTCTAGTTTTGATTGGTCTCCCATCATATTTTTTTGTATGTGTTTGTTATTTTATTATATTTCTTGGGTTTGGGTTTGTTCTGCTGCTGCTTCTCTTGAGCAATTTTTGTATCAAGATATAACCATTCTCATGTTTGTTGCACAATATTGTCATCGGTAAATATCGGCGACAATAATCGTGATGACAATATAAAATACATGTATATTTATTGCTTGCAGGTACAAAAACTTACCCATCAAAGAGGATATGGACAGTCCATCATCTACAGCATAAGACAGGTAAATACTTTTGAAGCATGACTAGAACAATTATAACCCACCCACCTACATAAACTAGTTTGGGTAGGGGGGGGATATATAGGAATCACCATGCTAGTCCGTTCTTCTGTCTGTCCATGTAAAATTGTGTCCAGGTCATATCTCATAATTGCTTTGCACAACTGTCACAAAACTTCACATGAATAATCTTCAATTTGTTCACTATATAACAGCATTTAACCACCAATTAACAAAAGCCTTGATTCCCACGCGTCAAGGTAAAGTCAGGGATTATTTACACTATACAACAACCTTAACACTGCAATACAACAGCATCTTTGGGTATAAAGGCTAAAATTTTAGCCAAATGGCCATCATGCCCTCCATGAAAATGAGATCTTTATTATCCTTACTGACAAATAGGACTGGACGATACAGACATGCCATGGTACGATATATATCATAATACACTGCTTGCGATATAATACATATCACGATATATCACATAACCCTCCTGTTTATTGATGGAATAAAACTGTGTTATATTTTTCGTATTACACAGGTACCCATGTAATATCACTTGATTGTGACGTAATCAGTTATCATGCTTCTGATTTACGTAGTCGTCGTGCTAATGACGTCATATAAAAACTGTGTCAGTCTGTTGTTTATTTTTAGACTTTTGAAGACTTTCCGATTCTTTGAAAAATAATTTTGATGCATTCGGAAAAAAATTATGATTTAAACTTACATATTGATTATGTCTTTTTTTCTAGGTGATTAATTTACTATTACTATAACTAAATAGAACTATATTCTTACTTGCGTAGTTAATTTGGAGATGATTTGTCTGACCTAGATAGAAATCAGCTGTTTCTATATGGCATCAAACAATATGTACATACATTATGCCTCGGTATTTTGAGTTATGTGATATATAGAATCTTAGACTCGTGAGGGTTTAATATGAAATTTTTCAAACTCATTCAATAATTAAATATGCCACTTACCAAGGCTCGTGGCATATTTAATTATTAAACTCGTTTAATAAATTTCATATTAAACCTTCACGAGTCTAAGATCCTCTATATATTGGTAATACATGTGTATGCATAAGGCACATAAAAATAAATTTTACAAAATATATTTTAATGGTCTCAACCTGTCCATTATGTAGTATGATGACTTGTGTATCAACTACTTTCATATACAGGATGCCCAAAAGGCTCCCATAAATCAGACTTTGAGTTTGAAGGAACTATAATATCATTTACTCAATCGGGAGTATCCATGTTGTTGTTTGACTCATGTTGTCATGGCTTCTGGTGTGTATAAAAGTCAAATTAAACATGGAAAGTTTCGGAATTCAGAGTTGCCGATATATCCATTTTTTCACAGCTTGTATCGATATACATATCTTATGTTTTCCACAATTTTAAAATTATTAGTACCGGTAGCCAAATTTACAAGATTTGTGAAAATATAGTACTTTTTAAAGTAATTTTTCACAAATTTGTTAAAATAGGTTACTTTTTGAATAAATTTCACAAAAATTAGTAGCCAATGGCGATTTTGGCTACCAGGAATGGAAACATAGCATATTGTTATTCTAAATATTGATAATAATCAATTATCGATATATTGTCTGACTCCTACTGATGAACACAAAATCTTATTGTTGGTTAGTAACAAGAGATTAGCAGATTGCAAGTCAAGTCTCTGAATTTTTTTTTTATTAATCATATTAATAATAAGAATAAGGTCACAGTGACCCAAATTTTAATTCTTCTGAAAAAGCAATACCTATAATACCATATTGCACTTTGAAGCAGTTTTTATTCTAGAAGTAGGCCATTGGGCCATTGGTCCTAATTTTCCAAATGGCCCTATTATTAAGGCCTTAGTTGGCCATATTAAACACAAGAAGAATGTGCAAATATTGATGTTATTGTATTTTATTGTATTTATTTTTTGGCCCCATCTGAAAAATCCTAGATTTAACACTGGAGCCTAATACAGTCCAACCTGCCTTAAAGGGGCAACTCTCCTATAAAAAGGAGATTATACGAGATCTTCTCATAATGGAGGTGGCAAATTTAAATAGTGACAGATAGTGTAAACAAGATGATTTTTTTCTGGAATCTTAACAATTAAGGCGAATTAAAAGCTAAAATTTGTCATATATATCAGCCCAATACCAGAGAACAATCGAGGAAAATTTGAGAATTTTTTACCTTATATTTATGTCTTAAATAGGATTTAAAATTTCGAATTGATTCAATTTTGTTGTTGTTCACACCTGAGTAACCAACAATGATTGACAAGACAAGTGTTTATGTTTACATTGGTAATTGTTATCTGCCACGTGTGTATTTGGCACCAAAAATCAAGAAAAGAAATAAAGTTCATTCCTTTCTTTTAATAGTCTAATTTATCATGTTTATATCCTCATTTTAAGTTGAATGATCAAATAATGTCTCCCACTCACAAAAGATAGTCAAGTACAGAAATCAGGTGAATCACAAAAAGAATAAAAGACAAATTTTAAGTTTGTATTGTCATAAACAAATAAATTAAAATTCATCACTCCCATTTATGTCCCATGTAATTTACTCCTGGTGGGTTAGGATATAAAGCTCTGACTTTTACACAGATGGGCATTATTTCACTCTTAGTGATTACAAAGTTATCTAAATTATTGTTTGACAATGCATCATGTTTTCTTTCTAAGTATTGTTGTTTTCACCAAACTTCTTGATCATCTAAAAGTTTTCAACATTTTTTTATATAGGTTTTTCCTCAACAAAATATTTCTGGCCTTGTCCTAACCACTGTTGTCTATGTGTAGTAATGCATGGGATACAAAGACAATGAATACATAGGTTTTGGTGTACATTATGAATATATCGCCATCACTATCATTGTCATCACCACTATTATCATTCCTGTCATTTCTTGTTATTCTTTGAACAGTACACTAGTCTCGGCTACTGCGACTTCAATAGGTTCAGCTGTTCAGTTTCACTTTGTTGATATCTTTTTTTGTTTCTATAATGTTCAAGTCCCAGCCACTGTGTGCTACCGTTGGCCTTTACTGATTCACCTGGTATCAGTATAATGGACTGGGGGAGTGGTACGCTTGTCTGCGGCGTACTGACTCTGTGAGCTAGCACGATAAAGTCGCCCTTAGTGTGCGCTAGTACAAGGCAGACCATACAACACACTCGCACTTCACATGCATACACAAAAATTGTTCATAGATAAATTAAATAGTTCTCGTCGCGAATAGCTGAAAAATTGCTGATGCGACGTTAAGCAACATTCAACCAACCAACCAACCAGCCACTGTGTGCAAAAATGACCAGATTGCTTATTTCTGTCACGGTTTCATCTACTACAAAAGTCACTGCCTCTAACAGTTTCAGTCATAGCTTGGTATACCCAATTTTGGCGGTTAATAGGGAATAAGGACGGTTGGTTTCATAACACAGAAATCTAATTTAGGAGTAATTCAGACATGAATTAAAGGTCAAGATAAAATGTATCGCTGGAATGCCATTCGCATTTAAAGTGTGTTGTTGTAAGATGACCATAAATTTGAGGTTTAGTGTATTGTGGTCAAGAGACATTGTTGATAATTAAAAGATATAACAATTTAATTTTGACTTATCTACTGAAAAAATTTCAGTTGCAGATGGTACAGAATACCATGTGTCATATTATAAACCATCTAATATGGATCAAACAATTTGTGATTTTTTGTTAGAACAAAAAATGTCAGGAATAAAACTTTCACTTTGTGTATATATAGAGATAATTTAGGATTAAACTTCTATGAACAAAATTATATACCTAAAACCATTATAGTAAGTACTTTAATTTTGTTGTTAAAACTTATCTTTAAATGTATTTGCCATGTGAACATTCTCTTAACAACAACCAGGTGTCTATAAATAGAACAACACAGGTAAAGGCTAAATTATCATAAACACGCCCACAAAACTCGCTACCCCGGTAGCGAAAGTTGCCCCTTTAAAGGCCACCTCTATAAAAGGGCCACCTGCTTATAAAAGACACTAGACTGTACAGTCCAACCTGCCTTAAAGGCCACCTCTATAAAAGGGCCACCTGCTTATAAAGGACACTAGACTGTACAGTCCAACCTGCCTTAAAGGCCACCTCTATAAAAGGGCCACCTGCTTATGAAGGACACTAGACTGTACAGTCCAACCTGCCTTAAAGACCACCTATATAAAAGGGCCACCTGCTGATACAGTCCAACCTGCCTTAAAGACCACCTCTTTAAAAGGGCCACCTGCTTATACAGTCCAACCTGCCTTAAAGACCACCTCTATATGGGCCACCTGCTTATACAGTCCAACCTGCCTTAAAGGCCACCTCTATATAAGAGCCACCTGCTTATACAGTCCAACCTGCCTTAAAGACCACCTCTATATAAGGGCCACCTGCTTATACATTCCAACCTGCCTTAAAGACCACCTCTATAAAAGGGCCACTTGCTTATAAAGGACACTAGACTGTACAGTCCAACCTGCCTTAAAGGCCACCTCTATAAAAGGGCCACCTGCTTATAAAGGACACTAGACTGTACAGGCCAACCTGCCTTAAAGACCACCTCTATAAAAGGGCCACCCTCTATGAAGGACACTAGACTGTACAGTCCAACCTGCCTTAAAGGCCACCTCTATAAAAGGGCCACCTGCTTATGAAGGACACTAGACTGTAAAGTCCAACCTGCATTAAAGACCACCTCTATAAAAGGGCCACCTGTTTATACAGTCCAACCTGCCTTAAAGGCCACCTCTATAAAAGGGCCACCTGCTTATACAGTCCAACCTGCCTTAAAGACCAGAGTTAGACCACCTCTATAAGGGCCACATGCTTATATAGTCCAACCTGCCTTAAAGGCCACCTCTATATAAGGGCCACCTGCTTATACAGTCCAACCTGCCTTAAAGACCACCTCTATATAAGGGCCACCTGCGTATACAGTCCAACCTGCCTTAAAGGCCACCTCTTTAAAAGGGCCACCTGCTTATAAAGGACACTAGACTGTACAGTCCAACCTGCCTTAAAGGCCACCTCTATAACAGGGCCACCTGCTTATAAAGGACACTAGACTGTACAGGCCAACCTACCTTAAAGGCCACCTCTATAAAAGGGCCACCTGCTTATGAAGGACACAAGACTGTACAGTCAAACCTGCCTTAAAGGCCATCTCTATAAAAGGGCCACCTGCTTATGAAGGACACTAGACTGTACAGTCCAACCTGCCTTAAAGACCACCTCTATAAAAGGGCCACCTGCTTATACAGTCCAACCTGCCTTAAAGACCACCTCTATATGGGCCACCTGCTTATATAGTCCAACCTGCCTTAAAGGCCACCTCTATATAAGGGCCACCTGCTTATACAGTCCAACCTGCCTTAAAGACCACCTCTATATAAGGGCCACCTGCTTATACAGTCCAACCTGCCTTAAAGGCCACCTCTATAAAAGGTCCCCCTGCTTATACAGTCCAACCTGCCTTAAAGGCCACCTCTATAACAGGGCCACCTGCTTATACAGTCCAACCTGCCTTAAAGGCCACCTCTTTAAAAAGGCCCCCTGCTTATACAGTCCAACCTGCCTTAAAGACCACCTCTATATAAGGGCCACCTGCTTATACAGTCCAACCTGCCTTAAAGGCCACCTCTATAAAAGGTCCCCCTGCTTATACAGTCCAACCTGCCTTAAAGGCCACCTCTTTAAAAAGGCCCCCTGCTTATACAGTCCAACCTGCCTTAAAGACCACCTCTATATAAGGGCCACCTGCTTATACAGTCCAACCTGCCTTAAAGGCCACCTCTATAAAAGGTCCCCCTGCTTATACAGTCCAACCTGCCTTAAAGGCCACCTCTATATAAGGGCCACCTGCTTATACAGTCCAACCTGCCTTAAAGACCACCTCTATAACAGGGCCACCTGCTTATAAAAGACACTAGACTGTACAGTCCAACCTGCCTTAAAAACCACCTCTATAAAAGGGCCACCTGCTTATACAGTCCAACCTGCCTTAAAGGCCACCTCTATAAAAGGTCCCCCTGCTTATACAATCCAACCTGCCTTAAAGACCACCTCTATAAAAGGGCCACCCTCTATGAAGGACACTAGACTATACAGTCCAACCTGCCTTAAAGGCCACCTCTATAACAGGGCCACCTGCTTATACAGTCCAACCTGCCTTAAAGGCCACCTCTATAACAGGGCCACCTGCTTATACAGTCCAACCTGCCTTAAAGGCCACCTCTATAAAAGGTCCCCCTGCTTATACAGTCCAACCTGCCTTAAAGGCCACCTCTTTAAAAGGGCCCCCTGCTTATACAGTCCAACCTGCTTTAAAGGCCACCTCTATAACAGGGCCCCCTGCTTATACAGTCCAACCTGCCTTAAAGGCCACCTCTATAAAAGGGCCCCCTGCTTATACAGTCCAACCTGCCTTAAAGGCCACCTCTATAAAAGGGCCACCTGCTTTTACAGTCCAACCTGCCTGAAAGGCCACCTCTATATAAGGGCCACCTGCTTATAAAGGACACTAGACTATACAGTCCAACCTGCCTTAAAGGCCACCTCTATGAAAGGGCCACCTGCTTATAAAGGACACTAGACTGTACAGTCCAACCTGCCTTAAATGCCACCTCTATATAAGGGCCACCTGCTTATAAAGGACACTAGACTGTACAGTCCAACCTGCCTTAAAGGCCACCTCTATAAAAGGGCCAGCTGCTTATAAAGGCCAGTAGAATTGTGTCCCAATTGTAACCACAGTCCAACCTGCCTTAATGGCCACCTCTATAAAAGGGCCACCTGCTTATAAAGGCCAGTAGAATTGTATCCCAATTGTTCTTTATTCATATTATTTCAACCTGTATATAAAGGCCAATTTTACTAGTTCCCTTGTGTGGCCATTTATAGACTGTGGTTTGACTGTATATGTATAATTTTATAATAATTGTGTTGGGTTTTGAAGATATATATTCTTGAACTTGTCATTTTGTAGGACACTATAGGCTTATGACTGTCACATTATTTAAATACAGTCAAACCTGCATTAAAGGTCACCTCTATATAAAGGCCTACTACTTAATTACTTTAGCCCAACCAGAAGTATAAAATATCAAAAATATCTATTTTTCTTTCAATTTAACACTTTGTGATTTTTAAAAAAGTTTGAAAAAATTCTGGAACTTTACATTTACTGCTGTTGGAAAGTAATGGATGCACAATAGTTTTTTCATAGAAATCTTGAAAAAAAGTTTAAAAATTTGATATTAACAGTTCAAAAAGTTTTTGGCAGAATGGATTGATGAAAAGTTTCACATAAAACAATGGAAGGTATAACATACAAGAAAGAAGGAAAAGTTAATATGTATACATTTACTTATTTATGATGGGTAGTGCGAAGGCCACTGTAGGCCAGTAATATTCTATCTTAATAGTTCTTTATTCAGCTTATTTGAACCTGTTTATAAGGACCAATTGATGGATCGACAGTCATGTCCACAATGTTCCGACAAAGGACTGGCATGTTTGAATTACACACAAAAGAATAAAAACTGAATTGTGATATTTAATGACGTCACTGACACTAGTACGTGATTACAGGTAGTTGCTGTGGCACTGCTTTGGTACCGTGATGGCTGCCATTGTTGGAGCATAAAAGGCATGACCCGCGATATGTCAATTGCCCATAAATGTCACTTTTTCTGATTCCCACAAGGTGACCTTTACAGACAGGATTGATTTTAGTGTTTATGTAGCAGCATTTAAACTCTAGCTTTAAGTTGAGGACAGTATTAAGGAATGATTGTGTGACTGGAGGATTTTTTATATATTTTATTTATTTTAGCTGGCAGTTCCACAAGTTTGACAAAACCACAAAAACTGAAAGACAAGATTAAGAACCAAATTCTGACATACTTTGATGAGGTAAGTCAATGTTTGAGTTAAGGACTGACTCAAACCTTTAGCCTCATTATCCTAGAGTTTATATACCGTACTTCAGTGATTTTGTTTACTTAAAACTACTACAGAATAACTGTAGTCTCTCCTTGAGAACAATAACTAAAATTTCCCAATCTGTCCACTAAACTTCTCCAAAAACAAGAGTTAATAATCAGGGATTTATCAAGGGTCTATTTAGGGCCGAAATTCGGCCCCTTTCCCAATGGAAAAATATTGATTTTTTCCCAAAATTGGTTGAGAAAATTCTCAGTTAGAAAATTTTGTTGTTTTTAAATGATAACGAAAGTAAATTAAGCACTGATAAACACTAAGCAACAGAAAAAGATTATTCAGATTCAACAAGTGAACACGAGAATTATAAATTCCTGGTGGCTGAAAGTAACGATTCCAGTTCTGGGGATGAAGAGGTCAGTGATTTAAACATTGATGGCATCAAAAATGGTGTTGAAGTTTTCCCAAAATGACCAAAAAGTTGATAGTTTTTCCCAATTTTTAGTTTAGGGCCTTTTCCCAAAAGACCCTGATAAATCCCTGATAATGTAGTTTGCTAGTTTGCTAGATTACAGAACTTCAATTTTCCTATCTTAAAGGCAAAAGGTAATTTTCAAAAAATGTAACAAAATCACTGTACTCACCTATCCTTATGATTTTGGAGCTAAAATTGCAACCATACCATTGCCAGTAAAACTGCAAATTAAAAAAAGTTCTAGAATATTCTGGAAATTAGATTCGAGAACTCTGGCTCTCAAAAAAATTTAGAAAAAAATCAGCCAATTTTAAATTTATAAGGAGCCAATTTATTTGTTAAAGAGCCAGAAAAACTAAGAATTTCTGCCTAAAAGCAACAAAATTGCCTTATATGTAGAACTGAAGAACTTCCAAACTGCTGTATAGATTGTTCTGATTCACACTATGTAATACTTGTTTTACTAAAGAACTTCCAAACTGCTGTATAGATTGTTCTGATTCACACTATGTAATACTTGTTTTACTGAAGAACTTCCAAACTGCTGTATAGATTGTTCTGATTCACACTATGTAATACTTGTTTTACTGAAGAACTTCCAAACTGCTGTATAGATTGTTCTGATTCACACTATGTAATACTTGTTTTACTAAAGAACTTCCAAACTGCTGTATAGATTGTTCTGATTCACACTATGTAATACTTGTTTTACTGAAGAACTTCCAAACTGCTGTATAGATTGTTCTGATTCACACTATGTAATACTTGTTTTACTGAAGAACTTCCAAACTGCTGTATAGATTGTTCTGATTCACACTATGTAATACTTGTTTTACTGAAGAACTTCCAAACTGCTGTATAGATTGTTCTGATTCACACTATGTAATACTTGTTTTATTAAAGAACTTCCAAACTGCTGTATAGATTGTTCTGATTCACACTATGTAATACATGTATCTTTTATTTGGAGCCAGGATTTATAAAAATTAGCAATTGGCTAAATTGGCGAATGGCAGAGCTAACCCTGTCATTTTCCAGTCCAGTCCATGTTTATTGTGAAATATCCACTTCCTCCAATGCAGTTTGAGCAAAGGGCAATTTTTTTATACCGTCAAAGAGGGACCCAGTGTTGTACATTTGTGATAAAAATGGCTTCTCAGCATTGTGTCCATCAAAATGTCAATGACCAGGATCTTCAGCCACCTAGAAAATCAAGGAAGAAACAATTGGATCAAAAATTCAAATTACTGACTATTGATTTTGTATAACTTACCATACAATTTACCCAAACTTAGCCTCCTTGTCTCAAAAAAGTGTAGGCAAGTATATGTTTTTCTCACACCTGTGACATGGAAATCCCTTGTTTTTACCCATGTGGAATTTCCTTGTCTCACCCTAGGGTTGAGACAGGCTACACGCTGAATTTCCCGTGTAGTTATACCTGCCCTGTATTTATCGTTGGGAGGACCTAATAAGTTGGGAAAAGTTCCGAAGTCAACCAACAATTTCTCAACGTCACAATCACTTACACACGCTAAATTGATGACGTCATAATCATTTTACGTGAGAATGTCAACAAAAATTGATTACCTCATTTTCAGCAGGCACTCGCTAAAGCTTGTTCTGGACAGGAAAATATTCATCCTCGTTTGAGATATATATGTCTTACCCTGTTACCAGTATAAGATTCTATTTATCCCGGTATCTCCTGACTAACCAGCTTACTAATATCAGACATTGCTTTAGTGTTTGTTAGGAGTCGGGTAAATGTCATTCTGACATGATCTGCTTTTTCCTTCATAAGACTTGATAAGAGAGCTATATGGGGCAGAATCTATAACTCATTGTACATTTACAAAAAACCAGTGTGTGTCTACCCCTTGATAAGGGAGCTATATGGGGCCAGATCTTTATTTATAAAAATAACTCATTGTACATTTACAGGAAACCAGTGTGTGTCTACGACTTGATAAAGGAGCTATATGGGGCTAGATCTTTATATATAAAAATAAGTCATTGTACATTTACAGGAAACCAGTGTGTGTCTACAACTTGATAAGGGAGCTATATGGGGCCAGATCTTTATTTATAAAAATAACTCATTGTACATTTACAGGAAACCTTTGTGTGTCTACAACTTGATAAGGGAGCTATATGGGGCCAGATCTTTATTTATAAAAATAACTCATTGTACATTTACAGGAAACCAGTGTGTGTCTTTGACTTGATAAAGGAGCTATATGGGGCCATATCTATACTTATAAAAATAACTCATTGTACATTTACAGGAAACCAGTGTGTGTCTACGACTTGATAAAGGAGCTATATGGGGCCAGATCTTTATTTATAAAAATAAGTCATTGTACATTTACAGGAAACCAGCGTGTGTCTACGACTTGATAAGCGAGCTATATGGGGGCTGTATCTATACTTATAAAAATAACTCATTGTACATTTACAGGAAACCAGTGTGTGTCTACAACTTGATAAGGGAGCTATATGGGGCCAGATCTATATTTATAAAAATAACTCATTGTACATTTACAGGAAACCAGTGTGTGTCTTTGACTTGATAAAGGAGCTATATGGGGCCGTATCTATACTTATAAAAATAACTCATTGTACATTTACAGGAAACCAGTGTGTGTCTTTGACTTGATAAAGGAGCTATATGGGGCTGTATCTATACTTATAAAAATAACTCATTGTACATTTACAGGAAACCTTTGTGTGTCTTTGACTTGATAAAGGAGCTATATGGGGGCTGTATCTATACTTATAAAATAACTCATTGTACATTTACAGGAAACCAGCGTGTGTCTACGACTTGATAAGCGAGCTATATGGGGGCTGTATCTATACTTATAAAAATAACTCATTGTACATTTACAGGAAACCAGTGTGTGTCTACGACTTGATAAGGGAGCTATATGGGGCCGTATCTTTACTTATAAAAATAACTCATTGTACATTTACAGGAAACCAGTGTGTGTCTACAACTTGATAAGGGAGCTATATGGGGCCAGATCTTTATTTATAAAAATAACTTGTTGTACATTTACAGGAAACCAGTGTGTGTCTACGACTTGATAAAGAAGCTATATGGGGCCAGATCTTTATTTATAAAAATAACTCATTGTACATTTACAGGAAACCAGAGTGTGTCTACCCCTTGATAAGGGAGCTATATGGGGCCAGATCTGTATTTATAAAAATAACTCATTGTACATTTACAGGAAACCAGTGTGTTTCTACGACTTGAGAAGGGAGCTATATGGGGCCAGATCTTTATTTATAAAAATAACTCATTGTACATTTACAGGAAACCTTTGTGTGTCTTCGACTTGATAAGTGAGCTATATGGGGCTGTATCTATACTTATAAAAATAACTCGTTGTACATTTACAGGAAACCAGTGTGTGTCTACGACTTGATAAGCGAGCTATATGGGGCCAGATCTATATTTATAGAAATAACTCATTGTACATTTACAGGAAACCTTTGTGTGTCTTTGACTAGATAAGGGAGCTATATGGGGCTGTATCTATACTTATAAAAATAACTCATTGTACATTTACAGGAAACCAGTGTGTGTCTTTGACTTGATAAAGGAGCTATATGGGGCTGTATCTATACTTATAAAAATAACTCATTGTACATTTACAGGAAACCTTTGTGTGTCTTTGACTTGATAAAGGAGCTATATGGGGCTGTATCTATACTTATAAAAATAACTCATTGTACATTTACAGGAAACCAGCGTGTGTCTACGACTTGATAAGCGAGCTATATGGGGGCTGTATCTATACTTATAAAAATAACTCATTGTACATTTACAGGAAACCAGTGTGTGTCTACGACTTGATAAGGGAGCTATATGGGGCCGTATCTTTACTTATAAAAATAACTCATTGTACATTTACAGGAAACCAGTGTGTGTCTACAACTTGATAAGGGAGCTATATGGGGCCAGATCTTTATTTATAAAAATAACTCATTGTACATTTACAGGAAACCAGCGTGTGTCTACGACTTGATAAGCGAGCTGTATGGGGGCTGTATCTATACTTATAAAAATAACTCATTGTACATTTACAGGAAACCAGTGTGTGTCTACAACTTGATAAGGGAGCTATATGGGGCCAGATCTATATTTATAAAAATAACTTGTTGTACATTTACAGGAAACCAGTGTGTGTCTACGACTTGATAAAGGAGCTATATGGGGCCGTATCTATATTAACAAAAGTAAAGATTACAATCCTAACAATGTTACATACTTTGTACATCAACCTAAGACACAGTACATCATTGTTAGCAGATATAAGGTCTCATTCGAAAAATTCCTTTTACAAGTAAGTAGAATCTTGAACATTATTTTCTCAAAAACATGTATACATGTATCATGGATAGGTAAAAAAAATGGAAAATATGGTGTGTAGATTGATGGTGTTTGCCTAAAATTACTACGAAATAAAGCTAGAGTCCTCATGGGAAGCACGTGGCCTAGTGGTTAAGGCGTTGGACTCATGATTCGAAGGTCATGGGTTTGATCCCTGGACCGGGTGATGTGTTGTGTCCTTGAGCAAGACACTTAATTTCATGTTGTTCCAGTTCACTCAGCTGAAAAATAAATGAGTACCAGCAAAAATGCTGGGGGTTAACCCTGCGATGGACCGGCGTCCCATTCAGGGGAGAGTCTTGTACTCTCAGTCGCTTAACGCCACAGAAACGGGGATAAGCTCCGGCCTGATGGGCCTAATGGCTCAGGACAGACTTTAACCTTTTTTTTAACCTCATGGGTTTACAGTTGAGTTTGATCACTAAAATTACTAAAAACAACAATGATATACTAGTTCTAGCAAATTAAATCCAGTTTTCCTTACCCACGAAATGTTTGAGTTGAGTTGAGTAATGGTGTTTAATGTCCCAGTCAAGAATATTTCACTTATATAGAGACGTCGCCAGGCGAAGGTGCAGAAATTTTGCCTTTGCGTTGCGCTGATGGCATTTTACAGCAGGGTTCTTTAGCGTGCCAAGCCCACCGTGACACGGGACCTCGTTTATTTTAAGTTCCCATCCGAAAGAACCGTGACTTCCATTTCGTAATGCCGAGTGCTTGGCGAAAGAACAGTCACTACCCACCTTCACATCTTAGGTCAGACTCAGCCAGGGTTCAAACCCACAACCTCCCACTTACGGAGCGAGCACTCTACCAACTGAGCTACCACAGTGGTTAGAAAATGTTAGATATTATTAGAACTTAATATCTTTGTATTTCCGATCCTGAGCTTTTGCAAGCACATCATTATGCAGTTTGCTGTATTTCAGAACTTCAAGTTTTCCCAATTTAAAAGGCAGAAGATAGTTTTTAATAATGTAACAAAATCACTGGTGAAACTTGACATGGATGTTCTTTGGCCAAAGCCCTTTCAAGTTTAAAAATGACCTTTACTGTCTTTCAAGGTCACAATGGACCCAATAGAGTTACACACCCAAAAACTGATTACAATCAAAGTTCATTATATTTTTTTTTTACATTTAAAGGTTAAATGAACAGTACATTTATTTTGCTGTTTGGTAGCACTAAGTTTGTATCCCATTCTGGACAAGTACTCGGCACTCTCTATAAATTGTCAAGAAAAAGTCAATTTTCTCAAAGTATGAAGCAAGTATGGAGTAAAACGAAATAGCAAAACGTATTCGGGAAATGTAAACTTAATGGAAGTAGGTTTCAAACTCAATCCAAATCTAAAGAAAGTAGCAGACAACTTATGTCACCTTGCTGGCTTTATTAAAACCTCTGAGTACTTTCATCATGACCTTGTTTAATTTATCTGATATACCGGTACCTAGATTTTGAAGAAAAGAGAGAGGGGGGGGGGGGGTATTAAATTTGGAGTTTTCATCCCTCTGTCCCTAATTCTTGTCTGCAAATTCTCCAAAACTATGAAGCACTATTTCATGAAACTTGGTGGAAAGCATTAACATTGATAGGAGATGTGCATATCATTAACCTGAGTTGGGTTGCTTATTTCCTGGGAGTTGTTGCGCTTTGAACATGAGTGCAAATCACAAAAAAAAAAAAAAAAAAAAAAAGAACCTGCTGGCAGTGATTTTATTTGCCTAAAATTACTACCGAATAAAGGTGCTGTAGTTTCCCCTGCAGAAAATGACTTAATTTTCCCAATTTGATGACCATAGTTCCCAAAACATCAGTGATCTGCTAGATATCGTCACAATATAACATCTTTACAATGAGAATCCTAGGCTATTGCAAACATGTCAATGATGTCATTATGCAGTTTGCTGTATGTCAGAACTTCAAATATTTCTGATTTAAAAGGCAGAAGGAAGTTTCGTAAAACATGTAACAAAATCACTGGTTTGCCGGTGATCCTAATTTATTGAATTTACTTGTACTTACAGAGTTTGAAGACAGCTTTTGGATATGACTCGCTTGTAAAGATACAACTAACAGGTCGACATGTTGATTCACTTTTACAGCTTGCCTTAAATAAACCAAGTCAGGTAGGTTTGTCATTCAAAATTGAAATTTTCAAAGAAAAAATATTCTGCATGTGATAATATATTTAAAATCTAGTGAGGGTGTACAAGACTAATAGAATCTGTCAGCTGTTTGTGACCAATACTGTATGATCTCAGTCGAGGGTGATGTGATGTAACATATCCTAATCGAGGCTTTGATCAACCTGTATCATTCACAGACAGGTGACAGATTCTATTTCTTGTACCATAAAGTGTTTATAACTGATACGTTTATAAAACAAAACACATACCCTCATGGGACCTCTTGCATTTCTTTGGGCACCTAATGCTCGTACAAATCCATCCTTTGAAAATAATCACATGGACAACTCTTCAAAATTTTAAAATATCAATGATTTGTATTCAATGCAAAAATAAAACAACTCTGGCAATGAAATATTTTGAATAAAAAGTAAAATAAAACACAAATGTGAAAAATAAATAAAGAAACTCTTTGTTTTGATGACATCAAGCACAATGATCGGATACGTCATCCTGATTGTTCAATTGTCGCGTGAGGCAGTACCAGACAAACTGGACAAGACAAAAATCTAGCACTGGTGTGCACGTGAGATTTTTCTGTCTGAGGTACGATAATAGGGCTAGAGTGATTCACCAAAACTACGATTCACAGCAATTATTTGTTTGGTTCTGTTCATCAATCACATTTCGGGAATTTCGATTCTGTTTCAGTCCTATTTGTCTATTAGTTTCGACTTCTTAAAAGATGGCGGACATTAACATCGCCTCTTCGTTCAAGCAAAAAATGCTGTTCTACAGTATGGAGTTGTTAAAAATAAATTGGTGTGTGAAATATACTTTACAGATATGTTTTTTGTTATATATATATGTTACAAATCAATATTTTGCAGATACTGTGAATCTTTATGAGCCTAGATATAATATTCCTATGGATACTTAACTATCATGTGTAAAGTAACATATCAAATAAAAACAAAATTGTATAGCGAGTCATGTATTGTGATACATATCGTATCTTAAAGGTGGTGTATCGTTCTAACCCTATACAAGACTGTCAGTTGCAAAACTTTTGCGTGTCTTATCTATGAAGAATCTTGCAACTCTTGGGGGAGGGTGTGCTGGCCCCGGTTTCACAATCATTCCTTAGCTAAGATTTTCCTTAACTTAAATTTAGCAAATTTTGATAATCTCTTTTTGGAATTACTGATGAATATTTTTGTCAAAACATGATGGAAATGTTTTAATCTAGAGAAGAGATCTTCAGAATGACACCTTAAATTCCTTAATATTTTGAAAATTAACAAAAGATTTGAAATTTTGCAAGATTTAAGTTAAGGAAAATCTTAGCTAAGGAATGCAGTGGTTTCAATAGAAGCCAGACCAGCAAAACCTGTCGTCTACTTTGGTATTTCTATACTTTGTCTGGTGCCTAATTTCATTCATCAATATTACATTTATATAGAGTTACAACTAAACTTGCTGTCTACTCCAGAAAACTTGTCGGCTACTTTAAACTCTGTTGAAAGGACTGGAATGATTTTGACACTGGGTCCTGTTGTCATGATACCTAAGGGAAATAGGTGTGTTTGTTTCCAAAACACCCATGAAATACTACACAGATTAAGTGGCAGAACAAGAAGGATTGGGAGGGGGGTGTGTGTTCAGGGGCTCCCTCCTCCTTTATTTCTGTTCTTTATATAATATGTAAGCATGTACATGCATTGCTAGCTCGGATTGCAGGAAATTGCAGGATTTAATTTTTGTTACATTTCAAAAGTCCCTGTCCCCTAGCTTGTTCTTCCACGTAAACAAACAAAAAATTGAGCCCCCTTTTGCAAAAGTTCACCACTTCATGATGTACCAGCAAATTAAATCTAGTTGTCCTTGCCCACAATTTCAGGAAGTTTGCTGTATATAAGAACTTCAAATTTTCCCAAAATATGAGACTTCAAATTTCTCCATATGGATTTTAAAAACTTCAAATTTTCCCAAATTTTAAAAACTTTGATTTTTCCCAAAATTTAAAAACCTCAAATTTCAAATTTTCCCAAATTTTAAGAACTTAAATTTTCCCCAAGGATTTTAAGAACTTCAAAATTTCCTAAGTTTTAAACATGTAACAAAACCACTGTTACTTGATCAGAAAGATATATACAGACCATGTACATTGTGTAACGTCACTATTTGTACTACCTAGCCGTCCTTAAAGTGGGTGTCAAAACTAAGTGGCCAGCTGGCAACCAATTTTAATTTTTAGGTAGTCAGTGGAAATTCCAAATGGCCAGGCAACCTTTTCTTCCAAATGAAGGAATGTTTTAGATATAGACAACAAAAATGCGCATTGTAAAAATGACTTGCAACCACTTACATACATCAGTGTTATTAATAACAATAATAATGATGATGTAAAGTGTCCATTATATTGCCAGAAATGGCAACAGTATCATGGAAATTCTACAGCACAGAAATGATATCTGTTCTCTGGTCACAAATGTTCAAATTTAAAGTGGACAAGCTGGCCACCATTTACAAGAGGTATGGCGGGTTTGATGGGATTTTGTCCTAAATGGACCGTTTTGGTTTTTGAAAAATAAAAGTCTAAATATTCTTGCACTTAAATAATAAAGCAGCAGTATTTGATGTGGACTTTCAGATTTTGGCTCGAACAAAGGTCTATTTTACTTGTATTTTTCTTAATAAGTTCATCTTTGTGCTATATTATCCTAAAATATGAAAAATTAGCGGGTTTTCCCGTCTTTGATAATTATTATCAAAGTGTTCTCCTCGGAAGACCATTTTTACGTTGTTGTTTCTGAAAAAGCAACAAAAAGCAATCATTACGAGTTTAAAAAAAATTGGTCCTCTTAGGAGAAAATGGTCAATTTTTGAAAATTAGGGAAAATTAAAACTGACCAATGCACATGTAACTAATGTTGCAATTTAACACGGCTGGCAGTAATTGCTGTGGTTAGCTCAGTGGGTAGCGAGGACGCTTTGCAACCTGTATGGCATGGGTTCAAATCTCATCCGGATATATTTTTATTTATTCTTCTTCTTCTTATTATTTTTTTTTCTTTATGAAATACTATTGTTAAATTTTTCCTTTACAAATATTAGTTTTTAAAATGAGCATTATTTTCTTTCAAAACACTACTAGCAGATCAAGTCAGGTTACATTTTTATACAATAAATCCACACACATCACCGTGAATTCTTAGTGAAGCGTGATGTAAGGTAATATTTTATTGTTCAAGGTTTTCTGTTTATTGTATAAAGATGAAAAATGAAGATTATGAATGTTAAGGTTTGTTCAATATCTTCGTGTCTTCAAGGAACAACAAGTTTACAAAAACGAAGCGCTTGTTTGTCATAGACCTGGTCTAATTATAGAACGCGAAATCCTCAGGTGTCTAAAAATACACTGTTACGTCATTCATTCATTCAAGCAGGGGGCAATGTGAAAAGTGCCTATCAAACCCGCCATACCTCTTTTAGGGTTGCCAGACACAATTCCAGGTGTCCAGATTTGGCCACCATTTTAGTAGGCAAAATTGAGGGCTGCTTAGCCTCAGGTAATTTTTTTATTGTCCTGTCTTCTATGTATTTTTTGTTATATATTTCAGGGAGCCTTCAGTAAATTCCGTGTTGGACAAGTACAGAATATTCCGCTAGTGTCAAAAGCAACTAAAAAACGGAAAGGTAATTGTTTTTTACACAAATAAAAAATATAAAATATAAAAATATGAATGGTCCAAATAATTAACTGCTAAAGACTTATTTGGAAAAGAACCATGCTCTAAAATATCTGGCCTAAACATGACCCAACAAACATGTAGTCTTTAAGAATTGCCAGATCTTGTTGTCTTATGTTTTTATGAGTTGTCAGGTCTTGTTGTCTCATGTTATTGTGAGTTGTCAGGTCTTGTTGTCGCATGTGGTTATTGAGTTGTCAGGTCTTGTTGTCCTATGTTATTGTGAGTTGTCAGGTCTTGTTGTGTTATGTTGTTATTGAGTTGTCAGTTCTTGTTGTCTCATGTTATTGTGAGTTGTCAGGTCTTGTTGTCTCATTTTGTTATGACTTGTCAGGTCTTGTTGTCGCATGTTGTTATTGAGTTGTCAGGTCTTGTTGTCGCATGTTGTTATTGAGTTGTCAGGTCTTGTTGTCGCATGTTGTTATTGAGTTGTCAGGTCTTGTTGTCTCATGTTGTTATGAATTGCCAGGTCTTGTTGTCTTATGTTGTTATGAATTGCCAGGTCTTGTTGTCTCATGTTGTTATGAATTGCCAGGTCTTGTTGTCTCATGTTGTTATGAATTGCCAGGTCTTGTTGTCTCATGTTGTTATGAATTGCCAGGTCTTGTTGTCTCATGTTGTTATGAATTGCCAGGTCTTGTTGTCTCATGTTGTTATGAATTGTCAGGTCTTGTTGTCTTATTATGATTTGTCAGGTCTTGTTGTGTTATGTTGTTATTGAGTTGTCAGCTCTTGTTGACTCATGTGGTTATTGAGTTGTCAGATCTTGTTGTCTCATGTTGTTATGAGTTGTCAGGTCTTGATGGTTTTTTAGCTCACCTGAGCTGAAAGGCTCAGATGAGCTATTGCTATCTATCACCGTCCGTCGTGCGTCGTCCATCGTGCGTAAACTTTACATTTTAATCTTCTCCTCCAAAACTACTGAGCCAAATTTGATGAAACTTGGTGATTATTATGCCTGGGTAACAGGCTTTCAAAATTGTGTTCGGGGTTTGACCATGCTTAACAATATGGCTGCCATTACTATAAATAGCCAAAAGACAAAAAAATCTTCTTCTCTGAAACCAAAAGGTGCAGGCAAATTTTGATTGGATATTTAGATTCAGGATACCTAGATACACTAAAACTGTGTTTTTCATAAAAATTGGACGAAAAATAGGTTACGCGTTTTTTGCGTAAAATTATGTAATTCTTAAAATGAGACATTTATTGTTATAACTTCATAATGGCTGAAGATAATTGTATGGAGTTTTCACTTTTGATCTTGTCTTGCAATCTATCACCGTCCGTCGTCCATCGTGCGTTGTGCGTCGTGTGTAAACTTTACATTTTAATCTTCTCCTCCAAAACTACTGGGGCAAATTTAATGAAATTTGGCGATTATCATGCCTAGGTAACAGCCTTTAAAAATTATGTTCGGGGTTTGGCCACGCCCAACAAGATGGCCGCCATTACTAAAAATAGCAAAAAGACAAAAAAAATCTTCTTCTCTGAAACCAAAAGATGCAGGCAAATTTTGATTAGATATTTAGATTCAGCATACCTGGGAACATTAAAATTGTGTTTTTCATGAAAATTGAACGAAAAATAGGTTACGCATTTTTTGCGTAAAATTATGTAATTTTGAAAATAAGACCTTTATTGTTATAACTCAATATTGTATGGAGTTTTCACTGTTGATCTTGTCTTGCTATTTTCTTCCAAAAGATGTCAAGGTTAAAGGTCAAGGTCATGTCCCTGTTTTTGACCGTTGATAAAAAATGCTTTTTTTGAAACATTTCAGGTGATAATGGGATGGGATTTTCAGTTAATTGTAGGTATTGACATGACGATCATTTTGATACATAGATTAAGGTCAAGGTCAAAGATGCACAACTATTTCCATTATAGTTGATTATCTGCAAAACTATTAACTTTTTGTATAGGCATATACATTAGAATATTGTAGGTAATGGCACAATGGTCATTTTGATATATTTGATATAAAGGTCATGGGTCACCGATATGGTTAATTATCTCGAAAACTATAAACTTTTTGTATAGACATGTATATTACAATATTGAAGGAATTGATTTAACGATTATTTTAATATATAGATAAATGTCATGGGTTCAAAGGTCAAGGTCACAGATGTGAAAGAATACCGAAATGGTTAATTATCTAGAAAACTATTAACTTTTTGTTTAAACATGTACATTACAATATTGTAGGAATTGATTTAACGATCATTTTGATATGTAGATTAATGGGTTCAAAGGTCAAGGTCACATATGCAAATCAATACATAAATGGTTAATTATCTCGAAAACTTTTAACTTTTTGTACAGACATGTATATTCGAATATTGTAGGTTTTGATTTAACGATCATTTTGATATATAGATTAATGTCATGTGTTCAAAGGTCAAGGTCACAGATGTGAAAGAATACTGAAATGGTTAATTATCTTAAAACCTATAAGCTTTTTGTATAGACATGTATATTACAATATTGTAGGAATTGATTTAACGATCATTTTGATATATAGATTAAGGTCATGGTTTCAAAGGTCAAGGTCACAGATGCGAAAGTGTACCAAAATGGTTAATTATCTCGAAAACTATAAACTTTTTGTATAGACATGTATATTACAATATTGAAGGAATTGATTTAACGGTCATATTGATATATAGATAAAGGTCATGAGTTAAAGGTCAAGGTCACAGATGCGAAAAAGTACCGAAATGGTTAATTATCTAGAAAACTATTAACTTTTTGTATAAACATGTATATTCAAATATTGTAGGTTTTGATTTAGCGATCATTTTGATATATAGTTTAATCTCATGGGTTCAAAGGTCAAGGTCACAAATGCGAAAGCATACTGAAATGGTTACTTATCTCAAAAACTATAAACTTTTTGTATAAACATGTATATAAGAATATTGTAGGTTTTGATTTAACAATCATTTTGATATAGAGATTAATGTCATGTGTTCAAAGGTCAAGGTCACAGATGCGAAAGAATACTGAAATGGTTAATTATCTTAAAACCTATAAGCTTTTTGTATAGACATGTATAATACAATGTTGTAGGAATTTATTTAACAATCATTTTGATATATAGATTAAGGTCATGGATTCAAAGGTCAAGGTAACAGATGGAAAGAATACTGAAATGGTTAATTATCTCGAAAACTATTAACTTTTTGTATAGGCATGTATATTTAAATATTGTAGGTGATGACCTAACAATCATTTTGATATATAGATGAAGGTCATAGTTTCATACTTTTGTTTTTACTTTTTTAGCTGTTTATAAATAATGTATTGTAGCTAGAATATATATATATATATATATATATATATATATATATATATATATATATATATATATATTAATATATTATACATAAATAATATGTAGCAATCTCTGGATAAGGTATGATTAATTTGCAAAAATCCTTGCATTTAATTCTGCCTTACTGCTGAAAATTAGGAGTTCTCTTTAATAAATGTTATTGACCATTGAACCTCTGCATGAGATATATACTTAGCCTCAGGTGAGCGTTAAGGCCCATGGGCCTCTTGTTTTATTATGAGTTGTTAGGTATTGTTTTCTCATCTTGTTGTCTCACATTGTAAGATGAAAGATCTTGTTGTCTCATGTTATTGTTAGTCGTCAAGTCTTGTCTCATTGTATTGTAAGTTGACAGGTCTTGTTGTCTCATGTTATTGTGAGTTGTCAGGTCTTGTCTCATTGCATTGTAAGTTGTCAGGTCTTGTATTGTGAATTGTCAGGTCTTGTCTCATGTTGTGAGTTGTCAAGTCTTGTCTCATTGTATTGTAAGTTGTCAGGTCTTGTTGTCTCATGTTATTGTAAGTTGTCAGGTCTTGTTTTCTCATGTTATTGTAAGTTGTCAGGTCTTGTTGTCTCATTGTATAGTGAGTTGTCACGTCTTGTTGTCACATATTTTTGAGTCGTCAGGTCTTGTTGTCTCTTTGTATTGTAAGTTGCCAGGTCTTGTTGTCTAATTGTATTGTAAGTTGTTAGATCTTGTCTCATGTTATTGTGAGTTGTCAAGTCTTGTCTCATTGTATTGTAAGTTGTCAGGTCTTGTTGTCTCACATTATTGTGATTTGTCAGGTCTTGTCTCATTGTATTGTGAGTTGTCGGGTCTTGTTGTCTCATGTTTTTGAGTTGTCAGGTCTTGTTGTCTCATTGTATTGCAAGTTGTTAGGTATTGTTGTCTCAAGTTATAGTGAGTTGTCAAGTCTTGTCTCATTGTATTGTAAGTTGTCAAGTCTTGTCGCATTGTATTGTAAGTTGTCAGGTCTTGTTGTCTCATGCTATGATGTGTCAGGTCTTGTTGTCTCATGCTATGAGTTGTCAGGTCTTGTTGTCTCATGCTATGATGTGTTAGGTCTTGTTGTCTCATGCTATGAGTTGTCAGGTCTTGTTGTCTCATGCTATGAGTTGTCAGGTCTTGTTGTCTCATGCTATGAGTTGTCAGGTCTTGTTGTCTCATGCTATGAGGTGTCAGGTCATGTTGTCTCATGCTATGAAGTGTCAGGTCTTGTTGTCTCATGTTGATGAGTTTTAAAGTTTTGTTTGCTTGTGTTATTATTGTTAGTTGTCCTCTTGTTGTCAGATATCTAGGCTTTTAAATGTTGTGAATTTCAAAGAGAGATTGGAATATTAAATTCTGTCCATTCTTCTGAAATTATTGTCTGTGCTAATTTTCTAAAACTATGAAGCACTTTTTCACTAAACTTTGTGCAAAGTGACAACAAAGATAGGTAATGCACATATCTCAACCCAAGTTCCTCAGAGTTATGGCCCTTTGAACATAAGTGCAAATCACAAAAAGAACCTGCTGGTGGGGGTTCCTAATTCACTGAATTAGCTTGTTATGTTACAGAACCCGATTATGAAGAAATATCTGGCATTTGTTGTGAAGATGAAACACGTAAACGACAGAGACAAGAGAAACTAGAAGATACATTCGGACCAACAGAACAGCCATTCCTAGAAAAGATAGAATACAAGGTATAATTATATATGACACCTAACAGGTACTCGAACCATGTAACAGGTACCATTATATAGTCGTACCTGTCAATTAACCATTATATAGTCGTACCTGTCAATTAACCATTATATAGTCGTACCTGTCAATTAACCATTATATAGTCGTACCTGTCAATTAACCATTATATAGTCGTACCTGTCAATTAACCATTATATAGTTGTACCTGTCAATTAACCATTATATAGTCGTACCTGTCAATTAACCATTATATAGTCATACCTGTCAATATATAGTCGTACCTGTCAATTAACCATTACATAGTCATACCTGTCAATTATCCATTATATAGTCGTACCTGTCAATTAACCATTATATAGTCGTACCTGTCAATTAACCATTATATAGTCGTACCTGTCAATTAACCATTATATAGTCGTACCTGTCAATTAACCATTATATAGTCGTACCTGTCAATTAACCATTATATAGTCTTACCCTACCTCTGACTAAAATCTATGGAAATGATTGGCTAAATCGAATCACATGACCAACCCAGTATCATTCCGTACACAGCCGCACGCGCAAAAATACTGGGTCAGTAAGGCTCATACTGGGTGGGTTAGAGTTACGTCCCCTGTCTTTAACGTAAACGTCAACCAAAATGGCGACCGTAAATAAATGGTTTGCAGAACCTACTGCTGAAGATAGTGAGTTAAACGCATGAAAGTATTATTTCGAAACATTGAAAGCCAAAGAAAAGACTGCTAGACTTCGTTGGTATGCTGAATTTTAGTATCCGTTTTATTTTGTTGTCACAGCAGTATTTTATTGCACCCAAATGATATTTTTTTTAACTTCCTTCATTAACATCGGTAGAATTTAAAAAAAAACCCTTTTTTTTCAATAACCCCGGGTCATCGGTAGGGTAAAAAAGTTACATGGTTTGTAAGTGTCCGGTACGGAATGATACAGGGTCAGTAGAAAACATACCGGGTTCGGCTGCCGCCTCACCCGGTATCTTTCCTACTGACCCTGTATCATTCCGTACCGGACACTTACAAACCATGTAACTTATAATACCTGTCAATTAACCATTATATAGTTGTACCTGTCAATTAACCATTACATAGTCATACCTGTCAATTATCCATTATATAGTCGTACCTGTCAATTAACCATTATATAGTTGTACCTGTCAATTAACCATTATATAGTTGTACCTGTCAATTAACCATTATATAGTCGTACCTGTCAATTAACCATTATATAGTCATACCTGTCAATTAACCTTTATATAGTCGTACCTGTCAATTAACCATTATTTAAGAATTGAATTGCACTTTTTACGTTGTTATCGGGGTGTAACAACGTAAAAAGCGCAATTCAATTCTTATAATTACAAACCCAAAATTTAACCTTTTTTAAAGCTGACCTACATTATTGAACTGATCAGCTGATTTTCAGAAAATCGACGTCACAAGGCTGAACTGCGTAGTGATACAATAAATGGCATCTTTATGAAACGATAAAATATCCGATAAAAAAGCTGAAATAGTTTTGAATTTATATCTTTTTATTCATTTTTTAGTTATTTTCAGTCAACATATAAATTATGTTATATTTAAGTTCATTGACAAAAAGGGATTATATTATGTCTCGCAATCATGAAAACAAACAACACTTTGTACAACGTCATACGTGACGGCCAAACGTTTGTAGGACAGGCGTGTTTACATTTTGATTTTACCCATAACTTAAGAAAAACTGTGTTGGTTGAATGAACAGTGTGTTAAACAAACCCCGAAACCAACTATTGACATAGAATTAATGTTTTCTTGGATGAATCAATGTTTTACCACCTATGGAATGGGTGTGAGATGAGGGATTCTGTCACCGGTGGTAGCTGTATGGGCTGATCAGGGACATTTTGAGAAGGTAAACAAGCGGTACGGGTGAACATTAGTCTGGAATATAGTATGTTATCAATTTTATTAGATTATTATTGGCAGGCCTACCACTGTCATCATCAAGATCCAATTCAGAATCAACCATCTGACTGACATTGTATTCTTCAAAATATTTATCCTGATCCCCGGCTATACATTGTCTGGGGGAAATAAAATGTCTTTGCTTTCAAAAGGATGCGTATGTGATGAATTTCAAACAAAACACCCCGCACTGAGGTTTGGCATCCGAGAATACCATGGTGCGTGTCATATTGCTTATACTTAGCCTAGCTATAGACACGTAAAATGCTCGGTGACGATAAAATGTTGATTTTCAAAAATATTTCATAAATATACAATCTTAAATGTAAATTATTAAAAATATCGGTGAAAATTTATCAGAACATGTTTGAATTAATTTTTCAAAATTTGAATTAATAAAAAAATCGAAGTATTTTAATGTTGCTATGTGAAATCGTTCCCGATCTCCCTGTTTGTTTACAATCTTACTATTTGAAATGGCTGTTCAGAGATGGGTAATCCCCGAAACAGGCCCAAAGTAGTTCCGGTAGAAAACGTTGTTATTGGAAAATAACACCGTGTTTTTGCAAAACGACAACCAATGAAAATGCTCTAAATTGTGTAACAACTTGAAGTTTGTAATTATATAGTCATACCTGTCAATTAACCATTATATAGTCATACCTGTCAGTAAACATGCTTTTCTCTCCGATGAGGATAAGTGCTCTCTCTGTAAGTGGGATTTTGATAGTTCCAATTTCCTACCGGATCTGACCCAATACTTGAAAGGGGTAGTGACTTTTCTTTTGCCATGCACTGGTTCTTTTGGATGGGAACTTAAAATAAATGTAGGCTTTGCACAATAAAGAACCTTGCAGTAAAACGCCATTAGCCCAAATGCACAGGAAAAATTTCTGCACCTTTGCCTATAGCTGGCGACGTCTTGATATAAGTGAAATATTCTTGACTGGTATTTTAAATACCATTACTCACTTCACTAAACTCAAATTTTAAAGCTATCTGATGAGAATGGAATTCTGTCAGGGAATTTTCAATATTATCAAGTTTTGGAAACATGAATTCTTCCATGACATATCTTGCACAAAGGAACTATAAATTCACAAATATTAATCCAAGATTTAATTTTTTTAATGTATTAGTGAACCCCTGTATTTAGCGGCATTTTGTTTTGTCACCCTTCAAATAAATTTCTCGCATACCGATTGCTTAACTTGCCGGGGTACATGGAACGATGTTCCGAAATCTGCCGGGGTACATGAAAGCACGCGACGTTTAGCGGTAAAAGGAAAGTAACTCGTACATCTCTGACGTCTAGTTACGGTAAACAAACATGGCGACAACGCACGCAAGTCACAGAAAACACGAAATGGAAGTTAAAAAGATCCAACTGGTAACGCTTTGAAGGGTGACAAAAACGTTATACAGGTCTTTGGCAGGTTACACGGTCCCATGTACCCTGCCAAAATCCCTGTATAACTTACAATATACAACCTTGTTCTAAACTGACCAATGCATTATATTCTGTCACTTGGCTGTATTAAGTGACTCTTGGTCCGACGTGACAAGGGACCATGATGTCTTGGTCCAAACCTTAATATACCTGCATTAATTGACTTTGAGATGGTCCCAATCAAGTGGAATAACTGTTTTCTTTCATTGAATTTTATCGACAAGGTCCCCAATCACTTTCCTAATGCTAATAGAACTATAATGGGAACCATCAAGTACATAAAACTTGTTTAAATAAGAAATGATAAAATGAATTTTTGAGTGATCTTCAAAGCATTGTACTGCTAGTCTAAAAGGTTTTTTTTTATTCCAAGCCTTTTGAAAAAGAGGGATATATTTAAAGGTCCTTCTGTCCATCCATACACTTCTTATCCAGAGCAATATTCTAAATTTATGAAGCACTATGAAATGCATCTTGTTGCAAAGCGTCAACATTGATACGCACTCTGTTCATTTTATTAGGCAGCCATGGGGCTATTGATCCCTTATTTTACCAAAAACCCCATTGTTAAGGTCTTAATGGGCCATATTTAACATTACATGAATGCAAAAATTTAATGTTGAGCTATGTTTCCATTCCTGAGGAATTCTTTCAAAAAGTAACCCATTTTAGGAAATTTGTGGAAAAATACTTTAAAAAGGACTATATTTTCAGAAATTTTGAAAATTTGGCCACTGAATATTTTTAATTTGTGGAAACGTAGATGTTGAGGTGTTTTAAACGATTTTGTTTGAGAGATTTGAAAAAATCCTAGAATGAACACTGATAGGATATGTGCATATTATTAACCCAAGTTGGTTTGCTCATTTTCTTTAGAGTTAACATTAAAGAGTACCTGTAACGATTTTTTATTTTTACATATATGTTATTCTGCATACTGAAATATGAGTTATTGCGAGAATTTTATAAAAATCCATGCTGAAATAAAGGAGATATCGGCAAGTTTATAATACACCCTCCCGTTAATCCAAATCAAAAAGCTCAGTTTTGGGGACCCCATGCAGTGATGTCATTTAAGTAAGCAGCCCCCACAGAATACTATTTATCTACAATACTTATACTTGTATAATGAACTAGATAAAAATTATTTTTATACTTCACGTTAAATTCATTTGATGAAGTGGAATTTACATCCTAATGACACCTACCAATGATTAAGCAAATTACTATTAGTCCACCTTGAGAAA
The DNA here is from genome assembly GCA_021292105.1 of Anadara kagoshimensis. NCBI lineage: Eukaryota > Metazoa > Mollusca > Bivalvia > Arcoida > Arcidae > Anadara > Anadara kagoshimensis. The sequence goes on from CM037863.1 coordinate 4,266,639, forward strand.
AAGTTTGTTTATTAGACATTCCTTAAATTGAGACCCGTACCTTTATCAACAGGATGTGTTCTTACAATTAACAAAATTGATTGACAGGTGTTCAGATAGAGTAATTTCATGACACCTGTTAATATACTACCTCAATCGTTTTTTTAGATTTAGAATTTCACATAAGTAAACTGATAATTATGTGTTAAAAAACTAGAGTTACAGGAGTATGAATAGACTGATAATCGACAATATTATCTAATTTTGAAAAATAACATTTAAATAAAATTTTACCACTGGTCATTTAATTTTCAATTATTTATAATAAATATTTATAAATAAATAAATAAATAAATAAATAATGGACATCATAAGCCGGTTCAGGATGGTAGGTATTGATGTTTGATTAATATAATTTGAACGCGAGATGGCCAGACGGGTATTTTTAAATGTATGTCTGAATTTAATTACGACATTTATTTTTATCAAGTTTCTAGTTTTTGTATTCTTCATGATCAGTAATTGACCTTTGAAATACACTGTATGGAACTCTGGGCTCTTTTCGAACTTAAAATTGTCAACATTACATTTATTTATTTACAAAAATGTTTTTATTTATTTACATTGTATTTTTTTATTCATTTATGAGCATTATATACTGAACTTTAGTCAATAAGTTAACTTAGTAACTGCCTGTGTTGTATTTGAAGCCAATGCCACGTTTCACAGGTTTAGTTGTAAATTTTGCAGGGTTTGCTGTCTGTAGCAGGTTCAGTATAACTTAATATTAAAATTTAATTTATTTAAAATTCTAACAAGTGACTATTAATTTTCGTATATTTAATAAATAATACTTGTCGCATGTATTTGGTTATGTCTAGACTACATTCAGAACTCAGTTTGATTGTATTCCCACGGTCTCTTTCTGGATCGAATAAATACAACTGAATGCCAATTTTATCAATTTTAAGGTTGTCTATTACTTCCCAAAATAATTACGAGTCATATAACATATACAGGTGCACATCAGAGTAGTTAACTTTTTGTCCATCCATCATATTATACGTCGCTACATTAGCATTATAAGTACTGTCCACCATGTTAGTTACTACAAAGGTTACTTAAGTGACGTCACACACGGATCAGCCTCGATATGGGTTGTTTTGCTTACAGCTACCTAGACAAGGCCAAATTCAAGGCCTTTGAACCGCTATAACTTTCTTATTTGATCGTCAATTTTGATGCGGTTTCCTTATTGTGATATTAAAATGGTATTTAACACAATTATGAAAAAAAAATTCCTTACAGGTACTCTTCAAAGCTGTTTGACCATTAGTGCAAAGCTATTACAAAAAATTACCTACTGGCAGGGGATCTTAATTCACTGAATTTGCTTGTATTTTCAGGTCAGCGTGAAATTCCGCGGTACAGATTTTGCCCCTGCTATGTCTGATGTAGAGGAACCATTTCACTGTCGTGTAAAGTTTGAAGGACCAGCTGTTCTAGAAGGAATCAGGAACATGGCTAGTTGTGGACTTGCAACCCTTCCACTTCCAAACCATCTGTCTGGTGTTTCTTCTCTTGCTAAAAACTATTTTATTCTTGAAGACAAATCAAAACATAACAGAAGCAGATTACAGATTTCACAATCCAATGACATTAATAACAATTAAATGACACCTGTTACAGTCCAGTGGTTTTGAAACAATTGAAGGACAATTGTCACAGATCAATGATCTTAAATCATTTAAATGGCAATTGTCACAGTCCAGTGATTTGAAAAAAACAACCATTTAAATGACAATTGTCATAGTCCAGTGGTTTAAAACAATATGGCAGACACAGTCCAATGATCTGGAGACCAATTAGATGACAATTGTCACAGCTCCAGTGATTTGAAACAATTAACTGACCCTTATCACAGTCCAATGGTTTTTAAACATTTAATTCAGTTGTCAAAAATGACAAAATGACACTTGTCACAGTCCAATGATTTTAAAAACAATGTATGACAATTGTCTTGGGAACAATGAAATGACAATTGTCACATTTTCGTGGTTTCCTAATAATGAAGTGAGTAATCAAAGTCCAATGGATTTAAGACAGTCAAAGACAACTGAAGACTGGGAGTTATTTTTAAAAAAAATGATCATGGTCACAGTCCAATGATCTTGAAAATAAGTAACTGACAATTGTGACAGCTCAGTGATCTTCAGAACAATTAAATGACAGTTATTTTAAACACAGTTACACTTTAGTCATTTAACATAATGGTGACAATGGATGAAAAAGTAATGTTTTTTAGCTTGCAGATATTTGACTTTGCCTGTTTTAGAGCATTTTATTTTTGAAAATTTTAAAACATATTCCTGATACATGTATATTTATTGATCTTAGACATTAAGTATGCACATAAAATAATTATTTAACAGTTAACCATCTTGTTGTCAAACAGACATATGTGTTTTTACCAATAGAATGTCGTGGACACCATTTCCCTTTTTATGAAACTGACAACTAGTATTAACAAGGCATAAAGATATAGTCCAACCTGTCTTATAGGCCACCTCTATATAAGGGGCACCAGCTTATAAAGGTCAGTGAAATTGTATCCCAATTGTTCTTTATTCATATTATTTGAACCTGTATATAAAGGCCACCTGCCCATAAAGACCACTTTTACTGGTTTCCTTGGGTGGCCTTTATAGACAGGTTTGTATTTGTAATCTTGTTAAGAAGTAATCAAAAAGTTGACAATTAAGAGCAATAACTATAGACAAACATTTGACCTTTCCACTTGACCTTTCATAAGGAATTGTCATATACCATTTTTTGAATTTAATCATAAAATGGTATATGACAGAATTAATAGAATCTATCACAACTTGTGGTGCCAAATAGGGAAATCTCAACCAGAGTTCTAATATATTTGGTCCAGAACTAGGCTTGATTGATTCTATATCTTCCACCAGAAAGTACAATTGATAAAATTTTTCTGGAAAACGGTGTGTAGGCTATCTTGCACAGGGGGTACAAAATGGAGATATCTTGCACCCCTCTTTTTATGTATTTTTTTTCTATCTGGGATGCAAGAAATTCATATATTGTAACAATATTCCCAATACTTGGGTGGTGTTAGGATTGGCAGATAATACATAAACACTGCATGTTTCTCATGATGTAGATGAAATACACTTGTGTACCCTATACATAAATTAACTGGACCATAATAAATATCTAAATTAAAAGTCAAGCGGACAGGTCAATATTGTTTTCCTATACCATTGACTTGGGTCATATATTTAGAAAACATCTCTGAGGTCATGTCATGCCTATTGTTGATGTCATATTTATTCACATTGTGGACATAGATTTGGTACTGCTAATATTGCATTGAAATTCAATCAAGCACTGTTATTTGAAATATAATTTGGCAGCAAGATGGTTTAACAATATTTAGCAATTTGAATAAAAACAAATAACACTATTATTTATGTATTCTGTTGTATTGTAGGAATGTAATGGTATGCCAAAATTACTATTGCCACATAGTTCCATGTTCCTTTCACACAATTTTGATTACACACGTGGCGGATGTAGCTAGCTACACAGGGGGTGCTTACCCTTCCAGAGCACCTGGCCTCACTTCCCTGGTGTCTAACCTACCTTGTCAGTTCCAAAGATTTTACTTTCCTTCTGATTCGTACATGGATTAGTATGTTTGTTTTTGATAATGAACTCTACCAATTACAAAGTATACTCATACTACCTTTATAGCGCTAGACGGCAGTTTCGGTATACAAGTCCTCATCTATAGTGCTTGCAACAAAATTATGAAACCAAAAAAATATTTTTTTGTGACGGGATTGAAAAAATTTCAAAGGACTAACGCCCGTGATTTTGTTACATGTAATAGTCACTAACCGAGTCATAGGGGTTCATCAATTTAAAACACCTAGGCACATGCGTTTAGTGATCCCGAACCGCGATGCGGTGAGGTATTACGGGTATGTGCCCAGGTGTTTCAAATTGATGGATCCTGACAAGGAGGTTCGTAACTGACTTACACGATAACAATAATATACACGTTCAAAATAATGTGTACATTTTAAAATTTTTGAAATTAATTGTTTAAAATATACTAGAGTATAACAATAAAAATAATTTCATATTATAAAATAAATAAATAAATAAATAAATAAAAAATAAATAAATAAAGATTTTGCCAAGTGCATTTACAAAAATTAATACTATAGTAAGTAACCATTCATACAGCAGTTTAAAAAAATATTAGTTATTTTATTAAAAACACATGATCAAAATCTAGTATCATTTTCGAAAAAGAGGTATTATGAAGGAAGAAAATTATCAAGCAAATACTAAATATGTCTCCCTTGGCATTGAAGAGTTTGTGAGTTCGAATCTCGACTGAAGTCCTCTTTTTTCTTTTTTTTTTAAATTCAAGAAATAATACAATGTCATTTCACGCACGAACGAAAGTGTAAGTTGAAAAACAAACGCACGGAGTTTTTTTTAATTCCATACACACTGTTCAAGATGTCTGACTACGATTCAGACGAAATACTGAGTCAAGCATTAGATTTGGCCGAAAAATTTCAAATTGAACAGGTTTTCATTACCCCAAAATACAATATAAAACCAAAGTAGACTGTTACAAAGAACAGGACATTTTCAAAATTTTACAAAAAGCCGTAGATATACGCCCAATGCTAGATGACGGCGGTCCATCTAAAATGGGTGCTTTCATTTTATGGCAATAGAATAGGTACGTATAAGTTTGAATTTGTAAAAGAGTAGGCTTTTAAACTGTCTTTTTTGTTAATCGTTTCTCAGCTGCATACTCAATTTATTTTTATCAGCTTATATTTAGCTCACCTGAGCTGAAAGCTCAGATGAGCTATTGCAATGGTTCCCCGTCCGTCGTCTGTCGTGCGTCGTGCGTTAACTTTGTACATTTTAATCATCTCCTCTAAAACTACCAAGCCAAATTTGATTAAACTCAGTGATTATGATGCCTAGGTGAAGGCCTTTCAGATTTGCACAAATGAAAGGATTATGTCCCCTTGGGGCCCCATAAAGGGAGAAATTGTGAAAATCTTTAAAAATCATCTCCTCTGAACTTACAAGAGATATAGCTTAGATATTTCATGTGAAACATACTTAGGGCACCTAGTTTCAGATTTGCACAAATCGTAGCTATTGAGGCCAAAATGGGGAAATGGCAAGGTACTTAAGGGGAAAATCTCTAAAATTAATGTATTTGTCAATATATCTTGAAAACTATAAACTTTTTGTATAGGCATGTATATTGGAATATTGTAGGTATTGGCCTAACGATCATTTTGATATATGAATGAAGGTCATAGGTTCAAAGGTCAAGGTCATAGCTGCGAATGACTATTTAAATGGTTAATTATCTCAAAAACTATACACTTTTTGTATAGGCATGTATATTAGAATATTGTAGTCATTTGCACAACGGTCATTTTGATATATGAATGAAGATCATAGGTTCAAAGGTCAAGGTCATAGACGCAAACATATACTTAAATGGTTTATCTCAAAAAGTGTAAACTTTTTGTATAGGCATGTATATTGGAATATTGTAGGTTATGGCCTAACGATCATTTTGATATATGAATGAAGGTCATAGGTTCAAAGGTCTAGGTCATAGATGCAAACGAATACTTAAATGGTTAAATATCTCAAAAACTATAAACCTTTTGTATAGGCATGTATATTGGAATATTGTAGGTATTGGCCTAACGATCATTTTGATATATGAATGAAGGTCTTAGGTTCTAAGGTCAAGGTCATAGCTGTGAACTAATATTTAATTGGTAATTATCTCAAAAACTATAAACTTTTTGTATAGGCATGTATATTGGAATATTGTAGGCATTTGCACAACGATCATTTTGATATATGAATGAAGGTCATAGGTTCAAAGGTCAAGGTCATAGATGCAAACGAATACTTAAATGGTTAATTATCTCAAAAACTATCAACTTTTTGTATAGGCATGTTTATTGGAATATTGTAGGTATTGGCCTAATGATCATTTTGACATATGAATAAAGGTCATAGGTTCAAAGGTCAAGGTCATAAAATTTAACAAATACTTAAATGGTTAATTATCTCAAAAACTATAAACTTTTTGTATAGGCATGTATATTGGAATATTGTAGGCATTTGCACAACAATCATTTTGATATATGAATGAACGTCATAGGTTCAAAGGTCAAGGTCATAGGTGTGAATGAATATTTAAATGGTTAATTATAACAAAAACTATCAACTTTTTGTATAGGCATGTATATTGGAATATTATAGGCATTTGCACAACGATCATTTTGATATATGAATGAAGGTCATAGGTTCAAAGGTCAAGGTCATAGACGTAAACAAATACTTAAATGGTTAATTATCTCAAAAACTATAAACTTTTTGTATAGGCATGTATATTGGAATATTTTAGGTATTGGCATAACGATCATTTTGATATATGAATGAAGGTCATAGGTTCAAAGGTCAAGGTCATAGATGCAAACGAATACTTAAATGGTTAATTATCTCAAAAACTATAAACTTTTTGTATAGGCATGTATATTGGAATATTGTAAGTAGTGGTCTAACGATCATTTTGATATATGAATGAAGGTCATAGGTTCAAAGGTCAAGGTCATAGCTGCGAACAAATATTTAAATGGTTAATTATCTCAAAAAGTATAAACTTTTTGTATAGGCATGTATATTGGAATATTTTAGGTATTGGCCTAACTATCATTTTGATATATGAATGAAGGTCATAGGTTCAAAGGTCAAGGTCATAGATGCAAACGAATACTTAAATGGTTAATTATCTTAAAAACTATAAACTTTTTGTATAGGCATGTATATTGGAATATTGAAAGTATTGGTCTAACGATCATTTTGATATATGAATGAAGGTCATAGGTTCAAAGGTCAAAGTCATAGCTGCGAACGAATATTTAAATGGGTAATTATCTGAAAAACTATAAACTTTTTGTATAGGCATGTATATTGGATTATTGTAGGTATTGGCCTAACGATCATTTTGACATATGAATAAAGGTCATAGGTTCAAAGGTCAAGGTCATAGCTGTGAACTAATATTTAATTGGTAATTATCTCAAAAACTATAAACTTTTTGTATAGGCATGTATATTGGAATATTGTAGGCATTTGCACAACGATCATTTTGATATATGAATGAAGGTCATAGGTTCAAAGGTCAAGGTCATAGATGCAAACGAATACTTAAATGGTTAATTATCTCAAAAACTATCAACTTTTTGTATAGGCATGTTTATTGGAATATTGTAGGTATTGGCCTAACGATCATTTTGACATATGAATAAAGGTCATAGGTTCAAAGGTCAAGGTCATAGATGCAAACGAATACTTAAATGGTTAATTATCTCAAAAACTATAAACTTTTTGTATAGGCATGTATATTGGAATATTGTAGGCATTTGCACAACAATCATTTTGATATATGAATGAAGGTCATAGGTTCAAAGGTCAAGGTCATAGGTGTGAATGAATATTTAAATGGTTAATTATAACAAAACCTATCAACTTTTTGTATAGGCATGTATATTGGAATATTATAGGCATTTGCACAACGATCATTTTGATATATGAATGAAGGTCATAGGTTCAAAGGTTGAAGGTCATAGACGTAAACAAATACTTAAATGGTTAATTATCTCAAAAACTATAAACTTTTTGTATAGGCATGTATATTGGAATATTGTAGGTATTGACCTAACGATCATTTTGACATGAATAAAGGTCATAGGTTCAAAGGTCAAGGTCATAGAATTTAACAAATACTTACATGGTTAATTATCTCAAAAACTATAAACTTTTGGTATAGGCATGTATATTGGAATATTGTAGGCATTTGCACAACAATCATTTTGATATATGAATGAAGGTCATAGGTTCAAAGGTCAAGGCCATAGGTGTGAATGAATATTTAAATGGTTAATTATAACAAAAACTATCAACTTTTTGTATAGGCATGTACATTGGAATATTATAGGCATTTGCACAACAATCATTTTGATATATGAATGAAGGTCATAGGTTCAAAGGTCAAGGTCATAGACGTAAACAAATACTTAATGGTTAATTATCTCAAAAAGTATAAACTTTTTGTATAGGCATGTATATTGGAATATTTTAGGTATTGGCCTAACGATCATTTTGATATATGAATGAAGGTCTTAGGTTCAAAGGTCAAGGTCATAGATGCAAACGAATACTTAAATGGTTAATTATCTTAAAAACTATAAACTTTTGTATAGGCATGTATATTGGAATATTTTAGGTATTGGCCTATCGATCATTTTGATATATGAATGAAGGTCATAGGTTCAAAGGTGAAGGTCATAGATGCAAACGAATACTTAAATGGTTAATTATCTTAAAAACTATAAACTTTTTGTATAGGCATGTATATTGGAATATTGAAAGTATTGGTCTAACGATCATTTTGATATATGAATGAAGGTCATAGGTTCAAAGGTCAAGGTCATAGCTGCGAACGAATATTTAAATGGTTAATTATCTCAAAAACTATAAACTTTTTGTATAGGCGTGTATATTAGAATATTGTAAGTATTGGTCTAACGATCATTTTGATATATAAATGAAGGTCATAGGTTCAAAGGTCAAGGTCATAGCTGCGAACGAATATTTAAATGGTTAATTATCTCAAAAACTATAAACTTTTTGTATAGGCATGTATATTGGAATATTGTAAGTAGTGGTCTAACGATCATTTTGATATATGAATGAAGGTCATAGGTTCAAAGGTCAAGGTCATAGCTGCGAACAAATATTTAAATGGTTAATTATCTCAAAAAGTATAAACTTTTTGTATAGGCATGTATATTGGAATATTTTAGGTATTGGCCTAACTATCATTTTGATATATGAATGAAGGTCATAGGTTCAAAGGTCAAGGTAATGGATGCAAACGAATACTTAAATGGTTAATTATCTTAAAAACTATAAACTTTTTGTATAGGCATGTATATTGGAATATTGAAAGTATTGGTCTAACGATCATTTTGATATATGAATGAAGGTCATAGGTTCAAAGGTCAAAGTCATAGCTGCGAACGAATATTTAAATGGGTAATTATCTGAAAAACTATAAACTTTTTGTATAGGCATGTATATTGGATTATTGTAGGTATTGGCCTAACGATCATTTTGACATATGAATAAAGGTCATAGGTTCAAAGGTCAAGGTCATAGCTGTGAACTAATATTTAATTGGTAATTATCTCAAAAACTATAAACTTTTTGTATAGGCATGTATATTGGAATATTGTAGGCATTTGCACAACGATCATTTTGATATATGAATGAAGGTCATAGGTTCAAAGGTCAAGGTCATAGATGCAAACGAATACTTAAATGGTTAATTATCTCAAAAACTATCAACTTTTGTATAGGCATGTTTATTGGAATATTGTAGGTATTGGCCTAACGATCATTTTGACATATGAATAAAGGTCATAGGTTCAAAGGTCAAGGTCATAGATGCAAACGAATACTTAAATGGTTAATTATCTCAAAAACTATAAACTTTTTGTATAGGCATGTATATTGGAATATTGTAGGCATTTGCACAACAATCATTTTGATATATGAATGAAGGTCATAGGTTCAAAGGTCAAGGTCATAGGTGTGAATGAATATTTAAATGGTTAATTATAACAAAACCTATCAACTTTTTGTATAGGCATGTATATTGGAATATTATAGGCATTTGCACAACGATCATTTTGATATATGAATGAAGGTCATAGGTTCAAAGGTTGAAGGTCATAGACGTAAACAAATACTTAAATGGTTAATTATCTCAAAAACTATAAACTTTTTGTATAGGCATGTATATTGGAATATTGTAGGTATTGACCTAACGATCATTTGACATGAATAAAGGTCATAGGTTCAAAGGTCAAGGTCATAGAATTTAACAAATACTTACATGGTTAATTATCTCAAAAACTATAAACTTTTGGTATAGGCATGTATATTGGAATATTGTAGGCATTTGCACAACAATCATTTTGATATATGAAAGGTCATAGGTTCAAAGGTCAAGGCCATAGGTGTGAATGAATATTTAAATGGTTAATTATAACAAAAACTATCAACTTTTTGTATAGGCATGTACATTGGAATATTATAGGCATTTGCACAACAATCATTTTGATATATGAATGAAGGTCAAAGGTTCAAAGGTCAAGGTCATAGACGTAAACAAATACTTAATGGTTAATTATCTCAAAAAGTATAAACTTTTTGTATAGGCATGTATATTGGAATATTTTAGGTATTGGCCTAACGATCATTTTGATATATGAATGAAGGTCTTAGGTTCAAAGGTCAAGGTCATAGATGCAAACGAATACTTAAATGGTTAATTATCTTAAAAACTATAAACTTTTTGTATAGGCATGTATATTGGAATATTTTAGGTATTGGCCTATCGATCATTTTGATATATGAATGAAGGTCATAGGTTCAAAGGTGAAGGTCATAGATGCAAACGAATACTTAAATGGTTAATTATCTTAAAAACTATAAACTTTTTGTATAGGCATGTATATTGGAATATTGAAAGTATTGGTCTAACGATCATTTTGATATATGAATGAAGGTCATAGGTTCAAAGGTCAAGGTCATAGCTGCGAACGAATATTTAAATGGTTAATTATCTCAAAACTATAAACTTTTTGTATAGGCGTGTATATTAGAATATTGTAAGTATTGGTCTAACGATCATTTTGATATATAAATGAAGGTCATAGGTTCAAAGGTCAAGGTCATAGCTGCGAACGAATATTTAAATGGTTAATTATCTCAAAAACTATTAACTTTTTGTATAGGCATGTATATTGGAATATTGTAGGTATTGGCCTAACGATCATTTTGACATATGAATAAAGGCCATAGGTTCAAAGGTCAAGGTCATAGAATTTAACGAATACTTAAATGGTTAATTATCTCAAAAACTATACACTTTTTGTATAGGCATGTATATTGGAATATTGTAGGCATTTAGACAACAACCATTTTGATATATGAATGAAGGTCATAGGTTCGAAGGTTAAGGTCATAGATGCAAACGAATACTTAAATGGTTAATTATCTCAAAAACTATCAACCTTTTGTATAGGCATGTATATTGGAATATTCTAGGTATTGGCCTAACGATCATTTTGATATATGAATAAAGGTCATAGGTTCAAAGGTCAAGGTCATAGAATTTAACGAATACTTAAATGGTTAATTATCTTATGGTTAGGTATTGGCCTAATGCGCATTTTAATATACTCGGATGTTTTAGCTTTTATAAATTATTTATTGTAGCTAGACTTTAGATATGTTATATATAGCATACTTATATAATAATTATTATAATTAATTTGCCAAAATACTTGCATATTATTGGCCCTTACTTCTGAAAATTTTGATATACTCTTTTATAAATGTCATTGACCATTGAACCTCTGCGTAAGATATGTACTCTGCCTCAGGTGAGCGTTAAGGCCCATGGGCCTCTTGTTTTTATATGAAATTAGAATATTTTTAGTTCTAAGTCTTGCTCATATAGATAAAAATGTCTTTGGACAAAATTAAAATGTGTGTAAATTATGAAAAACGTTTTTTGATTATATATATTATAAATGGTTTATTATCTCGGGGCCTTAACTAAAACCACCAATAGGGTATGAAACCTTAAGGGAGATAATTCACCTGGCATACTTTGTTTTTATTGTAATCTTATCTCCCTCCCATCAAATGCAATAAGGATTTTAATTGTTTGTTACTTACTTGTTCATGTAAATCTGTCCTTCTGATACCCGGCGACAAGTGAGCCCATGGCCCCTAACCTTGGCACTTGTCTTTCCATATTAAGATTTGGGACACAAAAATACTGTACAAGATCTGCCCAATATATAACGTAACACTTTTAATTTACTTTAATCATTCAGATTCAACTGTAACAATTTTGTAAACAGGAATTTGATTGGACCCCGACCGCAGTAAAACTTACGTTTTACCGTCTGAGTTATGACGTCGCGTGCTGCCTAGGCTACTATTATGCTTTGCCCAACTCAATGTGTCCTATTTATAAAGCTCTGTTCCAGTTTCTTTCTTTTATATTTGACATCTCTTTTAGAACCAGAAAGATCTAATCATCTTTGTTTCTGAAGACGACGTTATTAAACACTGACATTCATCTTTGTATATCAGTGTCAGCTTCTTGTGGTGAATATAATACCAGGATAATAGTTGTCATATGAGGATACGGAAATGGTTATCGTCTTATCAATGTAGCAAAATGGCCTTGACATTGTCTTAAGAAGGTAAATATGACCCTAAACGATCAAAACAACACCAGAAATGAACTCTACGTACCCAAAATTAGTAGGATTAGCGGTATTACATGGCCAACGGCAGCCATGTTTTATTTTGCGGCATTCGTAGCATGGTGGCAGAGAAGCACCTCTGTGATTTATAGTGTCCAGTGACCCAATAACTAAATCTAAGTGAGACATCCCCCAACACCAAATTGCAAAGGGGTCTATAGGCCAGGTACAGGATTAATTGATTTCCACGGATGCCCATGTCGCTCGTCTGTGGTAACATAGTTTTGCCGTTTGTCGTTATTTAAACCGAGATAGAGGCGCCATCCTCGAACACGCAGTTTTTTTTTGTTTGTGCGTCATTTAGTTTAAGGACTGGACGCTTCTCAGGTAGTCTAGCGGTGAGTACACGACTGATAAATAAAAATTCCCACCAGTCAACTTCCATAAGAGAAAACGCAAAATGGACATGAACATGTAAAGGGAAACAATTTAAATAAGCTAACGACGGTAACATTTACTTACTGTATTTCCACAAATTCAGTGCACATGGAAAATGCAAGAAGAAAGTCTTATTTTCCAGATAACTCACAAAACAATTATCAAAACTTAATGCAAAATACACTGACCTAATAGAGAAAAATATTTTTCATTCATCAAAAAAAATGAACTTAATTCTGTACATAGAGAAATTTTTTTTAACTTTTTAACAAAACAACAAATATGACCATGTCAAAATTATCCCTTCTGTAGTACCTTCTTACTTGGAACAACTATAAACGTTATGTCATAATTGGAATATCCATGATGATCACACCTTGAAAAAAAACACAACAAAAATGACCTACCTGACCCTAAATCCCCTGATGTAACTTTGAACGAGGCCCAATTGTTGTATCAACTTTACCAAATTTCCAAAATTTTCACAAAATTTCTCTATGTACAGAAGTGAACAATTATTTTTTCAATTAAAAATATAATTTGGTTAGGTCAGTGCATTTTTAGCTCACCTGGCCAAAGGCCATGTGAGCTTATGGCATGGCGAGGCGTGCGTGCGTGCGTCCGTGCGTCAGTAAACTTTAATCTTCTCCTCCGAAACTACTGGGCCAACTGAAACCAAATTTGCCGTGGAAGGTCCTTGACAGAGTCTAACTATAGTTTGTTCAAATCATGGCGATCGAATATCCAAGATGGCCGCTGTTACTAAAAATAGACAAAACCTAAAAAAATCTTCTTCTCCAGAACCACTCATTGGAGGCAAAATCTGATGTGATATTTGGATTCTACATAGTCTTAACCTTTAAGTTTGTTCATTTCATAAAATTTGGTTAAAAAATAGGTTACGCGTTTTTGCGTTTAATTTTGAAAAAATCGTAAAATATTTTTAAATTGCTATAACTTGACTATATGACCAGATAATGACATGGGGTTTTCAGTTTTGACATATTCTTGTAATTACCTTCAAAATGGTGTCAAGGTCAATTATAAAGGTCATGACCTAATTTTTTACTTTTCTAATATTATTTATTATCTCGAAAACTATAAACTTTTTGTATAGGCATGTATATTGGAATATTGTTGGTATTGATGTAACGATCATTTTGATATATAGATTAAGGTCATTGGTTCAAAGGTCAAGGTCACAGATGCGAAAGAATACTGAAATGGTTCATTATCTTGAAAACTATGAACTTTTTGTATAGGCATGTATATTAGAATGTTGTAGGTATTGATACAACGATCATATTGATGTGTAGAAAAAGGTCAAGGTCACAGTAGCAAAACAAAATCATTAATTATCTCGAAAACTATGAACTTTTTGTATAGGCATGTATATTGGAATGTTGTTGGTATTGATGTAACGATCATTTTGATATATAGATTAAGGTCATTGGTTCAAAGGTCAAGGTCACAGATGCGAAAGAAAACTTAAATGGTTCATTATCTTGAAAACTATGAACTTTTTGTATAAGAATATATATGAGAATATTGTAGGTATTGATACAACAATCATTATGATGTATAGAAAAAGGTCAAGGGTCCAAAGGTCAAGGTCACAGTAGCAAATCAATACCAAAATTGTTCATTATCTTGAAAACTATAAACTTTTTGTATAGGCATATATATTGGAATATTGTTAGTATTGATGTAAAGATCATTTTGAAATTTATTTTAAGGTCATTGGTTCAAAGGTCAAGGTCACAGATGCGAAAGAATACTGAAAAAGGTTCATTATCTCGAAAACTATGAACTTTTTGTATAGGCATGTATATTAGAATGTTGTAGGTATTGATACAATGATAATTTTCATGTATAGAAAAAGGTCATGGGTCTAAAGGTCAAGGTCACAGTAGCAAATCAATACCAAAATGGTTCATTATCTTGAAAACTATAAACTATTTGTATAGGCATGTTTATTGGAATATTGTTAGTATTGATGTAACGATCATTTTGATATATGGATTAAGGTCATTGGTTCAAAGGTCAAGGTCACAGATGCGAAAGAATACTGAAATGGTTCATTATCTTGAAAACTATGAACTTTTTGTATAGGCATGTATATTAATTAGAATGTTGTAGGTATTGAGACAACGATCATTTTGATGTATAGAAAAAGGTCATGGGTCAAAAGGTCAAGGTCACATTTGCAAATCAATACCAAAAAGGTTCATTATCTTGAAAACTATGAACTTTTTGTATAGGCATGTATATTAGAATATTGTTGGTATTGGTGCTATGATCATTTTAATACATAGATTATGGTCATTGGTTCGAAGGTCAAGGTCACAGATGCGAGTAGCAAGTTTCATAAATATCTAAATATCTACATCAGAGTTATTGCTTCTTAAATGTAGTATTTATTGTGTTTTTGTGCTGTAAACGGCCCAGGTGAGCGGTACAGGCCCTATTGGGCCTCTTGTAAATGCATTCCATGATAGTTTGTTGGAAACATTTTAAAATAAAAGAAATAAATGCACTCAATTTATGGAAATACTGTAGTCGTGCGTATCTTCCTCCGCACGGTCGATTGTCGAGAACCATTTGATATTATCGAAGTAAAATTGACCAACTTCCGATCACACCCAACTTAAGCTTCATATCAGCTGGTTTGTCCTATTGAGAAAGGAGTGGAGCAATGTCCCTCTAAGGACAATAAACACTTTAATGTAGACAATGTTAAGGAGAATATATATATAAGAGCAGCGACTGAAGCCAGGGATGAACACACCTTACTTATTTAGATAAGTAAACGCAGTAGTGTACCTTTTTAACGCTAATTGCGCAAATCTATTAACCATCATCAAAGCATCGTTTTTATTTAAATGTTTCTTTTAACGCTAATATATTCAGTTTTTCTGAAAGTTTTAACTTCCACTAATGGAGGTAACATATTTCCAACTACGTCGTAGATATCAGCTCTGTAGTGTTATAAATGTTTATGTTTATTATGATTTATGTGACAGATTAATCTCACGGGATAGGTGGTACGATATTTTTTCCATATCGCACCCCACGTGAGCACGTGTAGGGTATCAGTACAACGGGGACTACTTTTTCAATAATAGTAAGGGGCGTCATTCATGATACAAGGGATATCATAACATAGAGCTATTCCCCTAACAACTGATTTCTATAATTTTTAATCCAATTTTATTATTTTTGTTATAATTTTTTTTTAATTTTTGACCAATACGTATATAAAAAGAAATTGTGTGTTTTGTCTTTTATCGCGTAGGTTCACATTTCTGCTCTGGGCGACATGTTATTGATGACGTTACAGCATTACGTCATACAATTATCCACGTAGTCTATATATATATATTATATATATATATATATATATATATATATATATATATATATATATATATTGATATGTTATCGTTTCAGACCGAGATTAATAAAATCTGTCACCTGTTTGTGACCGATACCGGTTGATCTCAGTCGAGGGTGATGTGATGTAACATATATCCCAATCGAGGCTTTGCCGAGATTGGGATATGTTACATCACAGCACCCGAGACTGAGATCAACCGGTATCGGTCACAAACGAGTGAGAGATTCTATTTCTCGTACCATTTAAGTGTTTATAACTGCGTATACAAAACAAAACACGTACCCTCATGAGGCCTCTTGCATTCCTTTGGGCACCTAATGCATTATACAAATCCGCCCTTTGAAAATAATCCCATCGACAATTCTTCAAAATTTTAAAATATCAACAATTTGTATTCAATGCAAATATAAAAAACTTTGACAATGAAATATTTTGAATAAAAAGTAAAATAAAACACATATGTGAAAAATAAATAAAGAACGCTTTGTTTTGATGACGTCAAGCACAATGATCGGATACGTCATCCTGATTGTTCAATTGTCGCGTGAGGCAGTACCAGACAAACTGGACAAGACAAAAAAATCTAGCACTGGTGTGCGCGTGAGATTTTTCTGTCCGAGGTACGAGAAAAGGAAATCCCGACTTCGTGGTCAGATATTTTCATCTCAAACGAGGCTCTGACCATTCGGCTGGAATTTCCTTATCTCGGTCTGAAACGCGTTATATATTCTCTTTATTTCTGGTGTCATAGAAAACACACTTTTTCGGATTTTTCACCATAGATATATTAAAGCGGAAACAGTCAATTACTCCAACACATCAATCCGTATACTGGCGAGTTTAAAAATCCAGTTTGTCAAATTCACGGTAAATTTCCCACAATACGCAGCCATCTTGAATTTAGAACGGGCGCAAGATCTCGAGAGATTTCAAAACGAATCATTTCAAATGGATTCGGGATTTCCCCTAAAAAATATAGGAAAAATTGGTTAGGGTTCCGAAAGTTTAGACAATCTGCATAATGCCTACGCTAAAATTTTAAACTTTCAGTCACAGTGGACTGCTGTGCTTAACGGTCACACCAAATGTCATTGTTGTCATGTACCATTTTTTTTTAAAATATAATCATGAAATGCATTCAAAAATTTGTATATGACATCATAGTATCAGCAATTTGCTATGCACATCAGTACAGAACTGATGAAGGAAAATTGTCATAAAGCTCTGAACGATGTTACGATGTTATGATAAACCAAGTCCCTCCAACTCGATTCCATAATGAACTGAAAAAAAAAAAATAGCCAGGAGGATGCGCATTGATCAATGTCAGGTTACATAAACGCTTGTAACGATCTGTCTCATTTAAATGTTTGTTTTAGACAGATGTTTTCCCAGTCTCTAATCACCCTGCGCGTTGAATATCGATTGTATGAAGATGACAACCGCCTGTTGCTGCGACTCGCGACATTTTCACCTTAGTTTTAATGTGTTAAAGGCAAACCTTTTGTAATTCTGTGTTTTAGTAAAAAAAAAAAAAAAAGAAAAAAAAGAAATATATGGATAAATTGCAAGACGAATAGTTTGTATTTGGCAATTAACAAAATTGTCATGACGAACACATCGTAACAAATATATTCGGCAGACCTCGGTATAAATCTTAAAATCTAGTTTCGGCTTATTCCCTCTTCGGGAAATATATACAACGAAGCAAGATGCTTACAAGTAAATTGTTGGTGCAAGGATATTGCAGGCCTAGGCTTATCAAGGCCCTTATGACAGGGGCCCTACCAGTTTTGAGGTCCAAAATATAGGAAAAATAGGAATACGAGGTCAAAATTATAGGAGTTTTATTGGAAATTATACTAGTTTTATAGGAAATAATAGTAGTTTTCACTAAAATAACATGAATATTTCTAAATTGTTTACATATTAAATATACATCCATGGCCTCCTTTCCTCCCCTTCATCCATCCCTCCTTTTACTAACAAACATAACATATTGGCAACTGCAATGTACGCTTACTGATTTAGAAATTAGAAATACATTTCTTCAAATATGTACTAACGCGGGGAGGGAGGTGTGTGTCCCAAATCTGAGTTTCTTAAGCTACCAGTGACAAAATAAAGAAAAATATAGGAAGTTTTTAAAATAATATAGGAAAGGGTCAAAATTATAGGAATAATAGGACCTCTGTTATGGTCGTCATCACAGTATTGTTGCTAAGTGTGTCTCTACATCTCTGGATATATTTGACGTCACATAGTTACGTGTTTCTTTCATTTCCAATTTTTACACACGTTGTAGCTAGCTAAATAGGAGGTGCTTATCCTTCCGGAGCACCAAGCTTCACTTCCCTGATGGAAGTTCACATGTTTATCCCAAATTGCCAGCTTTGGGATTGTTGTTTAGACATGGATTGGTATGTTTGTTTTTACTTTACTTTGTGATTGTGATTTAGACATGGATGCGGTATGTTTGTTTTTACTTTGCTTTGGAATTGAGACGATGGCATTGATTGGTATGTTTGTTTTTGAACTATACTACGGTTTACACGGCATATTTCCTATCCCGAAAGAATCATCTATCTTGCATATCGCATTTTACGCTGCTTATAAATAGCTATATTTACATTCGTGATGTTTTAATGTATTGAACTGTGTTTAAGATCAGATGGCAGTTGTCATTGCTAATGTGACGTCACTCATTCCTTGCGGCTATACGCGTGACGTCATTGATTGGCTGTTCCAGCGATCGGAAATACATGTACACGACAGTGTTTTAAAGTTTTTTTAGGATTAAAAGACCAAAATGAGATTTTCAAAAAATGGGAAATGTAAAAATAACCATTGAACTGTATAGAAATGTCGTTTATAGTGCTATAACTGCCATTGACGTGCAAAGCAAAGGGAATAATGCGCATTAGTATTTTCAGATCTTTGGAAAGAGTGTCTTTTTAAAAAAAATCAAAACTGATATTAAATAAGGAGACACGTTGTTTGATACTCTTGAATGATATTTTCATTTTCAAAAACTGTCTCGTATAGTCGATGGTGACTTGTAGAAGCAGACGATACTTCATCACTAACACAGAGATACGCTGAACGAAGAACTATCAATATAATAGTTTTCGAATCGTTGACGTTTTACAGACTGACTTCTGTATTTCTTTTATTTTGCTGAGTAACTGTGATGCTGACATACATGATCTATATTTCTCTATCAGTATTTTATCCCCTTTTCTGAATGTGTCTGACCGTTCAAACGCTGTCTCGAGAAGGTTAAGAATTATTAACCATTCCTTTGTCTTTCACTTAATTTGTCTCCACACCTCCACTTACTGTTATTATGGCTGTCACTGGGTCTATTTTTGTCCCATTCACAATTAAAAAATCTTATGGATTTTTTTGGTCATATACCACTTTTTAAATGTATTTTATGAATAAATTCAAAAGTGGTTTATGACATATTTACAAACGCCAAACTTAATTTCACAAAAAAATTTCGCTCAAATGGTTAAAAATTCTGTCGCTCAAATGCCATTACTTCGTCGCTCAAACGTCCGTATTTTTCGCTCAAATGTCCAACGCCATCAAAACTGAGTATGAAAAACAAATGATATCAATAAAGCACAGGTGGCAATTAAGGTAGGTAAGCATGTTTGATAATCATCTGTCTATTTTAGAGTTTTGTAACAATAATTGTATTTTATATTTTCACAACTTTGTCTATTTGACTGCTAATTTAACTCTCACAACTACATTAGGTATGGCTAAAATATTGAAAAATGACCTTTGTAAGAACGTTTGTCAGTTATCTTAAACTCTCAAAGGTTAGCACGTCAATTTTTTATCCAAAAATCAGTAAATACGTACGTACAGTCCATCCTTCCGTCTATCCATCCATCTATCTATCGATCACAGCCATTCTTTATCCATCTATCCTTCGATCAATCTAAAAATCACCGTGAACTCTAGAAGGTCGGCAAAACCGTTCTTTAGCCAACGATCACTTAATCCGTACAATCAGTCCGTCTATCAATCCATCTATCTATCCTCTCATTCAACTGTCTTCATCTATCTATCTTTCAATCACTCGACGAATGAATGAATCCATCCAACCATCGATCTGTTCACCAATCAATCTATCATATACATGATGAAAATCACAAAATCTATTCAACTGTCCACTAATCTATAAATCCATCCGTCCATCAACATACCGTCAATCACTGAATCACTTAACCCTGGTCCACAACCATCCATCCAACAGTGAATGAATTAATGTATCCATCCATCAATCCATCCATCCATCTATCTGTTCACCAATTAATCCATCATATGCATGATCATGAAAATCACAAAATCTATTCAACTGTCCACTAATCTATAAATCCATCCATCCATCCATCAATCCGTCCATCCATCAGTCCATCAACATATCGTCAGTCACTGTATCACTTAACCCTGGTCCACAACCATCCATCCAACAGTGAATGAATTAATGTATCCATCCATCCATCCATCCATCCAACAATCCGTCCATCCATCAGTCCATCAACATATCGTCAATCACTGAATCACTCAACCCTGGTCCACAACCATCCATCCGACAGTGAATGAATTAATGTATCCATCCATCCATCCATCCATCCATCCATCCATCTATCTGTTCACCAATTAATCCATCATACGCATGATGAAAATCACAAAATCTATTCAACTGTCCACTAATCTATAAATCCATCCGTCCATCAACATACCGTCAATCACTGAATCACTTAACCCTGGTCCACAACCATCCATCCAACAGTGAATGAATTAATGTATCCATCCATCCATCCATCCATCCATCCATCCATCCATCCATCCATCCATCCATCTATCTGTTCACCAATTAATCCATCATACGCATGATGAAAATCACAAAATCTATTCAACTGTCCACTAATCTATAAATCCATCCGTCCATCAACATACCGTCAATCACTGTATCACTTAACCCTGGTCCACAACCATCCATCCAACAGTGAATGAATTAATGTATCCATCCATCCATCCATCCATCCATCCATCCATCCATCCATCCATCTATCTGTTCACCAATTAATCCATCATACGCATGATGAAAATCACAAAATCTATTCAACTGTCCACTAATCTATAAATCCATCCGTCCATCAACATACCGTCAATCACTGAATCACTTAACCCTGGTCCACAACCAACAGAATGAATGAATGTATCCATCCATCCGTCCATCCATCCATCCATCAATCCATCCGTCCATCAACATATCGTCAATCACTGAATCACTCAACCCTGGTCCACAACCATCCATCCAACAGTGAATGAATTAATGTATCCATCCATCCATCCATCCATCCAACAATCCGTCCATCCATCAGTCCATCAACATATCGTCAATCACTGAATCACTTAACCCTGGTCCACAACCATCCATCCAACAGTGAATGAATTAATGTATCCATCCATCCATCCATCCATCCGTCCATCAATCCGTCCATCAACATATCGTCAATCTCTGAATCACTTAACCCTGGTCCACAACCATCCATCCAACAGTGAATGAATTAATGTATCCATCCATCCATCCATCCATCCATCCATCCATCTATCTGTTCACCAATTAATCCATCATACGCATGATGAAAATCACAAAATCTATTCAACTGTCCACTAATCTATAAATCCATCCGTCCATCAACATACCGTCAATCACTGAATCACTTAACCCTGGCCCACAACCATCCATCCGACAGTGAATGAATTAATGTATCCATCCATCCATCCAACAATCCGTCCATCCATCAGTCCATCAACATATCGTCAGTCACTGTATCACTTAACCCTGGTCCACAACCATCCATCCAACAGTGAATGAATTAATGTATCCATCCATCCATCCATCAATCCGTCCATACATCCGTCCATCAACATATCGTCAATCACTGAATCACTCAAACCTGGTCCACAACCATCCATCCAACAGTGAATGAATGTATGTATCCATACATCCGTCCATCAACATACCGTCAATCTCTGAATCACTCAACCCTGGTCCACAACCATCCATCCAACAGTGAATGAATGTATGTATCCATCCATCCGTCCGTCCGTCCATCCGTCCGTCCGTCCGTCCGTCTGTCCGTCCATCAACATATCGTCAATTACTAAATCACTCGACCCTGGTCCACAACCATCCATCCATCAGTAAATGAATAAATGTATCCATCCATTCGTCCATCCATCAATCTGTTCACCAATCATTCGAATATGCCGAAATTCACTCATTCTTTCCTACTACACACCAATTTATCAATCCGTCCGTCCATCAATCTATCGTTGTCAATGAAATCACTGAATCCATGCATACAACTATCTGTCCTACAATCAATCAATCAATCAATCAATCAATCAATCAGATATACACGATTACCACATTTTATTTTTTACATAATAACGTTCTTTAACTTTAAGTACATGAGAATGTTCGCGTCACGCACCTGCCAGTGAAAAAACAAATATAATGATTGGTTCAGCCTTAAGAATGCCGTGTCATTTATCAGTTAGATATTAAGAGAGTCAGTAAACGTAAGACAGTCGATATTAGATATGGCAATGTAACCATTTATCTCTAGTATTGGTTAAACTGTGCTTCAGATTAATTGGGAAAATCCAGAAAATGTAAAATGGACATCTAGGACCTGTTAAGGTAAGGAATGTATCAATACTTGGATGTGGACTTGATATTTTATACCGATATCTTATCATCCTTGTCCTTAACTAGACTAGCAATCATTGATTGTTCTATCCGTCATCACCATGGTTTTTTTTAATTATTATTATAATGTTTTTTTATAGGTGAACTTATGTTTTTTAAGCAAATTATTTTTGTGTGTTCTTTTTGATATCATATCTAGTGTGTCAAAAAATTCAGAGGCATTCATTTACATATAAATATCAAATTCGTGATTATTTTTTAATGATAATTTCACTTAGATGTTAAAAATATAAACTTTTGTTTTTATCTTTTATTGCATTCTGAAGTGTAGAAGGAGTCATGTATCATGATACATGTACATATCGTATCGTGGATCAAATATCACAATACATATCGTATCGTGAAGTGAATGTATCGAGTCATGTATCTTGATACATATCGTATCGTGGTTTAAATATCCCTTGATACATATCGTATCGTGAGGTGAGTGTATCGTATGGTGGATCAAATATCACAATACATATCGTATCGTGAGGTGAGTGTGTCGAGCCAAGTATCATGATACATATCGTATCGTGATGTGAATGTATTGACTCATGTATCATGATACGTATATCGTATCGTGGATCAAATATCACAATACATATCATATCGTGAGGCGAGTGCACCGTTACAGCCCTAACCTAAGGGATATTCAAGACTATTTTATTCGATTTATTAAACATGTTTTTTTTGGTCAAAATCTAAATTTTATTACCATTTGTAAATCCTATTTAATTTTACATAAAACGTAATGTAGGAATAGAGAGTATAGCACTGATTGTTATATAAACTGTTGGTAAATAACATTTACCTGAATTATTTCCTCTCCTAAATTCACCAAGTTTTAGTGAAAAATATAAAAAAGAATAAAAAGCTTTATAAGATTTGTTTATAAATATATACTATAAACAAGCTTGCAAGGCGCGCAAGTTACCGAACATTTATGGCAAATTGGGCATTTATTAGGTTAAACACAAAGTTCATAATGCTAAACCAACACCTATTGTGTTTTGAGGGGATACTGTTTTTTTTAAATGTAGGAATAGAGGGAAGACACCATTAGTCAGTTCTCGGGTGACTAGAAAAACCTGAGTTTATGGAAAAAATCCCCGAATTTCGACAATCTATACACCCATCGCACGTTAAATAATTATATAAAGTAACATTAAAAACTACATGCAAAATATATCCTAAACTAAATTTGGTAAAATATATTGTGGTCATTTGGATGTTTTTTCAACATTTTAGGACAAAAAATTGGTTCACAATTTTAGTCTAAGCACTACTGATGAGGAATGGCATTCCGAAATGGCCGTCTAGTGCTGTAAAAATCACATTGATATACATGTGATATGTAATTACTACTAAATCTTCGTATATGGATATTCCCAAATGAAATGTCAAGAAGACAGGTCAATGTTGTTTGGCTATACCCTCCTATATTGATATTCCCAATGAAATGTCAAGCAGACAGGTCAATGTTGTTTGGATATACCCTCCTATATGAATATTCCCAAATGAAATGTCAAGCAGACAGGTCAATGTTGTTTGGCTATACCCTCCTATATGAATATTCCCAAATGAAATGTCAAGCAGACAGGTCAATGTTGTTTGGCTATACCCTCCTATATGAATATTCCCAATGAAATGTCAAGCAGACAGGTCAATGTTGTTTGGCTATACCCTCCTATATGAATATTCCCAAATGAAAGGTCAAGAAGACAGGTCAATGTTGTTTGGATATACCCTCCTATATGAATATTCCCAATGAAATGTCAAGCAGACAGGTCAATGTTGTTTGGCTATACCCTCCTATATGAATATTCCCAAATGAAAGGTCAAGCAGACAGGTCAATGTTGTTTGGATATACCCTCCTATATGAATATTCCCAATGAAAGGTCAAGCAGACAGGTCAATGTTGTTTGGATATACCCTCCTATATGAATATTCCCAATGAAATGTCAAGAAGACAGGTCAATGTTGTTTGGATATACCCTCCTATATGAATATTCCCAATGAAAGGTCAAGCAGACAGGTCAATGTTGTTGGATATACCCTCCTATATGAATATTCCCAAATGAAATGTCAAGCAGACAGGTCAATATTGTTTGGCTATACCCTCCTATATGAATATTCCCAAATGAAATGTCAAGCAGACAGGTCAATGTTGTTTGGCTATACCCTCCTATATGAATATTCCCAAATGAAATGTCAAGCAGACAGGTCAATGTTGTTTGGCTATACCCTCCTATATGAATATTCCCAATGAAATGTCAAGCAGACAGAACAATGTTGTTTGGCTATACCCTCCTATATGAATATTCCCAAATGAAATGTCAAGCAGACAGGTCAATGTTGTTTGGCTATACCCTCCTATATGAATATTCCCAAATGAAAGGTCAAGAAGACAGGTCAATGTTGTTTGGATATACCCTCCTATATGAACATTCCCAATGAAAGGTCAAGCAGACAGGTCAATGTTGTTTGGATATACCCTCCTATATGAATATTCCCAATGAAAGGTCAAGAAGACAGGTCAATGTTGTTTGGATATACCCTCCTATATGAATATTCCCAATGAAAGGTCAAGCAGACAGGTCAATGTTGTTTGGATATACCCTCCTATATAGATATTCCCAATGAAAGGTCAAGCAGACAGGTCAATGTTGTTTGGCTATACCCTCCTATATGAATATTCCAAATGAAATGTCAAGCAGACAGGTCAATGTTGTTTGGCTATACCCTCCTATATTCATATTCCCAATGGGAGGTCAAGCAGACAGGTCAATGTTGTTTGGATATACCCTCCTTTATTGATATTCCCAATGGGAGGTCAAGCAGACAGGTCAATGTTGTTTGGATATACCCTCTTATATTGATATTCCCAATGGGAGGTCAAGCAGACAGGTCAATGTTGTTTTGTCATACCCTCCTATATTGATATTCCCAATGGGAGGTCAAGCAGACAGGTTAATGTTGTTTTGCCATACCCTCCTATATGGATATTCCCAATGGGAGGTCAAGCAGACAGGTCAATGTTGTTTTGCCATACCCTCCTATATTGATATTCCCAATGGGAGGTCAAGCAGACAGGTCAATGTTGTTTGGCTCTACCCTCCTATATGGATACATGTATTCCCAATGGGAGGTCAAGCAGAGAGGTCAATGTTGTTTGGATATACCCTCCTATATGGATATTCCCAATGGGAGGTCAAGCAGACAGGTCAAAGTTGTTTTGCCATACCCTCCTATATTGATATTCCCAATGGGAGGTCAAGCAGACAGGTCAATGTTGTTTTGCCATACCCTCCTATATGGATATTCCCAATGGGATGTCAAGCTGACAGGTCAATGTTGTTTGGCTATACCCTCCTATATGGATACATGTATTCCCAATGGGAGGTCAAGCAGACAGGTCAATGTTGTTTGGATATACCCTCCTATATGAATATTCCCAATAGGAGGTCAAGCAGACAGGTCAATGTTGTTTTGCCATACACTCCTATATGAATATTCCCAAATGAAATGTCAAGTAGACAGGTCAATGTTGTTTTGCCATACACTCCTATATGAATATTTCCAATGGGAGGTCAAGCAGACAGGTCAATGTTGTTTTGCCATACACTCCTATATGGATATTCCCAAATGAAATGTCAAGTAGACAGGTCAATGTTGTTTTACCATACACTCCTATATAAATATTCCCAATGGGAGGTCAAGCAGACAGGTCAATGTTGTTTTGCCATACACTCCTATATGGATATTCCCAAATGAAATGTCAAGTAGACAAGTCAATGTTGTTTTGCCATACACTCCTATATGAATATTCCCAATGAAAGGTCAAGCAGACAGGTCAATGTTGTTTGGATGTACCCTCCTATATGAATATTCCCAATGAAAGGTCAAGCAGACAGGTCAATGTTGTTTGGCTATACCATTCTATATGAATATTCCCAATGAAATGTCAAGTAGACAGGCCAATGTTGTCTTGCCATACACTCCTATATGAATATTCCCAATGAAAGGTCAAGCAGACAGGTCAATTTGTTTGGATATACCCTCCTATATGAATATTCCCAATGATAGGTCAAGCAGACAGGTCAATGTTGTTTGGCTATACCATTCTATATGAATATTCCCAATGAAATGTCAAGTAGACAGGCCAATGTTGTTTTGCCATACACTCCTATATGGATATTCCCAAATGAAATGTCAAGTAGACAGGCCAATGTTGTTTTGCCACACACTCCTATATGAATATTCCCAATGGGAGGTCAAGCAGACAGGTCAATGTTGTTTTGCCATACACTCCTATATGAATATTCCCAATGAAAGGTCAAGCAGACAGGTCAATGTTGTTTTTCCATACACTCCTATATGAATATTTCCAATGGGAGGTCAAGCAGACAGGTCAATGTTGCTTTGCCATACACTCCTATATGGATATTCCCAATGAAATGTCAAGTAGACAGGTAAATGTTGTTTTGCCATACACTCCTATATGAATATTTCCAATGGGAGGTCAAGCAGACAGGTCAATGTTGCTTTGCTATACACTCCTATATGGATATTCCCAATGAAATGTCAAGCAGACAGGTCAATGTTGTTTTGCCATACACTCCTATATGGATATTCCCAATGAAATGTCAAGTAGACAGGTTAATGTTTTTTTGCTATACACTCCTATATGAATATTCCCAATGAAAGGTCAAGCAGACAGGTCAATGTTGTTTTGCCATACACTCCTATATGAATATTCCCAATGGGAGGTCAAGCAGACAGGTCAATGTTGTTTTGCCATACACTCCTATATGAATATTCCCAATGAAAGGTCAAGCAGACAGGTCAATGTTGTTTGGATATACCCTTCTATATGAATATTCCCAATGAAATGTCAAGTAGACAGGTTAATGTTGTTTTGCCATACACTCCTATATGAATATTCCCAATGAAATGTCAAGTAGACAGGTCAATGTTGTTTTGCAATACACTCCTATATGAATATTCCCAATGGGAGGTCAAGCAGACAGGTTAATGTTGTTTTGCCATACACTCCTATATGAATATTCCCAATGAAAGGTCAAGCAGACAGGTTAATGTTGTTTGGCTATACCATTCTATATGAATATTCCCAATGAAATGTCAAGTAGACAGGTTAATGTTGTTTTGCCATACACTCCTATATGAATATTCCCAATGAAATGTCAAGAAGACAGGTTAATGTTGTTTTGCTATACACTCCTATATGGATATTCCCAAATGAAATGTCAAGTAGACAAGTCAATGTTGTTTTGCCATACACTCCTATATGAATATTCCCAATGAAAGGTCAAGCAGACAGGTCAATGTTGTTTTGCCATACACTCCTATATGGATATTCCCAATGGGAGGTCAAGCAGACAGGTCAATGTTGTTTTGCCAAACACTCCATATATGAATATTCCCAATGAAAGGTCAAGCAGACAGGTCAATGTTGTTTGGATATACCCTCCTATATGAATATTCCCAATGAAAGGTCAAGCAAACAGGTCAATGTTGTTTGGTTATATTTGTTGGATTCCCCTATATGAAAGTCAAACTCTACCTGTATTGCAAAGTATAATTTTCAAAATATACAGAACATTAATATTCATATAGAAGATGTATAGCTCCTATTTTGAGAATTTTTGAACGTAGGTAATTTTTAGCAATGGTTCATGTATCTGGTATGTACTCTGTAAAACTGTACAAAATCTATATAGTTTTCAAAATTGCATAATGTTTTTATATTCACCCAAATCAAGGAAACTTCGGATAGCGACCTGGCAAACGTTCTCACACTATGATCTGTCCCGAATGGGATTCGATCCTAGGCCTCTGGACGCGCTGTGGTCCGTTAACGCGTGCTTTAGACCACGCCGGTTACCAAGGAGTCTATATTATGGAAGATTTACACCTCACGTTTTAAGCAAATTTTATCATATTTCGCAGTTCAGCTAATAAATTTTCATGTTGATCTGAGGTAAAAGGCCATTGAAGTTCACATCGATTAAATGTGAAATAAAAATGCTAATTTCAGCTTTACTTAATATGCGTGTAATGCGAATGTGTGAGATATGTACGTAATAAAGGGGAACAATTTAAACTACTTGTCACATTTTTATGAAAATTATATCAGCATTTGTAAGAAATAGTGAACATTTTAAAAATACACCATAAATGAAATAACTATTTAAATTATAACAAACAAATCAATTAAAATAGTTAACTTTTTCTTTCTTTAACCTCCTTAAATAAACACTTATGATTTAAGTTACAGGTAAGTTATCAGTCGGTTATCTGAGGCGCTCTATAGTCAATGATTTAAGTTACAGGTAAGTTATCAGTCGGTTATCTGAGGCGCTCTATAGTCAATGATTTAAGTTACAGGTAAGTTATCAATCGGTTATCTGAGGCGCTCTATAGTCAATGATTTAAGTTACAGGTAAGTTATCAGTCGGTTATCTAAGGCGCTCTATAGTCAATGATTTATGTTACAGGTAAGTTATCAGTCGGTTATCTGAGGCGCTCTATAGTCAATGAAGAGAAAAGTTTCCCATAATTAACACCCGTATCCCAAAAAAAAAAAAACGCAATATTAACATAAACTGACACATGTGGATATTATAATTAAGTTTTTAGTGACGTTTGCCGGTGGCGCAGACAGGTTTGAATTTTTATTAAATAAAGTATACATGCATTTATATAGTCCAGTTGTATATGGTTGTCATGGTAACTGATCGATGATAAAGTAAAGAAACACTTATTCCTTTTAAGGTAGCTTCTTTTAAATAAGCTGGTTAATTTTTCAATTAAGAATCAAGTTTTTCTTTTAATGAAAATTTGATTTTTTTAAAAACTAATATGCCACATACAGTATCTTGAAATAAAAACTCAACGGTGAACCTGTCATTCGGGGTGGTGGTGGGTTGGAAAGGGGAGGGGCCTTCCAGGGGTTGAAACCTCCTTTATTTTTGTCCATGATATTATATAGGTTTGACTCACCTGTCTCAGACTGCAGGCGATTGAAAGGTTTTATGACCTTTAATGTGGAATATTCATATACGGTTCATGATAAGTGACGGACCCAGAAGAAGGACGAGGTGGAGTGGGGGTCCGGGGACTGTCCTCTCTATTCCTGTCCAGGATTTTACTTATGTGTGTATCCAGGACTACATGTTATATCTAAAAAAATATTTGGTGCAGTATGCCCCCAGACCCACCTAGATCGTTCTGTCGGTACCGAGACAACTCGTGCTCAGGTCAAAACACATACCAAGACAACTCGTGCCCAGGTCAAGTACACATACCAAGACAACAAGTGTTCAGGTCAAGTCGTACACATACCAAGGCAACTCGTGTACAGGTCAAGTACACATACCAAGACAACAAGTGTCCAGGTCAAGTCGTACACATACCAAGACAACTCGTGCCCAGGTCAAGTACACATACCAAGACAAGTGTCCAGGTCAAGTCGTACACATACCAAGGCAACTCGTGCACAGGTCAAGTACACATACCAAGACAACAACTGTTCAGGTCAAGTCGTACACATACCAAGGCAACTCGTGCACAGGTCAAGTACACATACCAAGACAAGTGTCCAGGTCAAGTCGTACAGATACCAAGGCAACTCGTGCACAGGTCAAGTACACATACCAAGACAACAAGTGTCCAGGTCAAGTCGTACACATACCAAGGCAACTCGTGCCCAGGTCAAGTACACATACCAAGACAACAAGTGTCCAGGTCAAGTCGTACACATACCAAGGCAACTCGTGCCCAGGTCAAGTACACATGTATACCAAGACAACAAGTGTTCCAGGTCAAGTCGTACACATTCCAAGACAACTCGTGCTCAGATCAAGTACAAGACAACAAGTGCCCAGGTCAAGTCGTACACATACCAAGGCAACTTGTGCCCAGGTGAATTCGTACACATACCAAGACAACAAGTGCCCTGGTCAAGTCGTACACATACCAAAACAACTCGTGCTAAGGTGAAGTCGTTCACATCCAAAGACAATTCGTGCCCAGGTCAAGTCGTACACATACCAAGGCAACTCGTGCCCAGGTCAATTACACATACCAAGACAACTCGTGCTCAGGTCAAGTCGTTCACACACCAAGGCAACTCGTGCCCAGGTCAAGTCGTACACATACCAAGACAACTCGTGCTCAGATCAAGTCGCACACATACCAAGACAACTCGTGCTCAGGTGAAGTCGCACACATACCAAGACAACGCACACATACCAAGACAACTCGCGCTTAAGTCATTTACATATCAAGACAACTTGTACGCAACCCAAGACATCTCGTATCCAAGAAAACGAATACAGAAATTTGAATATTTACAAATTTAAAAAAAAAAAAATTCTCGTCATTCTTAACTTAGGTTTTCTTTATATTAAATAAATTTCAAACCTTTATAATTTTATCAATTTTTAAGACATTTAGGAGTTTAAGGTGTCATTTTGAAGATCGCTTCAAGCTTTAAACATTTAACATTGTTTAAAAATAGCTTTCCAAAATTTACTTAATTTAAGTTAAGAGAAATCTTCAGAAATGATTGTGAAATCGGGGACTGGCCCTCTTTAGAAAAGGTAACGGTAGTTACTGATTCACATCCGTATTAACTAGCACGGCGTTTTCATCTGGGCATCTGTTTTAATTAATTATCTCAAATGGCAAAATCAATATATAGAATATTTCAATATTACCTTGTTAAAATTCAAAGACAAGATGCAACAGAAAATAAATGAGATCAGACACCATGAAATCTTAAGATCGTAAAACTGATGTGAAGTACAGGCCTGTCGAAAATATCACTACATAATTGTTATCTCAGTGTTAACCGACAAAAACTAAAGAAATACATTGCATGAGATTGTGTGCTTTAGTTTTGGGGGATTTTTATATTTTAACTAGCAGCAAATTCAGACAATGATTGATATATTTCTGACAATGCAAAAGTATAACCTAGATCGTGAAATATCGGGTAAACATCTGTTTCCACTTTCAAATCGCCATTGCTTCAGAATTTGGTTGAATATCTTTGAATGTAACTATTAATGGTTTAATAAAGAAGATGTTTATGAAAACAAATATAAAACTAGATAAAAGACAAATAATTTACCGATTATTAAATCCTTATGTTTTGTAATTGAAAATGGGTCTTGTACGGCGGCACAGAAGTAGCTTGAATATATTTTTATATCGCGTGGTCACGTGAAAGGATTTTGGGTGCTGACGCAAACTTCAGCTTTTGCGTGATCACGTGAAAGTTATTGCATGTTCACGCCAAGGTTATCAGTTTTTTTGCGAGCACAAAATAGCTATTGCGTGAGCACGCGATCATTTTCGCGCAAGCACGCAGAATAAAAATATCTTTAGTCACCTCTGTGCCCCCGTACTTTTGGCATTTGTAACGTTTACACTTAAATATCATTTTTTTACTGACAAAGCCTAATAATGATGGAATCAATTAATTTTGAAAACTTCTGTGAAAATCATTATTCACAACGACGCTATACAACGTGTATGTGTGTGTGTGTGTCTGTGTGTGTGAGAGAGAGAGAGAGAGAGAGAGAGAGAGAGAGAGCAGTGATTTTTTAACCTGACTTTGAAACGGGTACTGGTGTTAATGTCCAGTGATGGGATTACGATAATAAAAGTCCAAATAATTTTTCAACCACCAAAATACCCGGTAATACCCGGAATATCAACAATGAGTTTTACACTAATGTTTGAATTAGTCCAGCACATGTCTGTCTAGAACTGACTTGAAAAATAGGCGTATTTTAATTATATTATTACACATGATGACTTAATAGAATGACATGTATCTTTAAAATGGCTTAATGTTTACAGACCATTTACTCAGTTTGAGCCAAGGTCATATCGGTAAGGTCAAGCCTCGCGGGAAAACATTAAATGTTGGGAAGGAGTATTTGACTATCAAGAGAAGTTCTAGTTATTATTATTATTATTATTATTATTATTATTATTATTATTATTATTATTATTTTAGCTTCTTTACCTTGCATGATGTCGGAGTTCCGAAAGAATAGAGAACTACCAAACCAAAGTTACCAAAGAATAAAGAAAAATGTGTTATCGTCAAAGAGAAATGGCGGAACTTCCGGTGTAGAAGAGAAGGAGCTGTTTGTTGATCCGTCATTTCCGCCGGATAAAACGTCACTTACCTACGTGTATAGTGGTGATGATCGGTATGAAAAGATGGTTTTCAAAAGACCCCCGGTGAGTTCTTGTTCTTGTAACAGGTAACATTATTACACATTTTCTTCAGTTTATTCCAAAATGCACAGAGTAGTATTTATAACGCCTATTCGACCTAACCTAAATTAACAAGACGTTGTTACACAATTTCAGACTCCCTACCTCCATCTTTCACCCAACTCCCATTGCCTTTTCAGCTTAATTTAATGTAAAATGTTAAACGTATGACGCAGCGACGGCAGACGATGAACCATTGCAATAGCTCAAGTGAGCTACAATTCGCGCCTATATATTTGTTTACGGCGTAGTTATAGCAACAAATCTGTTGTTTATAATTGTTAGTTGTCCTGTTTTCCTTTTTTTAACCAGTGATTTTCAATTGCCAGATGTTTTATTTGAAACTATCTTAGTAACAAAGTATGGATCGCTTAATTTATATTTTTTGTTTCCTAGCAACATAAATCAATCATAAAACATTATTCAAGTACATGACATTTCTTGCGAACGGTTAGTATTAATTACTAAAGTACTGTCATCATTTAATAGATAGAGGTCTCGGCGAACGGGTGGTCTAAAGCGCCCGTTACCAGATTACAGCAGCCACTAACTGCCAAGACTCGAATCCCAAATCGGGACAGATCCTAGATTGACATAGATTTGCAGTTCGAAGTTTTATTTTCAAGTGTTTGAAAACTTAGAGATATCATCGTGAATTTAGTATTTTTTAAAAGGACATTTAATTTGCTATGACGTTTTTTTTTTCAATTTTAACAATCTTATGACTGTTAAATAAAACGGGAGCCTGAACCCTAGACCTAGCGAAGATCGCCTCTCGGTGTTCGGTCGCTCGAACCCCGATGGCTCGAATTTTTGTCCAAAGTCCCATGGACTTCGAGCCATCGAAATTCTACTTTAGTTTGTCAGTTCACTTCTCGATGGTAGTAGAATTTTATTTCATGTTATTTTATTTTTTGCGGATACTCTGGTTTTCCCAACTGTGTCTGAAATATTCTTGACTGGGGTGTAAAACATTACTCCACTCAACGTAAAGGACAGACAAATACTAGAAGATTTTCTGTAGAAGTTTTTTGGTGCAAGATTGAAAAAGGTATTTGTTATTCCCAAAGATATTGAAACTCAATTCTTATAGTCTAAAATAAATTTAGGAATTCTTTAAATAAATATTCTTTCCATGCTCTGAATTCATATTGATCATTTGTAAATCCAATACCTTGAACAGCCGATCCACCGAATCTTTCGTCTTCTTGATTACAATGGGTGAATGAGTTTTTTTTTTAGCTAGTCGCAGCGACCTAAAACTCGAGAAAAACGCAAGGTGATTTCAATTTTAAACATACTTTACTAAACAACTTCCGATGTAAGTACAACTCAGAAAAATCATTTATTTTTACCTCACTCTGTATAACGAATACTCTTCACTAAACACAGTATGTAGTTACCTACTATCCATTGAGATATGAAATGTACGTGATCCCCATTGAACTGTTGACAAAAATGATTTAACCTACAATATTGTCCAATATGTACTGAATGGGGATTTAAAGCTGTATTTTATTTACACAAAGAAGTGCAATGTTTTTAACTTACAGAGAAGCCTCAAACTGTTCATTCTGTGAGTGAAAGAATTGATACATCTAATTATCCCTGTTCTCACAGAATGAACATTAGGCAATATTAATATTAAAAAATAAGTATAATTTATGAGGAATTTTAAATTTTGAGAGCAGATAATTGTGATTTATCTGAAAATACAATGTATTATAGCGATACAGCTAAAGTCCATTTACGATCCTTTAGTCTCTTGGTTTTTCGTAAAATTCTCTAAAACGAAACTTTTTATTGCAAAAGTAAAATCGTACATTTATTATACAATTCATGCCGTAATTAATTTTTAATATTTCTATCCTTAAACTTTTCTCAGTTTTGCCCCATACTCCGTAAATTTTTGTCAATTTTGAGCAACGGCTATTTTGTCTAAGTCCTACATTTCGGTCGAAACCATTTCGGACAGGGAAATACTGAGCTAGTTTGCATAAGAAATACTTATCGACAAAATGTTGATACGCAACACTACACATGATTGACAAGAACGGATATTGTTTTCATAAATTTGTTTATAAAATTACTCAAAATTGTTTAAATTTTTCAATAGTATGGTCTTACGAGTACGCCATGTACCAAAAACTTGTTTTGTTTACAAGATTTTTGTACGAAATAGCAATCTTGCCACAATTTACGTGCTAATTATTATTTGAGACAACGCTCTCTCTCTCTCTCTCTCTCTCTCTCTCTCTCTCTCTCGTTGTACTATTATTCTTTAATGGTAAATTATGGTAACTAATTAAACTTATAAATCGTGTGTACGGATAATTAGAAAGACTGCAAGAACTTCGTCAAATCTTCTTGGTGGTTGACAAGAACTACCGTATTCATGATCAGGTGTACACGTGTTGTAAAAGTCGGTCAACTTTGACTTTAGCAATTTGGTAACCGGATTATAATTAGAGGCGTATGTTAACAAATATTTCTGATCGTTGTAACAGAAAATATGAATTAAATAATAACGATAAATCAACAACTGTGTAGATTTTTAGAGACATTAACTTAAAAACAGTTTCAGGAAAACTGAGTGTGATATTAATATATGACTAT
Source organism: Anadara kagoshimensis (assembly GCA_021292105.1). NCBI lineage: Eukaryota > Metazoa > Mollusca > Bivalvia > Arcoida > Arcidae > Anadara > Anadara kagoshimensis. The sequence continues at coordinate 4,302,617 of CM037863.1, forward strand.
CTTCGTAGAATCGAAGACGATTGTGTAAATGACCCGTAACAAAAACTGATTAGCATATGAAAAACCCTCTCACTCCTGTTTTTGGTATCGCCGCAAAGGTTAAGAAAATGGCGCTAAAATAATTTACATAGCGATATCGAAGGTGATATTAAAAAGTTTTAATATGAAGTAAAGAGAGTAGATTAGACACCGGTTACAACAGGCCACATTACGGCATAGGTTTGTTTTCACGATGCAAAAAGCTATGATTTTTATTCACACGCTAACCCCATGAAAAGGGACAAAAACCAATAGACTAATTGGTTGTAAACAGACTTTACATGGTATAGCGTGTACTTTGTAAAGGTTAAGAGACATTACTACTTTCTCACCTATGGGGTACCTTTTAGGCGAAACGGTGGAGCGCTCGCTTTACAAACGGTCGACCAGGGTTCGATTCCCGTCGTCGGGGAAGGGACTGTTTATAATTTTTTTTATTGTAAATTTACGTTACAGTATTGCCTCCTGGGTTAATGATACCTTCAGGGATGTGTAGTCCACCAGCAGAGATATAGGTAAACAACATTGACCTGTCCGCTTGACCTTTGATTTAAATATTTATCACGGACTAAATACATCTGTGTATAGGGAACACAGGTGTTTATATTGTATACATTGTGAGATATACTCACCTCGTCGAGTAAACCTGTGCACTGTGTATGTACATGTATTAACTTGGATCTTAACACTACCCATTTATTGGGTGGACCCTACTGTATGGATATTCCTAATGAAAGGTCAAACGGACAGGTCAATGTTGTTTACCTATATCTGATGTGAACACTAATCATGGGTAATGTGTAGAATCCTAGCGTCACCTATGTATTTAGTGGACCATGCTATATGAATATTCCTAATGAAAGGTCAAACGGAAAGGTCAATGTTGTTTGCCTATACTAGCCCAAATAAAATAATTTGAATTAATATTAAACAAATGCAACTAATGCAACATCAATGAGGCCATTAACAAGCGGACTTTACAATATTTCAAGAGAAAATGTTAAATTTATTGTTATTGAAGGTGATTTCGAAAAACGCCGTTTTTGCGGGAGTTGGTGGATGTTGGGATGCAACGTTTCCATGGAAGCAGTTCCGAAAAAGGCGTTGGTTCGAGGCAGCTGTTGTTGTGTTGTCATTGAGTGTTAAATACCTAGAGAAAGTCATACACGGTTACAGAAACTGTGAACAAAACTACTCCAGCAATGATTATATAGGTAAGGCTATATTAACACCTCAAACATGTGCTAATTGCCAGATCCGGATCCAATCCGTTTCAGAATTTCGTTATCCGCTTTGTAGTTTACAATCAAAACTGCTTGCTATATATATTGCTTTCAAGTCTAAAAGAGTTCACTGAACAAGCGTTTTTTGACATGTCGGTAAACCACGTATTTGTTAACCAGCTGTTATGAAAGTATCTTTATGCTTTCTGTTACTTGTGTCAAAAAATAACTTGAACTGTCTCTTGAGGGCCCCCCTCCCTCAACATTTAATGTTTACCAGCGACCTTGACATTTCCGATATGACCTTGGTTCAATGTCATGACACACCTTTGGACCATGAACATTATCCATGTGAAGTTTGATGACAGTCGTCTAAAGCAGCTATGGGATATGGCCAGGGCAGTGTTTTGTTTTATAAATACGGACGGACAGACAGACGAAAAGACGGACATACAGACAGACAGACAGACTGTATACCCCTAGATTGCGGGGGTATAAATATTGACTTGATGTCATGTATAAGCAGATTTAAAAATCAGTTGTGATTCTGAATATCAAAATCGTTTTTTGATGATTATTATTATACCATGATTGCACACGTGACGGGTGTAGCTAGCTCGTCAGGAGGTGCTTATCCTTCAGGAGTACCTGTCCTCACTTCCCTGGTGGATGTTCACTTGTTTAACATAAATTTGCCACTTTCAAAGTATTAACTTTGCTTTAAGATAGATTTGTAGTTTTGACCTTGATTATACTATTTTTTGTTTCTATGTAGGTGCTTTCATATTCAATATTTGGAGATTTGGTGAATTTGTAGAAGCAGTAGTGGACGATCATCTTCCGGTGCTAGACAACAAGTTAATGTATTGTCCTGCCAATGGAAACCCTCCAGAATTTTGGGGCGCATTATTACATAAGGCATATGCAAAGTAAACACAATTAAAAACCTGTTTTCTTACATAAACGTGATCGCTTCGTATGTGGGAGGCCGTGGGTGCTATTTCTGGTTGGATCCGACAAAGATTTGAAAATAAGTAGTGACTGTTTTTTTTTGCCAAGCACTCGTCATTTACAAATGAAAGTCACGTGGTCCTTCGGAAGAGACCTTAAAATCGACGACCCGTGTCACGGCAGGCGTGACACATTAAATAGTTCTCCTTGTACATTGCCCTGAGCTTACTGCAAAGGTAAAAATTTCTGCCGTTAAAAATGAAATGTTTCAAAGTTTAGCATTATAAGTAATTATTTTGTAAAGACTTATATTAAATGATACCGAATACCTTTTAGGGATATAAATTTCCTACAACAACCGATTCAGCCTGATTTACCAATTTACACATCTGCATAATTCAGAAGAACGCTAGTGACAGCCTTGTTAATTGTTATGTAATGCATTTAGCTGCATTAAAATTTTAATATTTCAAATGAACATCTCTAATCAAACCAGATATTGTAAGCTACTTAGTTTTCATTATAAGTTGTACATCTGATTCCGGACCATACGATATTTTGAGATATTTCTTTTTGTGCTTAATTGTCACATTTCTCATGTAATGCTTGTTTTAAAGCTGAAAAAAAATATATTAACTAAAGATAAAATATTTTATTTTCAGAATTATGAAAACTTACGAAACTATTGAATGCGGAAACATGTTGGACGCCATGACAGATTTGACCGGAGCGATTTGTGAATTCTTTAACCCGGATGTAAATCCGCCAGAGAATATATTCCATCTTTTATACAAATCTAGTGTGAATCGTTCTTTAATGGTTTGCTGGAGAAATGAGAAGAGGTTAACGCCTTCAGGATTTCATTGTGGTAATCAACAAGACGTAAGTCTAACTCAAGATTTAATATCGCTAAATATGTTTTTGCGAGGCGTTTTGGATCACGATTACGTCGCGAATTCTCGGAATAACGTCTTTTTACGGAATATAGTGAACGGATATGATTCCATATCCAATAGACATAATTGTTCCAATTTTATTTTTCTGAATTGATCATTTTACCATTATTTTGAGATCTTATTTAAAACATAATAATGAAAAACAACCTTAATGCGCACTGATACATTTATTTCATTACCGACCATAACAGCCCTTTGACCCGACGAAACGTCACGCACAATTTACGCTGTTTTTAACGTGAATGGACATATAACTATTTAGCTTTCGGGTTTTTGATAAACCGAACGTGTTTTCTCAACGATTAAATTATTTTGTATATATATGACATCAAATAGTACCATGTTCTTTTCATTCTGAATTTTGATTTCCCGGCTAGCTAAAGAAGAGGTTTTTGCCCTTCCAGAACATCCGGTCTCATCCTTGGTGTCAGTTCACATGTTTACTTTGTTTACTTAATTTGGAAGTTTCAATGTTTTTACCTTGCTTTTGTAATTTTGATTTGATCATGGATTGGGATGATGTTTGTTTTTGATGATAAACGAAGTAAATCGTTATAAATTTGTCATTTGTAAATACAACATATTCTTGATATTGGTCAATACATCAATGAAAACACGACAATTAACATTTACAAAAGCAGAGACAAAGGCAAAAAGACACATTGAAGTGCCGACTATGTACATGTACGAAATATAACATAACAGATTCCCAAAAGTGGATTATAATTACATGTCATACCAGTTTTAATTTTACAACACCAGACGGCTGTTTTGAAAAACAATTCCTCATCAGTAGTGCTTGGACCAAAATTGTTATAAACATGTTGAAAAGATACCCAAAAGGACCAAAATCTATTTTACCAAATTCAGCTAATGAAATGCTTTGCATGAGGGAGTATACCTTGTTTAGGAATTTCAAATTTTAACTAGCTATTACCCTTCTACCTTTAGAGTCGTTAACCACCCGCCTTATTTCATATGGACATGCATGTATAGGTAAACAGCATTCACCTGTCCGCTTGATCTTTCATTAAGAATTCTTTAAGAAGAATCAACCAAGAACACGGATAGTGTTAGTTAATACACAGACAATACTTTTCTTCTATAAGGAACACGAAACAAATATTTGTGTTCCTTATATTAATGTACCATTACAATTAATATTTAAATTAAAGGTCAAGAGAATTGAGAGATAAGTAATGGTGTTTAACGTCCCAGTCAAAAATATTTTATTAATATCGAGACGTCACCAGCTGTAGGCGAAGGTGCAGAAAGTTTGAGTGTGCGTTGTGCTGATGGCATTATACAGCAGGGTTCTTTAGCGTGCCAAGACCGCCGTGACACGGGACCTCGTTTAATTTAAGTTTCCATCCGAAAGAACCGCGACTTTCATTTCGTAATGCCGAGTGCTTGGCAAAAGAACAGTCACTACTCACTTTCAAGTCTTGGGTCACACTCGGTCAGGGATCGAGCCCACAACCTCCCACTAACGGAACGAGCACTCTGCCAACTGAGCTACCACAGTGGTCTTAAAGGTGAAGAGAACACATCAGCTGAAGCTCGTTCTGGACAGGAAATTTTTTATCCCGTCGTTTGAGATGTCTTTGTCTTATCCTATTACTGGTGTAAGATTATATTTGGATCTTATATGCGTCTAGTCTGACCTGGCCGTTTGACCTTTAAGTAATTTGTATATTAGATTAGACTTATAGATTGCGTGTTTTAGGCAAAACAGCATTTTTCATTACCATAAACACTCGGTTCCCAGAATCAGTATCATCTATCCTTATAGTTCAATTTAGATAGCCCCTATATTACACAATGGTTATGTCTATTTGAATATTTAAAGTAAAAGTCAAACTTGACGCACTAAAGCACTACTCATGTGTTGGGTGCATCCTTATAATTAATAAAAGGTCAAGAGGACAGGTCAATGTTGTTTGCCTATACTTGTGTATATTATCTCTATATTTATAACTGTTACAGGAAGACAGCGACGAAACTCAAACATACCCGGATGATAAACGATACTTGCACATAATTACAGCGACAACAAAGGTAACTTAATTATTAAACCTCATTATAAAAATACGATACTATCTGTAATTTGATTGGATCGTTGGATCATGTGATCAGGGTGGAGAATAATAGAATCTATCATGAGTATCCATGTAGAATAGGGAAATCTCACCCGAGGGGTTGAATATTTCAGTCGGAGACGAGGCTTGCCGAGTCTCTGACAGAAATATTCAACCCCGAGGGTGAGATTTCCTATCCTACATGGATAAACTCATGACTGATTCTTTTTCTTCCATTTTGATGACAATTGTTTGCTTGAAGTATCAGTCACATCGACATCGACGCCATCTTTGCAAATCTAACTTTGTTATTTAACGTTTTACATAAAAATAAATATGACCATCGGACAGAATATACCTGATTTTGGTTTAAATACAAAATGTATAAACTAAAAAACAAAGCCATTTATTCTAATCTCCTAAAATAAACATTTAAAACGCAGTGAAAATATCTAAATTTTGGAGACTCGGGTGTCATTTTCCCGCAAGACGACGTCAAGTCGCTACGATATGACGTCATTCAATTGTCCTTTGATTGTGACGTCACTGAAAGCCACACGTGGAGGTGAAGATGAGCACGTGGAGGTGAAGATAGAAATTTCTTCCATCGTTTCTGCAAGCGGAAATCTCTATCTCGAACACAGGAAGATGGAAGAAAACATCGTGTATCCCTCTGAAAACATCATATCCCACCTCTTCGGAACACACCATGACGTCACAATGATATGACGTCATCAATTGAGAATCGGTCACGACGTTCTAGCGTTTGCCTCCGATGAGGAGAAAAGGCAATGAATCGGAGAAGGAATGATGTTTTCAGGCTGTCTTTTTTAAAATATTTTTTTCTGTCTTTCTTATTACAATGGTTATCTTTCGGTATAATAACAATTTATTGCCTTTGTTTGAGGGAGATATGAACATTTGTTCACCTTAACAAGTCACATTTCCCTCGAGTTTCGCACTCGGGAAATATGACTTGTTGCGGGTGAACAAATATTCATATCTCCTCACGCAAAGGCAAAAAATGTATATTATATGACGTCCCATAGTTCCACCCGTCACGTGTGTAGTCAAAATTGATTTAAAGGAACATAAAATTATGAGACGTCAAATATATCCTGGACACGGAGACATCAAACTTACTGTGATTACGACCATAAAAACGTTTCGAGGGCTCTGATAAGCCTAGGCTTGGAATATCCCTGTCAGTTTCAAATTTTACTTTGCTTTTGGATTGTCATTTGGACATGGATTGATAAGTATGTTTGTTTTTGATTTAGTGTTATGAATTGCTAAACGAAGCTTTATTTTGAATAAGTTAAAACCATTTAAAAGCTTAACTCTTTCTCTTCCAAATGTAAAACGTAGAATTTATAGATTTTTAACCACAAAATTTGACAAGATGCAGTAGCCGTCCAAATATTGACAATAAGTGTTGCATCACAATATTGTTGATAGATATGACGACCTATATCTTATCCTATTATCGTGGGTATACTTGACGTCCCATAATTACATATACACTTCATTCTGAATTTTGATTTTGCACACAGACTTAAGCTAGCTACACCCAACACAAGTGTAATCAGAATGAAAAATGAAAGGAATTTGACGAGATTACCAACTAGCATAATTATAGACTTGTAATAGTTAAACACCAATTTGACGAGATTACCAACTAACATTAAGACTTGTAATAGTTAAACACCAATTTTTGACCTAAGTGTGTTGCAAAAGTAGTAAAAAGTGCTGCTGATGTTAAACAATTATAAATGGAAAAAGCAAGTCCAGTTTTATCTTTTTCCTTTTCATAAGCATATGTTTACTAAGTAAAGTACGTACGCGTCTCAAAGTTCCATATTCCTCTCAATACTAATTTTGATTACTGTAAACGTATTTATTTTCGCGGTGTACGAATTTTCGCTTATTTCGTGGTAGTTTGTTTTGCGCGAAAATAAATACAATGCGAAAATTATATTCTACTTATGTTATGGAGCATATTTTAAATACGCGAAAATTTAACTACGCGGATATGTCTAAATCTCCTATACTGCGAAAATAAATACACGCGAAATTAAATACATTTACAGTAATACTTTTTACGTATTATTTTATTTTCAACTTATGTTAGTTTCCTACAACTGATGGAAGAATGATAGAGATGGTACGGTTGAAGTGTCCGTTTGACAAGGAACCGAAATGGAATGGCAAATACTCAGACAGGTGAGTGGGTATAAAATATTGTGATTACACCTCCGGAGCACCCGGCCTCATTTATGTCATTTTCCTACAACTTATGGTAGAATGATAGAGATGATACGACTGTATCCGTTTGGCAATTAACCGAATTAGAATGGATTCGGACATGGATTAGTATGTTTGTTTTTGGTTGTATATCATTTGTTTGGTCATTTATCAGGTTCCTTAACCTTCCAGGGGACCCAGTCTCACTTCCTTGGTGGAAGATCACTGTTTAACATGAATTTCAAGTTTTAAGTTTTTACTTTGTTTCTGTATTGTATTTCGGACATGGACTAGTATGTTTGTTTTTACTTTGCTTCTGTATTTTTGATTCGGACATGGATTAGTATGTCTGTTTTTGATTGTAACTGAAATTACAAAAAGTGATAAAAAAGCCGTGATAGATGTTTGTTGTGGAACGCACTTTAGCCTTTTTCTGCAATATTGATTTTTAATTTCTTATTATGACAGTGACGTCGTATCATGGCGGTCCCTGAACTCGGATTTTAAGAAAAAGTATAGACCATTTACAAACAAAGAAGATGACGAGTACTGGATGACTCTAGAGGATTTCCGATGTAACTTTGGAGGTCTAATAATATGCAGTCAAACGGATCCCTCAAACCCGATGGGTTCAATGTTGAACGAATGTATACGCGTAAAAAAGAAGCGGAGTTTGATCATACCGGTCCAAATAAAGACGTCCATCCAATATCGTCGTCAAGGAGAATTCGTTATTTCCGCGGCAGACGACATAGTTCCACTCCGAATTGTTATGGTCCCGGAATGTTCCGGAGTCGAGGAATTGAGAAAGAAGAGAAGAAACGAGAGATAAAAGTCCGAGAAAATGAAAAGACAGTAAAATTTGATAGTACATATCACAATTCTGTAGATTGTGTCGTAGTAACATATCAGTGGCAGACGATATAGTATACATACAGGCTCCAGTGAGAATTCAAACGATGTACTTCATTTATTATTGAATAGGAAAAAATCCTATGATGGCAGTTCAACTGATTGGAGGTATAGTGATGGATCATGGAATGAAAAACTAAAACAAACTCCAAACTCTGCTCATTATTCCTACTCTGATGCCGCTTACCAAAATACTCAGTTTACAGACAGAGACCGTTTGTCTTCTGGGAATTCAAATTTATCGGAGACCGGAAGTGCTTTTAGTACATCAGACATATCTGTTCACGTACTCAGCAATAACTCTTCGGAAGATTTAATCAGGAAAACGCACAGTGCCCCTGCGCCAGTGACGTCATCAGTTTTTCGAAGAACGTCACTAAGTAGCACTGTGTCACAGTTTTCACAAAATAATTTTTTTGCCACAAAGACGGACTTCTTCTCATCACATGGTGCGTGGAAACAAATCGTAACGCATAAAGGGTGTTGGACAAGTAAGTTTATTCTTTATCATGTGTGTATCACGTGATTTACTAATGTGTCACGTGATATCCATTAAAATTCTGCGAAATTATTTAACTTGCATGTACATTTAATTTTTCCAGTAAATTCCTGATATTTCGGTAATATGCAGTATAACGTTTTTCATAACCAATGATACTAAGTTTTAAATCAGAAATTGTTGCCCTTCAAAATACTATCTATACATGTTGACTTAATATCACAAGTCAAGATAATATACGGAAGTTGTTGTAGTAAAATAAAAAGTTGAGATAAATAACACGATATGTCGAGATATTTAACATGACTATTCGACATAAGTATCTCGACATGTCGTGTTATTTATATTTTATTTTACTATCACAACTTTTCATGATATTATATTGACTTGTCAAAATATTAAATCGACATGTTGGGATAATTTTATGTCGACTGAAATTATGTCGATGTCAGAAATAAGCCGCCATAACCAGTTCTCTCAAAAGGCAAATTTGTTATAATCAGTTTCTCCCTGCATGTGTTTTTTTGGTAGGTACCCGTTTTTGAGACAATGCTTTTAACATTAATTTATACTCTTGATACATTCTTATTGAGAGAGAGAGAGAGAGAGAGAGAGAGAGAGAGAATCATTTAACCGTATTTATTTTACATTTAAGGTCAATCATCCCATTCAGCATATCCGAGAATATTAATACATTTATCCAAATCGGATGCAGTAAATGAAATAACTCCACCCAGTTGCCATGGTAAATGTCACGTGATCTTCTCCCTTCTTCAAGATTGTAGAAATGGACCTAAGACCACTAACAGTCTATTAGTACAGACAGGATTTTGTATATATAAGGTAAAGTCTACTATTAGCCGCTGCTGTAGCTCAGTTGGTAGAGTTGTCATACATGTGGTAGGATTTTGTATATATAAGGTAAAGTCTATTATTAGCCGCTGCGGTGGCTCAGTTGGTAGAGTTGTCATACATGTGCTACTTTTGAATCTTCATAAAATTACGCATTCAAAAGTAGCTATGCGTTATTTTATTAAAAATCAAAAGTAGCACATGACAGAGAGCTCGTTCCATAAGAGGGAGGTTGTGGGTTCGAACCCTGACCGGGTCTGACCCAAGACTTGAAAGTGGGTAATGACTGTTCTTTCGCCAAGCACCAAGCATTACGAAATGAAAGTTACGGTTCTTTCGGATAGAAACTTAATATCAGTGAAATTTTCTTGAGAGACGTTAAACACCATTACTCAACTCAACTTTGTAAAAATATTTTAATTTCTCAAAGTTTTTGTTGTAAATCTAGTATGCTTCATGCTCTACTCGAAACTAAAGTTTATCATCATTAGTATCTGTAGAGTGATAGACCTGTATTAAACACTACGCTGATGAAATAGTGCTGAATCGACTGCCCCAACGTTAGCTATATCTTGGCAGCTGCTTTCTATTTCTCTGATACTACTCGACCATTTGCTATCGACATATAGGTATCTATCTATCTATCTATCTATCTATCTATCTGTCTGTCTGTCTGTCTGTCTGTCCGCCCGTCCGTCACTCCGTCCGCCCACCTATCTATCTATCTATCTATCTATCTATCTATCTATCTATCTATCTATCTATCTATCTATCTATCTATCTATCTATCTGTCTGTCTGTCTGTCTGTCTGTCTGTCTGTCTGTCTGTCTGTCCGTCCGTCACTCCGTCTGCCCATCTATCTATCTATCTATCTATCTATCTATCTATCTATCTATCTATCTATCTATCTGTCTGTCTGTCTGTCTGTCCGTCCGTCACTCCGTCCGTCCATCTATCTATCTATCTATCTATCTATCTATCTATCTATCTATCTATCTATCTATCTATCTATCTATATATCTATCTATCTGTCTGTCTGTCTGTCTGTCCGTCCGTCACTCCGTCCGTCCATCTATCTATCTATCTATCTATCTATCTATCTATCTATCTATCTATCCAATTTTTTCGTTAGTTAAGTGCTAGACTTTCGACAGGTCTGTACTGTATTTGGTTGATATTTTTCTTTTCTCTCCATCTTTTTGAATTTTGTAATTTGGACATGGCTTAACAATGATAGCTGTTTGTTTATAATTTGGACATCGGTTAACAATGATAGCTGTTTGTTTGTAATTTGGACATGGCTTAACAATGATAGCTGTTTGTTTGTAATTTGGACATGGGTTAACAATGATAGCTGTTTGTTTGTAATTTGGACATGGGTTAACAATGATAGCTGTTTGTTTGTAATTTGGACATGGGTTAACAATGATAGCTGTTTGTTTGTAATTTGGACATGGCTTAACAATGATAGCTGTTTGTTTATAATTTGGACATGGGTTAACAATGATAGCTGTTTGTTTGTAATTTGGACATGGCTAAACAATGATAGCTGCTTGTTTGTAATTTGGACATGGCTTAACAATGATAGCTGTTTGTTTGTAATTTGGACATGGCCTAACAATGATACCTGTTTTTTTGATTTGATAATGTTACAATTTTTTAACCAATATTGTACATCAAAATTCAGCCCTTAAATTTATTGTAAGAGAAACCTGCTTTAAAGGTCACCTCTATATAAGGGTCACCTACTTTTTAAAACCACTAACATGTTATCCCAATTCATGTTATTTGAACCTCTATATAAGGGTCACTTGTCCACAAAGACCACTTTTACTGGTTCCTTTAGGTGACCTTTACATACAAGTTTGACTGTTTATAGATGGTTGTATTTGGGTCATTCATCCAATAGCACAGAACGAAAATTTATAAATTTTTTTTAAAGCACCGACATATATGTGCTAATGATTGCAGAATTTACAAAAACAAATTCATCTCCAATGACACCGGAGAAAAAAGTAAATCTCTTGTATATGTCAAAAACAAACCTACTAACCCATGTCTGAATCATAATACTGGCTTTTTTGTTTCATTCCAACAATTTCTTTTCTTTGTTCAACTCTTTTGTTTCTAATATTTTTCAGTGCAAAAATCCTGAGAGAGACGAGAAAAGACCTCTGTCAAAGTTATCGCTCATTGGACAAATAGAGTCACGTGGTGATACAAGGGAGGTAACTTCTAGATTTGATTTGGACAAGGGAAGTTATTTTGTTGTGCCTTATTGTTTGTCGAAAGGACATGAAGGAGAGTTTTTGTTACGGGTGATTGGAGAGAAGGACCCTGTTGCCAACAAGACCGGATGGTAACTAGTTTTCATTATAGTTTTAATGTGACGGTTGTAGCTAGCTAAACAAGAGGTGCTTACCCTTCCGGAGCATACGGCATCACTTCCCTAGAGAAAGTTCACGTGTCTAACCTGAGTTGTCAGTTCCAAAGTTTTTACTTTGCTTCTGGATTGTGATTCGGACATGGATTAGTATATTTGTTTTTGACGATTTAACCCTCTTGCCGATATCAAATGTTACAAATCGAGGTCTACCTGGTAACGTCATAACTTTGACTGTAAAACGGACAAGTTACATTGCGGGCGAATTTAACTTCAACCTGGCGACGCTTGTTACATATATTCACATACAAGAGGTCTATAGAACGCTCACATTACAATTGTTATACATCTCATACATCTTCTTTTAGCAGTGTTTCCTGACGTGCCAAAATGATTGACGATTGTCTCACGGATGCATGGATTTCTATCGCCGAACAATTGAAAATGTTGGAACCTTACAGTGTATGATAAAGCAGTAGGACTTTCGGAGATCTGGGTTTCCAATGAACTTTACAATTACAATTAGGATATATAAGTTGATGGCGCCTGGCCTGATGGATCTCAGATCTGTGCCTACAACAGTGTCTGATAAATCAGTAGGACTTTCAGAGGACTGGATTTCCAACCAACTTTACAATTACAATCGGGGTATATAAGTTGATAGCGCCTGGCCTGATGGATCTCAGATCTGTGCCTACAACAGTGTCTGATAAATCAGTAGGACTTTCGGAGGACTGGATTTCCAACCAACTTTACAATTCCAATCAGGGTATATAAGTTGATGGCACCTGGCCTAATGGATCCCAAATCTGTGCCTACAACAATGTCTTATAAAGCAGCAGGATTTCGGAGGACTTGGTTTTTGACGAACTTTAAAATTCCAATCAGGGTATATAAGTTGATGGCGCCTGGTCTGATGGATCCCAGATCTGTGCCTACAACAGTGTCTGATAAAGCAGCAGGGTTTTCAGAGGACTTGGTTTTTGACGAACTTTAAAATTACAATCTTTAGTGATGGTAGAACAATTATTTGATATTGCTATTTTTAGATTATCTATGAAATCCGTGGACGTTTAATTATGTTGTTAAATGTGTATTAGTTTTATGTTCATTTTTTTATTCCTGGGCGGGGAGTCTCATTCACAAGGCTATCTCTGCTCTGATAAAATTTCGCCACCCAACTTTTTACTGTAGCATAAAGTATAGCTAGCGTATATGTATAAACATCTTTAGGTGCTAATAACCAGGTCATTACTGTTTTACCGATTTTGTACATGTTTCTAAAGTTACTTGTCTTGTTTTTCTTAAAGAGCTACCTCGCCGATATAACAAGTACCAAATGACACCGGAACACGTCTTTAAATATAGTAGGGCTGAAACAGGACATCGATAGTAACGATCTTTCATATAAGGCTCACAAGATATGAATCGGCGTTCGTATCATAATGTTTAAATGCAGTTTTGAGAAAACGTAATATTGAAAAATTATTTTAAAATACGGTAGCTGAGTTGGTAGAATGTTCGCTTCGTATGTGGTTGATCGGGGGAGGGGTCAAACCCAGGCCGGGGTCCATTTCAAGCATAAAAATAGGAACACAATGTTATGTAATGCCATCGGCATTTCGAAAAGGAATCGAGGGATCGCCAGCCACGCCCACAATGTTCCGACAAAGGCCCGGCATGCTTGAATCGCACACAAAAAGAATGAAAACTCGGCCTAAATTGTGCCATTTAATGACGTCACTAACACTAGTACGTTATTAGCTGCCGTGACGCTGCTTTGGTACCGTGATGGCGGCCAGGGTCGGAACATTGTGGGCGTGACCGGCGATACGTCAATTCACTGGGTCTCTAGAAGAAGAGATCTTAAGAAAGGAGTGCCCTCCCTGCACATTGATTCGAAGCACGACAAAAAGCCCTCCCTGCACATTGACCCGTAGTACAGCAAAAAGCCCTCCCTGCACATTGCCCCGTAGCACGGCGAAGAGCCTCCCTACACATTGCCCCGTAGCACGACAAAAAGCCCTCCCTGCACATTGCCCCGTAGTACAGCAAAGAGCCCTCCCAGCACTTTGCCCCGTAGCACGGCGAAGAACCTCCCTGCACATTGCCCCGAAGCACGGCAAAGAGCCCTCCCTGCACATTGCCCCGAAGCACGGCAAAGGGCCCTCCCTACACATATGCATTGCCCCGTAGCACGGCAAAGAGCCTCCCTGCATATTGTCCTGAACAGTCCAGAAGTAAAATGTTCTGCTACTTCATCTATAAGTGATAACGTCTCAATATAAGTGAACTATTCTTGACCGGGACGTAAAACACCATTCAATTTCCATCAATTGTTCTAAATTGTTACCCTTGCGGGGCACCCGGCTTCACTTCTCTGATGGAAGTTTGTGTGTTTAATCAAATTTTCTAAGTTTTAACCTTGATTTAGGAATGTGGTTTGCACATGGATTGGTGTTTGTTTTATATACTTGTACTTGGACAATCGAAGTTACAACACTTCCGGTGAAGATATAAGGTAAAACTCTCATAGCGGCAATATTTTTGCTCCTACAACAATGATAATGGTAATTATGTATGCCTAGGTTCAAGTTATTAACAAATATCAAACAATAAGTTAATTGTATTACTAGTTGTCTGCGGCGTATTGACTTGGTGAGCTGGCACCTTAGAGTCGCCCTTAGTGTGAGGTGGTACAAAGCAGACCATAAAACACACTCGTACTTCACATGCATACACGAACTTGTTTACAGATGTTCCATAGAGAATAAATATAATTCTCGTCGCGAATACCTGAAAAATGCTGATGCGACGTTAAGCAGCAGTCAACCAACCAGCCCTTTGGCGAATTCGGCATTAGTTTAGCTACATGTTGAGATATACACATATCTAACCAGACTGTCTTCTGGTGATTTTAGGGACCCTTTGCTTTATTAGGTATAAGCAGGACATGCAGTTAATAGTTAGATGGAGTTTAATGAGGACAAGTCCAGTGTACAAGAACATTCTATTCTGTATAAGTTAAGAGTAACTGCCTTTGTAAAATTTTATATAGATTCCATTGTTGGCAAAAAGAATGTCACCAAGTCCTATAGAAAATGGAAGGAAATAAATACATGTAAACTACAAAGTAAATAACTTTGAAACCGACAAATTAAACGGAACCTGTTAGTTACACATTTCTTGTAATATAATTTAATCGTCTAAGGAGTTTCAATTTTCTGGCTTATGTGGGCGGCGTGTCAAAACGTGATAAATCCATGTCCGTTAAAGTGAAAATCAAACTTAATTTACGTGGGATCTTTGTATTGTGTTTAATCTTTATTTCCCGCATGTCACAATTAACAGTGTTTACAATTTAGGCAATATTTGATCAAATAATTAAATCAAGAATACAATCGAGATACGTGATTTCTCGCATATGTGATATATTTATCTCACGGGATAGGTGGTACGATATTTTCTCCTTATCATATGTGATATATTTATCTCACGGGATAGATGGTACGATATTTTCTCCTTATCATATGTGACATATTTATCTCACGGGATAGATGGTACGATATTTTCTCCTTATCTTATGTGACATATATATCTCACGGGATAGATGGTACGATATTTTCTCCTTATCATATGTGACGTATTTATCTCACGGGATAGGTGGTACGATATTTTCTCCTTATCATATGTGACATATTTATCTCACGGGATAGGTGGTACAATATTTTCTCCTTATCATATGTGACATATGGATGTCACGGGATAGATGGTACGATATTTTCTACTTATCATATATGATATATTTATCTCACGGGATAGATGGTACGATATTTCCCCTTATCATATGTGACGTATTTATCTCACGGGATAGATGGTACGATATTTTCTACTTATCATATGTGACATATTTATCTCACGGGATAGGTGGTACGATATTTTCTCCTTATCATAGGTGACATGTTTATCTCACAGCATAGATGGTACGATATTTTCTACTTATCATATGTGATATATTTATCTCACGGGATAGATAGATGGTACGATATTTTCTCCTTATCATATGTGACATATTTATCTCACGGGATAGATGGTACGATATATTCTCCTTATCATATGTGACATATTTATCTCACGGGATAGATGGTACGATATTTTCTCCTGATCATATGTGACATATTTATCTCACGGGATAGGTGGTACGATATTTTCTCCTTATCATATGTGACATATTTATCTCACGGGATAGGTGGTACGATATTTTCTCCTGATCATATGTGACATATTTATCTCACGGGATAGGTGGTACGATATTTTCTCCTTATCATATGTGACATATTTATCTCACGGGATAGATGGTACGATATTTTCTCCTTATCATATGTGACGTATTTATCTCACGGGATAGATGGTACGATATTTTCTCCTTATCATATGTGACGTATTTATCTCACGGGATAGATGGTACGATATTTTCTCCTTATCATATGTGACGTATTTATCTCACGGGATAGGTGGTACGATATTTTCTCCTTATCATATGTGACGTATTTATCTCACGGGATAGATGGTACGATATTTTCTCCTTATCATATGTGACGTATTTATCTCACGGGATAGATGGTACGATATTTTCTCCTTATCATATGTGACGTTTTTATCTCACGGGATAGATGGTACGATATTTTCTCCTTATCATATGTGACGTATTTATCTCACGGGATAGGTGGTACGATATTTTCTCCTGATCATATGTGACATATTTATCTCACGGGATAGATGGTACGATATTTTCTCCTGATCATATGTGACATATTTATCTCACGGGATAGATGGTACGATATTTTCTCCTGATCATATGTGACATATTTATCTCACGGGATAGGTGGTACGATATTTTCTCCTTATCATATGTGACATATTTATCTCACGGGATAGATGGTACGATATTTTCTCCTTATCATATGTGACGTATTTATCTCACGGGATAGATGGTACGATATTTTCTCCTTATCATATGTGACGTATTTATCTCACGGGATAGATGGTACGATATTTTCTCCTGATCATATGTGACGTATTTATCTCACGGGATAGATGGTACGATATTTTCTCCTGATCATATGTGACATATTTATCTCACGGGATAGGTGGTACGATATTTTCTCCTTATCATATGTGGCGTATTTATCTCACGGGATAGATGGTACGATATTTCTCCTTATCATATGTTTACTAATTATAACCTCATTTTGTATATGTGATAAGTCTAAAAATGACACATACATATTATATACACAGTGTGTAGGTACAACCCTCAGTATCAGGTCGAGTCCTTTTTCGTAGCCGTATCACTACGAGTCGCGCTTGCGCGACGAGTAGTGATACAGCTACGAAAAAAGGACGAGACCTGATACGAAGGGTTGTACCTACACACTGTGTATATGATATTTTTATCTAACATTTCCAATTAAGTTATTTAAAATAATAAAAAAACAATCTTTAATGTGAAAAAATTATATTTTACCACAGAAAACCACTGAACTATGTTTTGACCGACAAATCCAAGACGCTCTGATGACGTAACAATGAGAAAGTGCACGTGCGCTTTACCGCCAATGTTGTATCACCACAGTGTGGTGATACAAGATTCTGTATTATACGTGTTCGATAAAACTTGTATTTCATCAAATACAGACAGAAAAACTAGTCTTATGTTAGATAAAAGTTAATATCAGCCCAGGTGATATCACACCCCTTAAAAGTGATATCACACCCTCTCAAAGTGATATCACACCCCTCTTAAATTAATTGATAATGGTGGATTTTAATTCGCCGCTTTAACTTGTTGCTGTCTGTTTTTAATATTATAAACAAAAATTTTGGTATAAATAACCCGCTTGTTCCCCCAATGAAATTTCAAAACAGTGTTGACCGTCAAGGTATGAACGTAACATTGGCAGTGAAAACATTGAAGTGAACAAAATGATAAAGCAAAAAACTAAAATATTTCAGAGATTTTCACTAGGATTGGTATAAATTTATAGTTTATATAATTCGTTTACTTACATGAGTCAAGCTGCTGCTACCATGGCTACATACATATTATATACACAGTGTGTATGTACACCCTCAGTATCAGGTCGAGTCCTTTTTCGTAGCCGTATTACTACGAGTCGCACCTTGCGCAACGAGTAGTGATACAGCTACGAAAAAAGGACTCGACCTGATATGAAGGGCTGTACCTACACACTGTGTATATAATATTTTTATCTAACATTTCCAATTAGGTTATTTAAAATAATTAAAAAAACAATACTTAATGTGAAAAAATTACATTTCATCACAGAAAACCACTGAACTATGTTGTGACGTTTGTTCTACATTCTCCCTAATGAGGTCACAATGAGAACGTGCACGTGCACTTTACCGCCAATGTTGTATCACCACACTGCGTGTTTGATAAAACTTGTATTTCGTAGAAAAACTAGTCTAATGTTAGATAAAAATAATTATTTCAATCAAATCTATGCGCCGTGTCTCCTTTAATGCACACAAACGTATTTCGGGTTGCTCGTGTTTACAATGGGAAAGAAATCGACAAAATGGCGACGCCTTTCGATTTACGTAATGAAGACGAAAGATTGTACTATTTACGTAGGTGTGTAAGAGGTACAATGAAGGGTAGCTTAAAGGTCGGGTTGCATTTAAAATATACCGGGATTTTCAGTGTAGTAACTTAATGACTGGTGAACCCCGAAGTCAGCTTGGAATAAATATGATAAAAAGTTTTAATATATAACCATTTTGATATCACACCTCTTATCAGTAAAGTAAACTGGTGCGAATCAAAAACAAACATACTTATGTCCATGTCCAAATCACAATTCAGAAGCAAAGTAAAAACTTTGGAACTGACAAGTTAGGTTAGACACGTGGACTTTTACCAAGGCAGTGAGGCCGGGTGTTCCGGAAGGGTAGGCATCTTCTGTTTAGCTAGCTACTCCTGCCACGCGTGTAATCAAAATTGTGTGAAAGGAACATGGAACTAAAGTCTGTTTACAACCAATTAGTCTCTTGGTTTTTGTCCCTTTTCATGGGGTTAACGTGTGAATAAAAATCATAGCTTTTTGCATTGCGAAAACAAGCCTATGCCGTAATGTGGCCTTTTGTAACCGATGTCTAATCTACTCTCTTTACTTCATATTAAAACTTTTTAATATCCCCTTCGATATCGCTATGTAAATTATTTTAGCGCCATTTTCCTAACCTTTGCGGCGATACCAAAAAACAGGAGTGTGAGAGTTTTTCATATGCTAATCAGTTCTGTTACGGGTCATTTACACGATTCTTCGATTCTACGAAGATAGTCACCCCATCCACGTGTATATATTGATATCACAACCAGTTTTTCTGAAACTTTTTGGGGGTTAATGTCTCTAAAAATCTACACAGTTGTTGATTTATCCTGATTATTTAATTCATATTTTCAGCTACAACGATCAGAAATATTTGTAACATACGCCTCTAATTATAACTGCTAAAGGCAAAGTTGACCGACTTTTACAACACGTGTACACCTGATCATGAATACGGTAGTTCTTGCCAACCAACAAGTAGATTTGACAAAGTTCTTGCAGTCTTTCTAATCATCCGTACACACGATTTATAAGTTTAATTAGTTACCATAATTTACCATTTAAAAATAATATAATGGTACAGAGAGAGAGAGAGAGAGAGAGAGAGAGAGAGAGAGAGAGAGAGAGAGAACGTTGTCTCAAATAATAATTTGCATGCGAATTGTGGCAAGAATGCTATTTCGTACAAAAATCTTGTAAACAAAAAACATACTCGTACGTGCAGCATTATAACACCATATGTATATTGATAACTATTGATAAATTTAAACAATTTTGAGTAATTTTATAAACAAATTTATGAAAACAATACCCGTCATTGTCAATCATGTGTAGTGTTGCGTATCAACATATTGTCGATAAGTATTTCTTATGCAAATTAGCTCAGCATTTCCCTGTCCGAAATGGTATCAACCGAAATGTAGGACTTAGACAAAATAGCCGTTGCTCAAAATTGACCAAAATTTACGGAGTATGGAGCAAAACTGAGAAAAGGTTAAGAATAGAAATATTAAAAATTAATTACGGCATGAATTGTATAATAAATGTACGATTTTACTTTTAAAATAAAAAGTTTCGTTTTAGAGAATTTTACGAAAAACCAAGAGACTAAAGGATCGTAAATGGACTTTATATATATATCAAATATATCCAGGGCAATCCTGGACACAGAGACATCAAACTAATCAACAATACTGTGATGACGGCCGTAAAACTTTCGTATGGGCCTTTGTAAGCCCCGGTTTCACAATCATTTCTTAACTAAGATTTTCTTTAACTTAATTCAGGAAAATTTCAAAGCTGAATAATTTTGTTAATTTTAAAGATTTTATTAATTTTATGATGTCATTTTAAAGATCACTCTAAGCTTTTTACATCTATTGAAATTTTGTTGAAATTTTTCATTTGAAGTACGGCCTTTAAACATTGTCACAAAAGTGTCAAATTTCAGTTAAGGAAAACAGTAGTTAAGGAACTGGGGCCTGGGCTTGCAAAATATATTTCTCCTAAGTTAAGGAAAAATGATTGTGAAACCAGAGCCACAGGAAAACCATGGTTTAGTGTATTGTTTGATGATGGTAAAATAATTACCTTTTACTTGACATGTGCCTTATATAGGGAAGTGTAACTTTATCTGCATTATATTGAAGTATTCTTAACAAAGTCATTACTTAAATGTTTATAAAAACTTATCACTTGTAACGCACTAATAATTCCAATTTGGCCTTCACTTAAATACGTATGAAAAGTAAACAACATTTTTAAAATTTCTTCCTTGTTCAGAATATATAAAGAGGTGTTTTATTTTAAACATAGATAGGGGATTGTTTAGTTATAACCAGGAATATACATTTATTTAATGAAGTGTTGAGTTGATGAAGAAAATCAGGGATATATATATATATACACGTGTAGTTGATACAGATCTCTCCTTTTACGGGGTGTTTCATGTGTTGATACAGATCTCTCCTTTTACGGGGTGTTTCATGTGTTGATACAAATCTCTGTGTTTACGTGGTATTTCATGTGTTGATACAGACTTGATATTATACCAGGGATCTCTCTGCTGACGGAGTAATAAGATATCGTTTTTGGTTGAACAGACAGGGATGGTTTAATATTTTACAGATATTTTCTGTAACCGGAATAGTGAGGTGATTAGTGACAAAAAATCTGTAAACAGGACACTAAAATTATCATGATACACAGAAAGGAGAAATAGTTAGTTAATTACACTGGTGACCAAGTAAAAGTAAATGTATCAATGATCTTAGTGCAGACTATTGCTTAACTGTAGTGTGTAATATTCTAGAGGTAAGTAAATTGTGCATGTGTGTGTGTGTGTGTGTGTGTGTGTGTGTGTGAGAGAGAGAGAGAGAGAGATGACACTGGTACTAGATAAAGGACACTAGTAACGGGCACTGACAATGGGGTACTCAAACCGATAATGCGTACTGGTATCGGTAGTGACACTGGTAAATAGGCACTAACACTGGTCATTTGTAAGGACACTTGATTGGAAATTGGAACCGACACTGGTCATGGGCATAGACTGGTAATGCGTACTGACAAATATAATTGACACTAAGACGGGTAATAGGCACTGACACTGGTAATTTGTACTGACACTGGTCATGGACATACACTGGTAATGCGTACTAACAAAGATAACTGGCACTAAGACGGGTAATTGGCACTGACACCGGTAATTTGTAATGACACTGGTCATGGACATAGACTGGTAATTAATGCGTACTGACAAAGATAATTGACTCTAAGACGGGTAATAGGCACTGACACCGGTAATTTGTTCTGACACTGGTGATGGACATAGACTGGTAATGCGTACTGACAAAGATAATTGACACTAAGACGGGTAATAGGCACTGACACCGGTATTTTGTACTGACACTGGTCATGGACATAGACTGGTAACACGTACTGACAAAGATAATTGACACTAAGACGGGTAATACACACTGACACCGGTAATTTGTACTGATACTGGTTATGGGCATAGACTGGTAATACGTACTGACAAAGATAATTGACACTAAGACGGGTAATACACACTGACACCGGTAATTTGTACTGACACTGGTTATGGGCATAGACTGGTAATACGTACTGACAAAGATAATTGACACTAAGACGGGTTATACACACTGACACCGGTACTTTGTACTGACACTGGTCATGGACATAGACTGGTAATTAATGCGTACTGACAAAGATAATTGACACTAAGACGGGTAATAGGCACTGACACCGGTATTTTGTACTGACACTGGTCATGGACATAGACTGGTAATACGTACTGACAAAGATAATTGACACTAAGACGGGCAATAGACACTGACACCGGTAATTTGTACTGACACTGGTCATGGACATAGACTGGTAATACGTACTGACAAAGACAATTGACACTAAGACGGGTAATAGGCACTGACACCGGTAATTTGTACTGACACTGGTCATGGACATAGACTGGTAATACGTACTGACAAAGATAATTGACACTAAGACGGGCAATAGACACTGACACCGGTAATTTGTACTGACACTGGTCATGGACATAGACTGGTAATACGTACTGACAAAGACAATTGACACTAAGACGGGTAATAGGCACTGACACCGGTACTTTGTACTGACACTGGTCATGGACATAGACTGGTAATACGTACTGACAAAGATAATTGACACTAAGACGGGTAATACACACTGACACCGGTACTTTGTACTGACACTGGTCATGGACATAGACTGGTAATTAATGCGTACTGACAAAGATAATTGACACTAAGACGGGTAATACACACTGACACCGGTACTTTGTTCTGACACTGGTGATGGACATAGACTGGTAATACGTACTGACAAAGATAATTGACACTAAGACGGGTAATACACACTGACACCGGTAATTTGTACTGACACTGGTCATGGACATACACTGGTTATACGTACTGACAAAGATAATTGGCACTAAGACGGGGAATAGGCACTGACACCGGTAATTTGTACTGGCACTGGTTATGGACATACACTGGTAATACGTACTGACAAAGATAATTGGCACTAAGACGGGGAATAGGCACTGACACCGGTACTTTGTACTGACACTGGTCATGGACATACACTGGTAATACGTACTGACAAAGATAATTGACACTAAGACGGGTAATACACACTGACACCGGTAATTTGTACTGACACTGGTCATGGACATACACTGGTAATACGTACTGACAAAGATAATTGGCACTAAGACGGGGAATAGGCACTGACACCGGTACTTTGTACTGACACTGGTCATGGACATACACTGGTAATGCGTACTTACAAAGATAACTGACACTAAGACGGGTAATAGCACTGACACTTGTAATTTGTACTGACACTGGTTATGCGTTTGACACTTCCACCTGATTGTGACATTACCCGATAAAAACATTTGGGGGAAACCCCCAAAATAAGGAAAACCTACGCCAATAATTTTTCTGTATTTTTCAAATTCGTTAAATTGAAATTAACAACACAAATGCTTCCTAATAATAAACAAATAAATTACACCTATCTATCTATCTATCTTCCCGCCCGCCTATCCATCCACCCACCCATCTATCTATCTATCTATCTATCTATCTATCTATCTATCTATCTATCTATCTATCTATCTATCTATCTATCTATCTATCTATCTATCCACCCACCCATCTATCTATCTGTCTATCTATCTATCTATCTATCTATCTATCTATCTATCTATCTATCTATCTATCTATCCACCCACCCATCTATCTATCTATCTATCTATCTATCTATCTATCTATTACGTGTATATTTAGCCATTCATCCATCTATCTGTCTTTCTGTCATAAGCATGCTTGTCTGTTTATCTTTCTGTCTATACATTTTATTTTTTTAATTTTACGATTGTTTATACTGTATATCTTCTTTTATTGTTTACAGTCACAGCGGTATTGTGACCCAGATATTATAGCAGTTTGCATTGATTATTAATTAGCTGAAATATGCAGACTCCAATAGGAATTCAGTTTGATACCAACCCTCATGAATACACTGTACATGAGTTTTACCGACATTACCGCGACTCGTTTCCCCAGTTAGCCGTAGTAACACAGGGTTACCATGGTGAAATAGGAATTGAAACATTTGGAAGAGGACAGGTAGGTGTTAACTGATTATTCTTCTTCTTTGATTTAGTTGAGAGTTGAGTTGAGTAATTATGTTTAATAATATTTCAATAATCAATAATATTCACTTATATCGAGACGTCGCCATCTATAGGCGAACGTGCAGAAATTTTGCCTGTGCGTTGCGCTGATGACATTATACAACAGGGTTCTTTAGCGTGCCAGAGCCCATCGTGACATGGGACCTCGTTTATTTTAAGAATCGTGATTTCAATTCGTAATGCCGATTGCTTGGCGAAAGAACAGTCAGTACCCACTTTCAAGTCTTGGAACACACCCAGTGGGCTATCGCAGTGATGTGTCACGTTATAATTCTGACAGTTTGGGATTGGTTATTCTTATTGAAATCAGATAATTTTAAATTTGTTTGTAAAATTTTGTTTTTATTTACGAGAAGTATTGATCAATACTTCGTATCAATGACTGTAAGCGATAACCATGGCAACTGTAAATGTCTGTCATTAGATGCTGCAACAAATTCTAATGTCACTAAATACATCTCCATTGTAACTTTAAAGAGTGTTCTAAAAAGTAACATTTTTTGTCCCAAATCACGGGTAGAAAGTCCCGGAGTCTGAATGTAGTTGTGTAGTTGTGTTTTATTATAGCCCCCCGCTTCGAATAATGGGGAAGGGGGGGGGGGGTTATACTAGTTTACCTCTGTCCTTCCGATCTTCAGTCCGAAAAAAAGTTTTTTCGGCAACTACTTAACAAAGCCACTTGAAACGTTGTATGCGAGTTCAGTATGAGGTCCCATGCCCCATACAAGTACCGATTTAAATTTGCAAGGCATCTACTTCCTGTTTACCGACTCTGTATGGTCAAATTCAATGGTCGAGATGGTTAAATTTAAAAGCGGAGGTATATTAAGTCATCAGTACCTAACATGTTTCATGTTTACACAGGCCCTAAGGATTTTTGCGTATTACACACAGAAAAGAGTGATGGCCAGCGTTTATCATGAAGTAGGCCGGACACCACTGGACAAAACATTACTAAGTATACCGCTAGACGGGGACACAAAATTCCATCTTACAGATACCGGGACACAAGGTAAGGTTTAGCATACAAGTTGGACAAAACAATGACCAGTTTTCTTGACTCAGATTTTCCATACATAAAATCCTGCATACAGTCAAACCTGTCTATAAAGGTCACCCAAGGGAATCAGTAAAAATTACCTTTATGGGCTGGTGGCCTATATACTGGTTCAAATAATATGAAAAAAGAGCAATTGGGATACAGTTCTACTGGCTTTTATAAGCAGGTGGTCCTTATATAGAGGTGTCCTTTAAGGCAGATTTGACTGTATTTGATACCGTAATAATTTTGTTAATTTTTAAGGTATTTATAATTCATTTTGAAGATTAGTCAATACTGGAAGTTATTATGTTCAGGACAATGAAAATAATAATAATATTAATAATAATAATAATAATAATAATAAAAACAAAACAACTTAGCAACAATTGGGTTGATAAAAAAAGTCAACACAACCAAGAACAGAACACAATACAAGTTAATGATGAACATCTAACACAGCCATAAACATCACACAATACAACTTAATGATGAACATCTAACACAGCCATGAACACGACACAATACAAGTTAATGATGAACACCCAACACAGCCATGAACACGACACAATACAAGTTAATGATGAACACCCGACACAACCATGAACACGACACAATACAAGTTAATGATGAACACCCAACACAACCATGAACACTACACAATACAAGTTAATGATGAATATCCAACACAACCATGAACACGACACAATACAAGTTAATGATGAATATCCAACACAACCATGAACACGACACAATACAAGTTAATGATGAATATCCAACACAACCATGAACACTACACAATACAATTTAATAATGAATATCCAACACAACCATGAACACGACACAATACAAGTTAATGATGAATATCCAACACAACCATGAACACTACACAATACAGGTTAATGATGAATATCCAACACAACCATGAACACTACACAATACAAGTTAGTGATGAATATCCAACACAACCATGAACACGACACAATACAAGTTAATAATGAACATCTAACACAGCCATGAACACGACACAATACAAGTTAATGATGAACATCCAACACAGCCATGAACACTACACAATACAAGTTAATGATGAACATCTAACACAGCCATGAACACGACACAATACAAGTTAATGATGAACATCCAACACAACTATGAACACGACACAATACAAGTTAATGAGGAACATCCAACACAGCCATGAACACTACACAATACAAGTTAATGATGAACATCTAACACAGCCATGAACACGACACAATACAAGTTAATGATGAACATCCAACACAACTATGAACACGACACAATACAAGTTAATGAGGAACATCCAACACAACAATGAACACGACACAATACAAGTTAATGATGAACATCCAACACAACAATGAACACGACACAATACAAGTTAATGATGAACATCTAACACAGCCATGAACACGACACAATACAAGTTAATAATGTACCATCCAACACAACCATGAACACGACACAATACAAGTTAATGATAAACATCCAACACAACAATGAACACGACACAATACAAGTTAATGATGAACATCTAACACAACCATGAACACGACACAATACAATTTAATGTTGAACATCCAACACAACCAAAAACACGACACAATACAAGTTAATGATGAACATCCAACACAACCATGAACACGACACAATACAAGTTAATGATGAACATCCAACACAGCCATGAACACGACACAATACAATTTAATGTTGAACATCCAACAAAACTATGAACACGACACAATACAAGTTAATGATAAACATCCAACACAACAATAAACACGACACAATACAAGTTAATAATGTACCATCCAACACAACAATGAACACGACACAATACAATTTAATAATGTACCATCCAACACAACCATGAACACTACACAATACAAGTTAATGATGAACATCCAACACAACAATGAACACGACACAATACAAGTTAATAATGTACCATCCAACACAACAATGAACACGACACAATACAAGTTAATGATAAACATCCAACACAACAATGAACACGACACAATACAAGTTAACGATGAACATCCAACACAACAATGAAAACGACACAATACAAGTTAATAATGTACCATCCAACACAACCATGAACACGACACAATACAAGTTAATGATCAACATCCAA
The DNA here is from genome assembly GCA_021292105.1 of Anadara kagoshimensis. NCBI lineage: Eukaryota > Metazoa > Mollusca > Bivalvia > Arcoida > Arcidae > Anadara > Anadara kagoshimensis. The sequence continues at coordinate 4,330,360 of CM037863.1, forward strand.
CACAACAATGAAAACGACACAATACAAGTTGATGATGAACATCCAAGACAACCATTAACACGACACAATACAAGTTGATGATGAACATTCAAGACAACCATTAACACGACACAATACAAGTTAGTGATAAACATCCAACACAACTAATAACACGACACAATACAAGTTAATGATGAACATCCAACACAGCCATGAACACGACACAATACAAGTTAATAATGTACCATCCATCACAACAATGAACACGACACAATACAAGTTAATGATGAACATCTAACACAACCATGAACACGACACAATACAAGTTAATGATGAACATCTAACACAACCATGTACACGACACAATACAAGTTAATGATGAACATCTAACACCGCCATGAACACGACAAAATACAAGTTAATGATGAACACCCAACACAGCCATGAACACGACGCAATAAAAGTTAATGATGAACATCTAATAAAACCATTAACACGACACAATACAAGTTGATGATGAACATCCAACACAACCATGAACACGACACAATACAAGTTAATGATGAACATCTAACAAAACCATGAACACGACAAAATACAAGTTAATGATGAACATCTAACACAACCATCAACACGACACAATACAAGTTGATGATGAACATCCAACACAAACATGAACACGACACAATACAAGTTAATGATGAACATCTAATAAAACCATGAACACGACAAAATACAAGTTAATGATGAACATCCAACACAACTAATAACACGACACAATACAAGTTAATGATGAACATCCAACACAACCAAAAACACGACACAATACAAGTTAATGAAAACATCCAACACAACTATTAACACGACACAATACAAGCTAATGATGAACATCCAACACAACCATGAACACGACACAATGCAAGTTAATGATGAACATCCAACACAACAATAAACACGACACAATACAAGTTAATGATGAACATCTAACAGAACCATGAACGACACAATACAAGTTAATGATGAACATCCAACACAACCATTAACACGACACAATACAAGTTGATGATGAACATCCAAGACAACCATGAACACTACACAATACAAGTTAATGATAAACATCCAACACAACTATTAACACGACACAATACAAGTTGATGATGAACATCCAAGACAACCATTAACACGACACAATACAAGTTAATGATAAACATCCAACACAACTAATAACACGACACAATACAAGTTAATGATGAACATCCAACACAACCAAAAACACGACACAATGCAAGTTAATGATAAACATCCAACACAACTATTAACACGACACAATACAAGTTAATGATGAACATCCAACACAACCATGAACACGACACAATGCAAGTTAATGATGAACATCCAACACACAATAAACACGACACAATACAAGTTAATGATGAACATCTAACACAACCATGAACACGACACAATACAAGTTAATGATAAACATCCAACACAACCATTAACACGACACAATACAAGTTGATGATGAACATCCAAGACAACCATGAACACTACACAATACAAGTTAATGATAAACATCCAACTCAACAATGAACACGACACAATACAAGTTAATGATGAACATCCAACACAACAATGAAAACGACACAATACAAGTTAATAATGTACCATCCAACACAACCATGAACACGACACAATACAAGTTAATGATGAACATCCAACACAACAATGAAAACGACACAATACAAGTTGATGATGAACATCCAAGACAACCATTAACACGACACAATACAAGTTGATGATGAACATCCAAGACAACCATTAACACGACACAATACAAGTTAGTGATAAACATCCAACACAACTAATAACACGACACAATACAAGTTAATGATGAACATCCAACACAGCCATGAACACGACACAATACAAGTTAATAATGTACCATCCATCACAACAATGAACACGACACAATACAAGTTAATGATGAACATCTAACACAACCATGTACACGACACAATACAAGTTAATGATGAACATCTAACACAGCCATGAACACGACAAAATACAAGTTAATGATGAACACCCAACACAGCCATGAACACGACGCAATAAAAGTTAATGATGAACATCTAATAAAACCATTAACACGACACAATACAAGTTGATGATGAACATCCAACACAACCATGAACACGACACAATACAAGTTAATGATGAACATCTAACAAAACCATGAACACGACAAAATACAAGTTAATGATGAACATCTAACACAACCATCAACACGACACAATACAAGTTGATGATGAACATCCAACACAAACATGAACACGACACAATACAAGTTAATGATGAACATCTAATAAAACCATGAACACGACAAAATACAAGTTAATGATGAACATCCAACACAACTATTAACACGACACAATACAAGTTGATGATGAACATCTAAGACAACCATTAACACGACACAATACAAGTTAATGATCAACATCCAACACAACTAATAACACGACACAATACAAGTTAATGATGAACATCCAACACAACCAAAAACACGACACAATACAAGTTAATGATAAACATCCAACACAACTATTAACACGACACAATACAAGCTAATGATGAACATCCAACACAACCATGAACACGACACAATGCAAGTTGATGATGAACATCCAACACAACAATAAACACGACACAATACAAGTTAATGATGAACATCTAACACAACCATGAACACGACACAATACAAGTTAATGATGAACATCCAACACAACCATTAACACGACACAATACAAGTTGATGATGAACATCCAAGACAACCATGAACACTACACAATACAAGTTAATGATAAACATCCAACACAACTATTAACACGACACAATACAAGTTGATGATGAACATCCAAGACAACCATTAACACGACACAATACAAGTTAATGATAAACATCCAACACAACTAATAACACGACACAATACAAGTTAATGATGAACATCCAACACAACCAAAAACACGACACAATGCAAGTTAATGATAAACATCCAACACAACTATTAACACGACACAATACAAGTTAATGATGAACATCCAACACAACCATGAACACGACACAATGCAAGTTAATGATGAACATCCAACACAACAATAAACACGACACAATACAAGTTAATGATGAACATTTAACACAACCATGAACACGACACAATACAAGTTAATGATAAACATCCAACACAACCATTAACACGACACAATACAAGTTGATGATGAACATCCAAGACAACCATGAACACTACACAATACAAGTTAATGATAAACATCCAACACAACAATGAACACGACACAATACAAGTTAATGATGAACATCCAACACAACAATGAAAACGACACAATACAAGTTAATAATGTACCATCCAACACAACCATGAACACGACACAATACAAGTTAATGATCAACATCCAACACAACAATGAAAACGACACAATACAAGTTGATGATGAACATCCAAGACAACCATTAACACGACACAATACAAGTTGATGATGAACATCCAAGACAACCATTAACACGACACAATACAAGTTAGTGATAAACATCCAACACAACTAATAACACGACACAATACAAGTTAATGATGAACATCCAACACAGCCATGAACACGACACAATACAAGTTAATAATGTACCATCCATCACAACAATGAACACGACACAATACAAGTTAATGATGAACATCTAACACAACCATGTACACGACACATACAAGTTAATGATGAAATCTAACACAGCCATGAACACGACAAAATACAAGTTAATGATGAACACCAACACAGCCATGAATACGACGCAATAAAGTTAATGATGAACATCTAATAAAACCATTAACACGACACAATACAAGTTGATGATGAACATCCAACACAACCATGAACACGACACAATACAAGTTAATGATGAACATCTAACAAAACCATGAACACGACAAAATACAAGTTAATGATGAACATCAACACAACCATCAACACGACACAATACAAGTTGATGATGAACATCCAACACAAACATGAACACGACACAATACAAGTTAATGATGAACATCTAATAAAACCATGAACACGACAAAATACAAGTTAATGATGAACATCCAACAAAACTATTAACACGACACAATACAAGTTGATGATGAACATCCAAGACAACCATTAACACGACACAATACAAGTTAATGATAAACATCCAACACAACTAAAACACGACACAATACAAGTTAATGATGAACATCCAACACAACCAAAAACACGACACAATACAAGTTAATGATAAACATCCAACACAACTATTAACACGACACAATACAAGCTAATGATGAACATCCAACACAACCATGAACACGACACAATGCAAGTTAATGATGAACATCCAACACAACAATAAACACAACACAATACAAGTTAATGATGAACATCTAACACAACCATGAACACGACACAATACAAGTTAATGATGAACATCCAACACAACCATTTACACGACACAATACAAGTTGATGATGAACATCCAAGACAACCATGAACACTATACAATACAAGTTAATGATAAACATCCAACACAACTATTAACACGACACAATACAAGTTGATGATGAACATCCAAGACAACCATTAACACGACACAATACAAGTTAATGATAAACATCCAACACAACTAATAACACGACACAATACAAGTTAATGATGAACATCCAACACAACCAAAAACACGACACAATACAAGTTAATGATAAACATCCAACACAACTATTAACACGACACAATACAAGTTAATGATGAACATCCAACACAACCATGAACACGACACAATGCAAGTTAATGATGAACATCCAACACAACAATAAACACGACACAATACAAGTTAATGATGAACATCTAACACAACCATGAACACGACACAATACAAGTTAATGATAAACATCCAACACAACCATTAACACGACACAATACAAGTTGATGATGAACATCCAAGACAACCATGAACACTACACAATACAAGTTAATGATAAACATCCAACACAACCATTTACACGACACAATACAAGTTAATGATGAACATCCAAAACAACCATGAACACGACACAATACAAGTTAATGATGAATATCCAACACAACCATGAACACTACACAATACATGTTAATGATAAACATCCAACACAACCATGAACACGACACAATACATGTTAATGATAAACATCCAACACAACCATGAACACGACACAATACAAGTTAATGATGAATATCCAACACAACCATGAACACGACACAATACAAGTTAATGATAAACATCCAACACAACTATTAACACGACACAATACAAGTTAATAATGAACATCCAACACAACCATGAACACGACACAATACAAGTTAATGATGAACATCCAACACATCCATGAACACGACACAATACAAGTTAATGATGAACATCCAACACAACCACGAACACGACACAATACAAGTTAGTAATAAAATAGCCAACACATTTTCATGAACACGACACAATACAAGTTAATGATGAACATCCAACACATCCATGAACACGACACAATACAAGTTTATAATGAACATCCAGCACAACCACGAACACGACACAATACAAGTTAGTAATAAAATAGCCAACACATTTTCATGAACACGACACAATACAAGGCAATGACGAAACCAAGAACACGACACAATACAAGTCAACGATAGACGAAACACATGGCTTAATAATAGATAAAGGTAACGAAGTTGTTCTATTTTTAGACACAAACGAGTATACCTTATCCCAGTTGTTGGAGTCTGGAGAAGAAGACGGACATACGTTACCAATAGACATACAGTTTGCTGACGAGACACAGGCTAAATCTGTTGGGTTAGCTTTTAGGGAGCTTGACAAGACGCTACATATAAGAATCTTTGAACAGTTTGATGAAATATTCTTATTAGGAAACCCTCTATGTGACGGTAAGTATGGTTTTTTCAGAAAATAAATCTGGCGCAATAATGTAATTGTAAAACCAATCAAAGTCAAAATCACAATTTCAAAGCAAAGCAAAAACGAACATACCAATCCATGTCAAAATCACAATCTCAAAGCAAGTTAACGGCTTAAAAGACTGGCAAATTAAGTTAAAAACGCGAATTTTACAAGCAAGTGAGGCCGTGAGCGTTGGAAGAGTAAGCACCTCCTTTTTAGGTAGCTACCTACATCTGCAATATATTTAATCAAAATGTGAGAAGGATATCAACTTTAAACTACTGTAAACGTATTTAATTTCGCATGTATTTATCATGTTTATTTTCGCATTATATGAGATTTAGGCATATCCGCGTAGTTAAATTTTCGCGTGTATTTATTTTTGCAGTATATGAGATTTAGACATATTCGCGTAGTTAAATTTTCGCGTGTATTTATTTTCGCAGTATAGGAGATTTAGACCTATCCGCGTAGTTAAATTTTCGCGTATTTAAAATATGCTCCATAACATAAGTAGAATATAATTTTCGCATTGTATATATTTTCGCGCAAAACAAACTACCGCGAAATAAGCGAAAATTCGTACACCGCGAAAATAAATACGTTTACAGTATGTGGCAGCATATATATCCAATGTAATTTTGGATACAGGTATGTAGATTATGGTAAGAAGTTTTACAACTTAGACAAGATTCTTTCACCAATATCGAGGCAGTGGTCATTCCTTAATGGTAAAGGAAACTAGAGAAGACCATTGACGTCGGTTAACAAACTGACTAACTAATATCATTGGAACTTAACGATTTGGATTCGAACTAAGCGATGTTTGGCACTGTGATCTACAAGCCAGCACTTTAAACAATTTGGTCGCTATTCATAAGCATATTATGTAGCTGATGATGCGTTCTTCTATTTATATTTTACTCGAAGGTTGTGTTTATGCGAAAGTTGTAGAAATACCTGTTTATTTGCCGACAATGAAAATGGGCGTGGCTACAGGTATTAAAGGACATGACACAGAAACATGGCGGCGATATAAGTCAGAGATGCGGGATTCCATTGAGAAGAACACACAAGTAGTTGCAAAATATGGCAGAACAGGTACTGATTAAACACAAACATACAGGTTCATGATTAAATCGCAATCCCAAAAGTAAAGTTCAAATCTTTGAAATGTAACAACAAAAGTTGACACCAGGGAAGTGAACCTCCCGTTTTAGACGTTTCAGAGATTCTTACGAATAACATTGTGAATGTGTGTTCATCGTTAAGCAAAAGTATAACAGCCCAACCTGCCCTAGAGGCTACCTCTATATAAGGGCCACCTGCTTATAAAGACCAGCAGAATTGTATCCCAATTGTTCTTTATGAATATTCTTTGAACCTGTATATACAGGTCACCTGCCCATAAAGGCCACTTTTACTGGTTCTCTCTTGTGGCCTTTATAGACAGGTTTGACTGTATGTATTTTGTGCGGGTAAATATGGGGGCTAGGTCAGGATGGTTCGGCCTTGACGAATGTACAAGAACCAAATCAGTGAATTTAACCGATAACAAACATCGTCGTCTCTGACAGGAAGTGGTAAAATTGATGATTATTTATATTGCGTTATTGTATTTTTATATTTGTTTGCTAAAATTAAGACGGGTGGTTTGTATAACAGACACATGCAATACCAATCCATGTTAACAATTGTAACTAGCAAATTTAATTAAAGACGTAAACTTCCACCGAGGAAGTAAGGCGGGCCTACAATGCTTCCTTTTGTTCAACAATCTTAGTGCGTCTTTATATACATTTTAAAATTGTTTCTCATTTTGTGTTTCCCATTCAATGTCTTTTGTCTTGTCATTGTTATATGCAAATTTAAATACAGAGTTTGTTAACCCAGATGTTAATAAAAACAAACATGAATTACAATCAAGAAGCAAAGTATTAAAACTTTGGAACTGACAAGTTAGGTTATACACGTAAACTTCCACCAGGGAAGTGAGGCCGGGTGCTCTGGAAGGGTAAGCAACTCCTGTCTAGCTAGCTGTACCCGCTATGTGTGTAATCAAAATTGTTTGAGGCGGGTCGATCTTACAGACAAAATGCAATGCTTCCTTCTGTTCAACAAGCTTAGTGCGTCTTTATATACATTTTAAAACTGTTTCTTGTTTCCCATTCAATTTCATTTGTCTTGCCATTGTTATATGCAAATTTAAATTGGGAGTTTGTAAACCCAGTGGCTAATAAAATCAAACATACTAATCCATGTCCGTATCACAATCCAGAAGCAAAGTATTAAACTTTGGGACTGACAAGTTAGGCTAGACACGTAAACTTCCACCAGGGAAGTAAGACCAGGTGCTCTGGAAGGGTAAGCACCTTCTGTTTAGCTAGCTACACCCGCCACGTGTGTTATCAAAATTGTGTGAAAAGAACATGGAACTATGAAACGCCAAATATATCCAGGACATTCCTGGACACAGAAAGATCAAACTTATCAACAATACTATGATGACGGCCATAAAAGTTTTAAGGGGGTTGATAAGCCTGGGGTTGCATTATCCCTGTGTAAAACACCTCTGACCGCATAAGTTCGAAACCCACAGTGATGCTAATTTAGTCTAAAGTAAAAGTACAGGCATACCGATCACACCATCACTCTTTACCCATGTTCCACTTCCCTGGTATCCTTGTGCGATATTTTTGTGTAAGGTTGTTTGCCTAAGCTAGGTAGTTTTGTTCACCCTCCCAGTTTGCCTCGAGATAAATTAATGTATTGACCTGGAAGTAGAACCAGGCATTTCTCCATTACATTTCACGTATTTATCAATATACTTCATAATAAACTTATAATTTAACGATACTAGACCTCCGTTTCCTAATCAAATTCCTAATCAGCATTACTTGGACTAAACTATGTCAAAATCATAATCCAAAAGCAAAGCAAAATTTTTGAAAAACTGGCTTATTAGATTAAACTTTAAGTCATCAACCAAGGAAGGGAGGCCGGACGCTCAAAAAGAATATGAGCTAACTATATCAGCAACATGCGTAATCAAAGTGAAGAATGAAATAAACACAGAACTTTGGAATGTCATATATATTCAGGATAATTTAGATATAGAGGTTCTTAGACGAGTGGGGGTTTAATATGAAATTTATTAAACGAGTTTAATAATTAAATATGCAACGAGCCTTGGCGAGTGGCATATTTAATTATTGAACGAGTTTAATAAATTTCATATTAAACCCTCACGAGTCTAAGATTCTATGTATCACATAACTCAAAATACCGAGGCATAATGACATGTACATATTAATTGATGCCATATAGAAGCAGACAATTTCTATCTAGGTCAGACAAATCACCTCCAAATTAACTGCGCAAGTAAGAATATAGTTTTATTTGGTTATAGTAAAAGTAAATTAATCACCTAGAAAAAAGACATAATCAGTATGTAAGTTTAAATCATAATATTTTTCTGAATGCATCAAAATTATTTTTCAAAGAATCAGAAAGTCTACAAAAGTCTAAAAATAAACAACAGACTGACACAGTTTTCATATGACGTCATTAGGCACGACCACTGGGTAAAACAGTTCTAAGCGTGATAACTGATTACGTCACAATCAAGTGATATGACATGGGTCCTGTGTAATACGAAAAATATTACACCGTTTTATTCCGTTCATAAACAGGAGGGTTATGTGATATACAGAGATATCATATCATACCAATAATATTGTGATAACGGTCATAAATATTTTGAGGTCCATGATACTAGTAAGCCTAGGCTTGCCATTATAAACAATTTTACTCTACCTATATATATTTATCATATACTTAGTACTAATTACGTAGTTTCTGCATACCCCGATACGGGTAAAATGACGTGATCCATATCACCGACCGCACGTGCCCGGTCGGAAAAGCCGTATCACCGCTGGTCTGATATGCATATCAGACCGGCTACTCGGAACAAATTACTTTATCGTTTCGAGACTCCTCGGACGGCATTCTTAATGTTCATAACGGTTCGCCTAGCTGAAGAAGAATATCCGAGCAGACGTTTGTTTGTAAACAATGAAAGGCGGCGAGAGAGCAATACTCTGCCGTCTTCATATTGAGTGTCTGTCAAGGAAACAGTTCATGCATCTTGTATTTTAAAGTATGATATAACTGGGGGTTGACTCACGTCCTCCCACACTTGAACCAAACACTACCACTGAGCCACCGTGGTTAGTAATGAAGTATAGTTGCTATATGTGAAATTATATTGATATATATTTTACTTTACTGGTATCCATGACTGACTAGATGAACAAGGAATTAGACATTTCATATCAGTCATGAAAGATTGAGAAAACCAGAGTAGCAAGAAAACCCGTACATAACAGTTATACCAGTTCAAAAGTAACTTTCTTGCAAGTTCAATTATGCGAATTTTGTTATTTTCAGTGTCTGTAATACATGTATTTGTTCTACATGGTGAAAGTTTATGTATATGATAAACAGAATAAAACATGGTGAAATCCATACCATATGCCATATCAGACCTCGACCAATATCAGACCTCGGCTAAAGCCCTCGGTCTGATATTGGGTTCTCGGGCTGATATGGCATATGGTATGGATTTCATCATGTATTATTCTCTATATATTGAATTGCAGACATAGCAGTGTATTCTACCAGCGTTCTTCACACATATGATAGTTACACCTTCCTGCCACCTATATCCTACATAAAAATTGGACCAGACGAATCAAATTGTACTTTAAGCCTCAGTTTGGAATGCATCTTTGAGCCATTGTTTTTAACCAATGAAAAGAAAGTATTAACAAAAGAGAGTGATGAAACAAGGAATGAAGCAAATGTTAATGGCGGACAAGCCAGTAATATTATCGATGAAGAGAAAATAAACGTTTCACAAGATGGAACTGACATTGAAAAGCAAGACATTGAAGACAAAAATGATGAATCAGAGGAAATAAAGGAAACCAAAAACGAGATTCTAGGGAATAACCAGAAAGAACAGAATGTCGTAAAACCTAGAGCCAGGTACGATACTGTTAACGTCAATGTCAGTAACTTAATGTTTTGGTCCAATCCTAGCAAAAATTAAAATTATTCTTTTGATATATTTGTTTTAAAATTGCTTTATTGTCCATTTCATTTTAACTGCTTTTGTTTTTTAAACTTTGATTTTAGGACTGTGAGTTTTTCATATGAAGATTTGTCCGTTTGTGAGTAAGAATGTTCTTTTTCGGGTTTAGCCAAGACATGAAAATAGTTAGTGCGAAGCACTTGGCACATAGGACTGAAAATCACGGTGGTCTTTTGAAAACACCTTAATAACTGATGACTTGTGTCACGATAGGTATGACAATTTAAAGATCCCCCTCTTTCTACTTCCACGAGCGTATTACATCTTTTGCAACTTCGCCTTTGGAACGTAAAACCTACTCGGTAAATTTTTACCACATAAGAGATGCCATTTAACGTCTTTATTCAAAACAATTATTTAAAAAAAATAAATGACTTGTTTCATTAATGATGTTTTAAGTTTTTTTTGTTTTTAATAACCATGAGCACGATCTGTTCGGCAAACATTTAGCACACATGCTACATGCTAATTAAATAACGCCATTAGATTAAAATATGTTTTAAGCTTTTATCCTTTCTAAATATATTTCGTTAAATTGTTCGAACATCGGCCAACATTCGTATCTCTTTTATGACCGCTGCAGACAGCCCTTCGGAACATTTCTGAAGTTTAGATTGCGGTTGAAATAAATAATACGTTTAACAATCATGATGGTCCCATAAAACTATGGAGAAAATGTTGGTAGTCTTGTCCTTATTTTACATTCCATATCCAGTTAAGCATTCTAGAATTCTGTTATATGTATTTTACAATAATTTATAACAGATATAATATTTAATTGAAAAACTCTTTTTGTATAGAAACAAGGAATAAAACTTATTTTTACAAATATAATCTATAAATTTTTTCAAGAAAAACTAAGATTGTTTAATTTTTCTTTTTTAAACATATAGTTTATAATGCATTGTATTAATTATGCCCCAATATTCATGGATTTTTTGTAGTTGTTTAGCTTTTTGCGAAGATTCTGATTTTTTTTTATATCTAATATATATTGTGTGTTCAGATTATCATAACAAACACATCCTTCCAAATTATGAAAGTAAACAAGTGAAATACTGTATAGAAAATATTAGACTCCTCTTTAGAATTAGTTTGGAATTTTGTTAACTACTAGTAACCTGTCGTTGACGATTCTATAGTGTTTGGCTTTTTGTCAAAATCCTGATTTATCTTATATTTATATGTTATGTGTTCGATTTTTATAACAACTAATATGTAAAGAAATAAGTGAAATACAGGGTATACTCGACTCTTGATTGAAATATGTCTTTAAGTTGGATACTTATACTGAATACTTATACTGTCAGGTAAACTCAATATGTGCATATATTTTATCTATTTTCGTTAGTTTGCTTTTCTCTGGCTTCTGTGATTGTTTTTGGCTATTTGCCAAGATCCTGCTTTTTGATATCTCCTAGCTGTGTTTCAATTTTCATTACAGCATACACGAATACGCTATAGAGTTTGATCACCTACCGGAAGATATGACAGTTAAAGAGTTTTATGACAGATGTAAAGACCACTTACCAAAAGTTATACTGATAACCCAGGGATATCACGGAGAGACTGGAATAGAATCGTTTGGAAGAGGACAGGTAGGGAAATGAAGACAAAAGTTTCTTTAATTTTTTTTATAATTTTTTTTATTTTCTTTTGGCATAAATACAAATAATTTCAACAGACCATGACATTATATAAACAATTCAAAGCTTTTTACACGTTTACAATACCGAATACAGAAAGAAATACATGATAAATGTCTTTTTTATCTATCCACAATAAATATACAATATATATATATATATATTTATCTGTGTGTGTTTGTGTGTGTATATGAAGGTTATTTATTCATAATATTTTTTTGGTAAAACGTTTGCCAATATTTTTGAAAAATCATAAGTTTTTTTCCATTGTTATAGTATATTCCTAATGCAAAAATTCCTTTCGCTAAATTTGGTAAAATATATGTTTAAGTCCTCTGGAATTTTTTTTAATCCCGTCACAAAAAAGATTTTTTGGTTTCATAATTTTGTTACAAGCACTATAGGTGAGGACTTGTATACCGAAACTGTCGTCTAGCGCTATAAAAGTAGTATTAGTATACTTTGTAATTGGTAGAGTTCATAATCAAAAACAAACATACTAATCCATGTACGAATCATAATTCAGAAGCAAAGTAAAAACTTTGGAACTGACAAGGTAGGTTAGACACGTGAACTTTCACCAGGGAAGTGATGCCTGGTGCTCTGAAAGGGTAAGCACCTCTGTGTAGCTAGCTACACCCGCCACGTGTGTAATCAAAATTGTGTGAAAGGAACAAGGAACTATAAGACGTCAAATATATCCAGGGCAATCCTGGACACAGAGACATCAAACTTATCAACAATACTGTGAGAACGGCCATAAAACTTTTTTTAGAGCCTTAATAAGCCCAGGCCTAAGTCAACACTTTATTTGCAAGCAGCCTACTTCGTTGTACAAAGTCCCCGTGGTGGGAACAAGCTCTACCATAGCGTATTAATTGGGAAACAAAAAAGTTACACCATAAGCAGGAGAAGCAGGTATATTGCTGCACAAATAAGGAAAGTTGACAATAGAAAAATTGAAGTCATCACGTTTGTCATAAAGTTTCAATTTCCTTTATACCAATTGTTAATCATTTATATAATAACGTTTGGTTGTATGTGAATGCTGTTTTTCGTTATATCAGCAATATTTCAGTTATTAAAGATTAGACGTCTCTTATATTAATCTCAACACAATCTCATTTGGCGATAAAGATAACAAATCATTGTTTCATTAAATTGTAGCTTTTACAATTTTTTTCATAGTTCCAGTATTGGAAACAGGCTGTACCATATATAGTCAAAAAAACATACCAAACTTACTTCGTTGTTTGCCGTATTAACTGTGTAACAATTACATTATAGGAAAGGAACAACGAGTATATTGCTGCATGCATTAATTTACTAGTAATTTGAAAACGTTGATTTTACTTTGTTGATTATCGTAAACAACGATTCTTCCCATTTTGACCGTCTTTATAATAAAAAAGTTCAAATTGCAAAATGTTGAACCCAATGCAACAATGGCAATTTTAATGGTTGAAATGAATCATTAATCACTTCTTTTAAGAAGTAGCAACATGGATGTAAACAAGGCAAGGCATAGAAAAGAAAAAACAGCACGGGTAATAAAATTTCCTGTAGTCAATTTATTATGTGTTATGTTTTATTTTCAGATTATAAGAATTCATAACATTTTTAAACAACGACGAGTTAAAGCTGAACTTGTACACGGACATGGAGCTGACCCGGAAGGATATCAAATAAGCATTCCATTAGACTACAAAGCAAAGTTCTTTGAAGTTAAACATTTAGATTTTCACAAACGTAAGTTTAAAGTGAGAACATTGGTACAGCAATGCACTATTATTTAAGAATGCATGGTTTGGTTTCAAATACTGTATAATAACAAGTCATGTTATACACTTCCACACTTACACAGTGTCTCTCATTTTCACCCGGCCTCACTTCCTTGTTGGATTGTTACGTGATCAACTCAATTTGACAGTTTCAAAGTTTTTACCTTGGCTAGAATTCCGTTTTGGACAGCCTTGATTAGTATGTTTGCTTTTTATTCATACATGTGGTTAATATATAGATGCGTATATTTAACAACTGAATGGTCATGTGCAGCTGAACGGGTGTTTATGTCCGACTTTTTACTTATATCTAGACAGTCAGTTTTGGAACGGATACTAGATTACCTGAAAAAGCAACAACAGAACTTTAAGAATCAGTCGCATCATTTATTTAAATATCACTAGAGTGGAAGACATTTATATACTAATAGCGTCCAATTTTTAGTGTACAGGTTGTGCCCTGTGGTCTACAGATTGTTTGTTAAAAAGATGTATTATAAACACAAGAAGTATTTTGTCTATCAAAACCTTCCCCAAACGACGTTTGCGGCATATAGTGTTTCTTCATTTCAAGCACCATTATTTTGTTCGTATGTTTTATCGACAATTAATTATTTTTATTTATTGTCTTTATTTCATATTCAATATATATACATAACACAAAAAAACGATAATACAACAATGCAAATATTTGATTAACATATATACTGAATAGTTTAAAAGAGAGAGAGAGAGAGAGAGAGAGAGAGAGAGAGATATTTTCACACTATGATACAAGATTGTTCTTTGTGTTCTATATAACAATTCGTTTCCTCGAAAATTATTACCCAGATCTTGAATTTGAGTGATATAGACGTACTATTGACTATTCATATTTTGATGAAGCACATGGTGGTAGGATTTTCCATTTTGTTGTTTTTTTCGGAAAAAACCGTTTCAAACGCACATAAAGTTGAATAGTTATAACTTGATGTATTTCTATTTCAGCAAAGGAACGAACGTTATCAGAAATACTTAAAAAACATAAAATAACACATCATCCGGAAGTTAAGTTTGCTGAAGTAGAGGAAAGCTTTATCCTGAAGTTGGACCCCAAACTACGAAAATCATTCACAAATAGTCACTTTAAGCTGTTAGAGGAATATGAGGAGATTTATTTACTAGGAAATCCAATATCGGAAGGTACAGTCCAACCTGCCTTAAAGGCCACCTCTATAATAAGGACCGCCTGCTTATAAAGGCCAGTAGAATTGTATCCCAATTGTTCTTTGTTCATATTATTTGAACCTGTATATAACGACCACCTCTCTATAAGGATCACCTGCTTTTAAAGGCCAGTAGAATTGTATCCCAATTGTTCTTTATTCGTATTATTTGAACCTGTATATAACGATACCTCTATATAAGGACCACCTGCTTATAAAGGCCAGTAGAATTGTATCCCAATTGTTCTTTATCCATATTATTTGAACCTGAATATAAAGGCCACCTGCCCCTAAAAGACCAGTTCTACTACTTTTATAGACAGGTTTGACTGTATATCATATTTGTATTCAGTTTCTGTAATATTTTTGTCCACAAATAGTTTTCAAAAAAGGTAATCAATCAATATAAATCAATTTGATATTCAATCATCGTTCATTTTACAACGACAACTGCGATAGCTCATTTGGTAGAGTGCTCGATCCGTAAGTGAAACTTGAACTTGGTTAGTGACAGTTTTTTGGCCAAGCACTAAGCATTATGGAATAAAAGTTACAGTTATTTCAGATAGGAACTTAAAATAAACGAGGTACCGTGTCACAGGAGGCGTGACGCGATAAAAACCCGTAAAAACCCATCAGTGCAACACACATGCAAAATTTCTGCATCTTCGCCTATAGCTGTCGACGTCTCGATATAAGCGAAATATATTTGACTAGGATATTTAAGAACATTACTCAACTCGTCATGTTACAACGTATCGACAATTTAGGCTTTATCAAGTACCTATATACACCTAGTTACAAGGGAAAACTGTGATACAGTCAAACCCTTGTAAACAGAAGTACAGTGTGATAAGAATGTGAATTTGGAAATATATCTATGTAAATGACGAAACGATGTCAAGTGAGTAATAGCAGAATATTTAAATACTGTAAGTGTATTTATTTTCGAGGTGTACGTATTTTTGCTTATTTGGCCGTCGTTTGTTCGCGAAAATTCATATCTAGCGAAAATCAAATTATGATAATTTTGTTATAGTTAATATTTAAAAAACGCGAAAATTTAACAATCCGGAAACGTTAATTGATAATTAAACCTAATTTACAACACCTGTGAGTAATATTCATTTTTTTTTATAAATTATATAGTTTCTATGGTTATTGTTAGAATTACACGTGGCAGCTGTAGCTAGTGAAACAGGAGGAGGTTACCCTTCCGGAGCACCCGATATCACCCGGTGGCAGTTCACGTTTTAAACTATTTTTCCAGTTTTGGGATTGAGATTAAGAAATGGATTCGTATGTTTGTTTGTGATACTCTAGTGCATAAGTAATAAGAACAAGTAGTTGGAAATTACAAACAAAAACACCAACAGAAGGAAATAAAAACAAATAACATTAAAAGGAAGAAATAGATAAAAAAGGATTTTAAAACGGAAGAAATACTTGTCATTTCACAAGAAATGACGAAGGAAAAGAGAAGAACATATTAGTAAACTTCATACTTTTGTCAGGCTCTTGAATAAATGTCAAATGATAAGGTTATAGCACTTATGAATTTATTTTGCAATTGATTTTGTTTTGAAATGGCATTCATAGTCAATATGAATTCCAAACCTTTACACGACATACCGATCATAATGCGCGATATATTAGAAGGAAATACGCAGAGGTAATGAAAATACATGTATATGAATTGAACTTTGAAACGAATGATAGAATTTTTATTTTTTATTTTAGGTTGTTTGTTTGCACGAGTGATGTCAGTACCTATAAGTTTACAAGATCTAAAGTTGTCTATTATATCCGGAATAAAAGGATGTTCTGAGGAATCATGGGAAGAATACCAGGCGGAAATGACAGAGACAGTGAATCAAAATGTCAATTTTGACGGCAGCTATGGGAATGAAAGTATGTTAATACAAGATTATTCGCTGTCATGCGTTGGAATACCTCTTTGTTTCACAATTAATAAGCTATGGTATAGCCTGTTCTCACTAGATGAACTTTATATAACGACGACTGTGGCTGACAAATGACTTCATGTTACAGGAATTATACAAATCCTTCCTTATGAAAGCCTTGAAACGTTTTATGGCCACCGTCACAATATTGTCCATAAGTATTATGTTTTTGTTTCCAATATTACTCTGGGATATATTTGATAGTCCCATGTTCCTTCAATTCAAAATTATATTACACACATGACAGGTGTATCTAACAGGAACAAAACAGGAGATGCTTATTTTTCTGGAAAACCTAGTCTCATTTCTTTGTCGGAGAAGTTCACGTGTTTAACTTAAATTACCAGCTTCAAAGTTTTTATTTTGCTTTGGAGTTTTGGTTTCGACATGGATTGGTATGTTTGATTTTCATTAAACAAGGTCAGGTTGCAACATGAACGTCCTTTAAATGTTTTTGGTACAGTTACAAGTTAATTTTATTATAATCTTCCTAATAAGTTTAACAAATAATTATACAGGTTGATTGAAAAATGAAAATTTTGGGTAGTCTATAATCAACATTTTTGGCTTGTTTCCATTTTTTGTATAGTAATACGTGTTTACTTTCTGTTACATTTGGTTTTTTTCTATGCTACCTTAACTACACAAGAAAAAGTTAAAGCAACCAAAAAACATAAATAATTCACCGACATAGTCAAAAATGTGTTTTTCCCATAGGGTTCAATGTTAAACTATCTTCTTCCCTGGCCGCCATGTTTTTCGGCGGATCAGAAAAATTTAGGCAATCTAAGTAAAGGACCTTTTATACATTATTCCTGTAAAGTTTGGTTCAATTTGCTTCAGTCATTTCTGAGGACATAGTCAATCAAATTAAATCCGACACTTTAAATTGCAAATGGCTTATCGTGACAAAAATACATATTTCTTAGTGGTTAAAATGAATAAAACATATAAAATAACACAAACCATTTAATAAATTAAAGGTTGCTTAAATGCACAAATTAGTATAGAAGAATTTTTTTTTATTAAATGCAAAAATTTGATCTGAAAATAATGCAGCAGTCGACTAAATTAAGAACGCAAGATAGCACCAAAAATGGTATAGATAAGCATGACATGTATAAGTACGTTTGTTTTTTTGTTACACGTTAAAGTTTTATAATATTGTTTGTTTCAGACATAGCTGTTTATACCAAGCAGAAAAACACGTCAGTTTCATATTTAACCTATCTCTCACAACCGGATATTAATTGTGAAAACCCTAAAACAAATGACGACGGTGAAAGAAAAATGACAGAAAAGAGATTAGATACGCCATTTGATGACATTTGTTTATACAAGCCACATGCATTGTTGAATAGATTTAACTCTGTCACTGACACTACTGAAGAGATTGAAAGCGCGAAGCACGACCATAGTGAGAAAAAATCTACAAATAAAAGCAATAACAGCGTCGAGGCGGAGCAAAACAATTGTGGAAATGCAGCTACCAGTTCCCTGTCGACGAAAGTGGACACAAAGCAAGAATCAGATAGGTAAGATTTTTCTTGTAAAAAAACCCCATCAGATTAGACATATATTTACAGCCCAACCTGTCTTAACGGTCACCTCTATATAAGGGTCACCTGTTTATAAAGGTCAGGCAAAGGCAGGTTGGACTGTATTTTAAAATTCGCGACTTTAAATGTACACGGGAATCCATGAAGACAACAACACGACGTTCTAAATAGCTAATGTCTGAACAACGGTTTTTAGCATTTAAATGAGAAAAATATGATGAATTGCTAAACTCTGCTGCGGTATTATTCATTGGTAAATGTTTGTTATCACATATAAAGACATTGTGGGTATAACAACCGATGATTAACATGCTCCTTATCATATTATATCATTATTATGATTTAATAATAAATTCTGAAATGGAGTTGAAACTGAAAGGAACAATATTGTACATTTCTAAATAATCTAGTGTCTTGATAAAGGCTGTAAAGCCGAAATTTTGACTAAGAGCTAATTTTATATCCTCTTTTTCATATTATATCATTAAACAAGGAGTATAACTGTAATAAAGTGTCACATCTGCAACAACTTCAAAATCATATCACAAAATACAAACGTATAGGTACAAAGCATAGCAAAAATAGAGAGTCCTTCAATCTTTATTTGAATAATCAAAATGAATAAAGAATGTGCAAACTACCAACATGTTGTTTTATAGAGCTTGTGTGAAATGCAAACCCCGGTTTAAATTATGAATGGTTAGGTAAGTGAATGGCGTCTTTTTCTAAAAAACTATTATGGCAAATGTCTAACAATGGTATATTTTTACTTACATACTATACCAGTTTTAATTTTACAGCATTAGCGGCCGTTTCGGAATACAATTCCTCATCAGTAGTGCTTGGACCAAAATTATGAAATCAAAATTATTTTAAAGATGTTTATTTGTATATATGAGAAATACAAGATTGT
Source organism: Anadara kagoshimensis (assembly GCA_021292105.1). NCBI lineage: Eukaryota > Metazoa > Mollusca > Bivalvia > Arcoida > Arcidae > Anadara > Anadara kagoshimensis. The sequence goes on from CM037863.1 coordinate 4,350,586, forward strand.
AAACACAAAGGAGGGATACGAATTTTAAACTTTATTTGTTATGATTTAATGTTAATTTTTATGTCAAATTATAGTATATTATGAAGAGATTCTATTACGAGTTTTAGACCGAGATAAGGCATTGTAATCGAGTGGTCAGATATTTTGATCTCAGACGATGCTCCGCCGCGTTTGAGGTAAAAATATCTGACCTCGAAATTGGAATTTCCGTATCTCGGTCTGAAACCAGTAATTAATTATAATTCTTGCATATAAATGTAGATTGTAATTATAGGCACTATTAGGCAGGGGATTTTCTAAATGCAAAGTGAAGAATTTTCTCTCGGATGAATACCCTACATCAAGAGAAAGCAAAATTGAAAAAAACTCTTGCAGTTTGTCAATGCGATGGGTACAAATCAATAAATCATTTACTCACATTAGTCAAGTCGTTGCTAAAAATTCACATTTCTATCCAATTCATGTATTATATCTCCTTTTATGCACCAAAAAAGTTTTGGTTGGGTGTTTGCAGTGGTAAAATGTTGACAAAATGGCGGAGCCTTTCTTGTGACGTAATTATTACGGAAGAATTTGTCATTAACGTAGGAGCGTAAGGGGTACAATGAAGGTAAATCGAAGAGCGGATCGAGTTTAAAAATTTAATTAACGTTATTTTTATAAAGTTTTATAATCCAGAAAGAACTTTCTATTCATCAGTTAACTAAATCAATTTTGACCATTCTAGTTACGCCAAACAATCAATCAGTTCTTCAACTGCACTAACCTACGTGAATAGTAAACTCTTCAGTCGCCGCTACGTCACGTAGAAACTAGGTCATTGGCATTGAGACAGATTATTTGTTTTAAAGCGGATGAACATTGCATCATTTCTGATAGTATAAACTTACTATAAACCGGTAGTAGGTAGATTGGACGAAATCTTCTTTCAGTGTTTTGTAGCTACTGATCGAATTTGGATTTTTATAACTCTTGTAAGTCACTAATAAAAGTGGAAATATAGTCCCCGGTTGTACTGAGATACCCTGCACGTGCTCCCTATCAAGTGAGATTAATGTGTCATATATGCGAGAACCACAATGTATGATTTCCTTCCGATGTGTTCCCTCGGTGTTATACCTTCAGAAGAGTAACAATTCTTAATGTTCATATACCCCCAGAGGGTAATTTTTATTTTTTATAATACCGAAATACAGATTATCACGTTAAATAACAACTTTTCATAGTTATTTTTCTTGTACCGGATTGTCAAAGGATTATTGTCACACGCTAACCGTAATTGTGTTAACATCTAATTTGTTTTACTTGTCTTGTCATTGGATAACATGCATTGAATTGTCTATATAGATACACCGCCGTTCAAAAAAAAATCCAAATTTATATTTGCCTTATGTTAAAATTACATTCATGGTGTCGAATTCCATTCATAGAATTGAAAAGAAAAGAATTTTTTGCAATATTTGAAAGCGATATCTGATGATCTAGATGTATGTTAACATGTTGTATTCCTTGACAACAAATTTCTTCTTTCTTCAAATTGAGGGAAAAATTTTCTAAAAAATAAGAAAGTTATATGCTTCAAAATGAAGACACTAATTTAGCTAATTTAGCTTTTACAGAATTATCTATTTTGCAATTCAATTTGATGAAAAGTTTCAGTTTGTAAATATTTCACCAATTTTAAACATGTACAGTGTACATGCATAGAAAGTTATGGATGGCAGTGTTTACGAGTCATATTGTATAATACCATACGCTTAATGATATCGTTACACACATTCTATATACAATTTAGAAACGAAAGATTTGGCATAAAGTTTACACATGAAGAAAAAGAATATTCTGTTTTGGAGTTTTACAATGCACATCATTCTTCGTTTCCACTCCTTGTTGCTGTTGTACAAGGTCATTATGGCGATTTTGGCATGGAAACCTTGGACATAGGACAAGTAAGCAATAATATTATAGATTTAAGTGTATTATTAACGTATTTTTATTTCGCGTGTTTTTATTTTCGAGGTATACGGAATTAAGACCTGTCCGCTTACTTAAATTTTCGCGTTTTTTATAAATATGCACTTGTACAGAATAAGCAAAATATAATTTTCTTTCGGTATTAATTTTAGCGCCAAAAGCAACGAATGCGAAATAAATAAAAATTGCGTATGGATTGGTATATTTATTCCCCAGTGCAAATCGAAAAATCAGTTTAAATGTTCCAAAAATACAGAAAACTAGAGAAAACGACTCACCCTTGCCACGAAAACATAAAGGCATTCTCACTCTGATGTGATTTGAACCTAGGCGACAAAAAGCACTGCAATGTGAAAAACTCAAACTGTATTCATTGAAAGAAACGGAGAATCTATGAGAATAACCGTAATAACGTATATCAACTTTATCATACTATTACATCTTTTGTTTTGTAGGTTATTCGAGTTCATAGCTTTTGTACACAGAAGCGTGTGGTGGCCAAAGTTAAGGAAGGTCATAAATTGCTCGTTGGAAAGTTGTTAAGCATACCCGTGGACTACCCATTGGAATTCAATACATTTGACAATGACAGAACACATTGTGAGTGCTAAATCTCTTATCTGTGTCTTTCATATAAAATAATCAAAACAAAACATACTAATTCATGTACAAATAAAAATAAAACCTTTAACTGACAAATTCAGTTATAAACGTGACATTCCACTAGAAAAGCGATTTCAGGTGCTCTGGAACGGTAAGTACGTGCCTGTTTAGCTGCATCCGCCACTCATGTAGTCAATATTGGAAATTAGAGAAACATGAACTTTTAGACGTCAAAAATATTCAGGGTAATCCTGGATACAGAGATAAAAGAGCTTGTGAATATATTAGGTTGGCAGAAATCTGTGGAAAATAAAATAGAAATTTGATAGCTGGTGTTTATCATTAATGTCCTAAAATAATAATTTAAATGGACATTAAAAACACAGTTTCTATTTATCAAAAACAAACATACTAATCCATATCCGAATCACAATCAACAAGCAAAGTAAAAACTTTGGAACTGACAAGTTAGGTTATACACGTGAACTTCCACCAATTTCAACATCTTTAAAATATTGGAATTTCCACACTACTGATGAGGAATATTATATTCCGAAACGCCCGTCTAGTGCTGCGAAATTTAAACAACAATAATTATTATAGATTTTACTAAAGCTCCTACTAATATAATATTATTTGGCCTGTGCACTTTAAAAAATTCACATTTCGTTTTTTCAGCCGACAAAATGTTTCTCCGAAAAATTCTCGATTCCAATCAGCTGCCTGTTGATGTAAAAATGGATCCGAGTGAACCAGATACGATTTGTTTGATTGGCCAAAGAATATTCAGATGCAGAGATGTACCTATTATGACTTTAATTGAACATATTGAAGTATTTTATTTGGTAGGAAATCCTATAGCAGACGGTAACTATTCATTTTACTGTATGTACTTCTTTGTATCGTAATTTGCCTCCAGATTATGAAACCAAATTCAAAACCAAAAAATCATCTATGTATATTTTCATCTTAATCAAAAGCTAAGTATACTTCTGTATCCACTATTGCTAAACATGTTATAATTACAGTACAAGTGATTAATAGTGCTAGAACCATTTTTTTTCCTTGTTGAATATTATTTACCTAGCCTACAAGTACACTGTGGTCCATTAGGTGTTGAAGACGAGGAATTAAATTATGTTCAAAATAATACCATGAGCCTATAAATGAAAATTTCGCATAAAATGTATATGGTTAGTTGTTTGGTAGGCATGGTTATCATCCATCAAACATAATTCAGAAAATTGACAGATTGATGTCAAGTGCTATCAGTTTGTCTGTGGTTCAAATTTAATTCATATTCATACATTTTCATGTTGTACACCCCATTTATTTTTGTGCAGCAAGCTAAACAGTGGTTATCTATCTATCATCAATCATTATTCAGAATTACGCAGATTGATTGGATGTCAAGTGCTATCAGTCACAATTACTTCATATCCATACATAAGTATTCATGCTGTACACCCCATTTTTGTGCAGCTAGCTAAACAGTGGGTGCTTACAGTTCCAGAATACCCAGCCTTGGTGCTACAGCTGAATTTAAAATTTTACTTTGCTATGGGATTGTAGTTTGAACATTGATTGGTATAATTGTTTTTATTATAAATTGCATCAAATGTAAGTATTTGGTTCGCATTAATTTTTCATTATTTAATTATACTACCCTGGGTTGTCAAAATCTCGCGCTTAGACGGTCACGGCGCCTTTAACCGCCTTAGAATAAATTTTACTAGGGGACAGATTCTAGTGTGAAAAGAGTTCGTTTGTCTAAGGCCAGTGATTTTCTTCTTGCAATGTGGTTTCTTCCGTCACCTTTGAACTGTTTGTCTCGATATAAGTGAAATATTTTTTGATGGGAGCGTTTAACTATCCAAATTATTTTACAACTATGTAAAACGGCTTGATTCATGGTCTTACTGATTAAAATATTATTTATTATGATCACCCGGTCTAACTTCCCTGATGAAGTTCACGTGTTAACCTAACTGGTCGTTTCACAGCTTTTCCTTTGTTTCTAGGCTGTGATTGTGATTCGGACATGAACAAGTACATTCATGTTTGTTTTTGATTTGATTTTATTTATCTAGGCTGTCTGTACTCAAGGATAGTGGAGATACCCGTGAAACTGCCAGATGTAAAGCTTTCGATTGTATCAGGGGCGGTCAATACATCTGAAAAGGCGTGGCTATCATATATTCAAGGGCTATCTGATACAGTTCGAGACAAAATTAAATTTGATGGAGAATATGGACATAAAGGTAACGTATAAGCTTTAAATGACTTTCTCCTACTTCAAATCAAAAGAAAACATATCATTCAAGGTCTAAATATCTAATCTAAGCTAGGGAGATTCGGTATCTCCAGTTTAGCTAGGCATACTCAGCACCTCCTGTTTAGCTAGGCAGATTCGGTATCTCCTGTTTAGCTAGGCAGACTCAGCACCTCCTGTTTAGCTGGGCAGACTCAACACCTCCAGTTTAGCTAGGCAGATTCGGTATCTCCTGTTTATCTAGGCAGATTCGGTATCTCCTGTTTAGATAGGCAGATTCGGTATCTCCTGTTTAGCTAGGCAGATTCTGTATCTCCTGTTTAGCTAGGCAGATTCTGTATCTCCTGTTTAGCTGGGCAGACTCAGCACCTCCAGTTTAGCTAGGCAGATTCGGTATCTCCTGTTTAGCTAGGCAGATTCGGTATCTCCTGTTTAGCTAGGCAGACTCAGCACCTCCTCTTTAGCTGGGCAGACTCAGCACCTCCAGTTTAGCTAGGCAGATTTGGTATCTCCTGTTTAGCTAGGCAGATTCGGTATCTCCTGTTTAGCTAGGCAGATTCGGTATCTCCTGTTTAGCTAGGCAGATTCGGTATCTCCTGTTTAGCTAGGCATACTCAGCACCTCCTGTTTAGCTAGGCAAACTCAGCACAACCTGTTTAGCTAGGCCGACTCAGCACCTCCTGTTTAGCTAGGCAGACTCAGCACCTCCTGTTTAGCTAGGCAAACTCAGCACCCTCTGTTTAGCTAGGCAGACTCAGCACCTCCTGTTTAGCTTGGCAGACTCAACACGTGAGTAATCAATATTGAGAATGAAATAAACTTGGAACTATTGGACGTCTTCCCTGACATAAGAAATAACATGTTCCTATATTTGTGGGAGTACATTAATAAAAATGACGTCTAGTTATGGTAATCAAACATGGCGACAAATTACAGGACACTAAGTTAGTCCAAAATAGTGTCACTTTGAAGAGTAAAATATACATTATTTAGGCATATTGCAGGTTACCCGTTCCCATGAACCCCGGTCAGTGACTCTTGTACCTTAAGCTGTAGGCACACCGTTCATGTATCCGTGTTAAAAAATACCTGTACAAGTTATATGGTAAGTTTGGTACTAAATTGATATTATGTCTTGTAAATTTGTAATACAAATTGTCATTGATCGGGGAACTGGTATCGTTTTTTCACTTCCGAGACCTAATCGTTACTCAGCAACTATTGCCATGTTGTGTATGATAGCATCTTTAGAAAAAAGAAGGAATTTAAGCACATGTGTTTCAACGCATATTTATGTCTATCCTCATCCCCTTTCTTCCATATAAATAGTGGATAAAATGAACATGTCTGTTTTGACAGAATGATAGATAAACACAAACAGTTCCCAATACAGGCCCCACCATAAAAGGGTCACCTGCTTATAAAGCCAGTATAATTGTATCACAATTGTTTTTTATTCATATTATTTGAACCTGAATATAAAGGTCGCCTGCCCATAAAGACCACTTTTACTGGTTCCCATGTTATAGACAAGTTGAACTGTATTTATACAAGTGTAACATGAAACTTTGAACAGAAGACGTCGCATTACAAATACAAACTGGTACTAGTTTTTGAATTTTCGCATTATACATTCCATACGCCATGGCGGTATTATAAATACGATTTAACATTTTATTGCAAAATGACGTGATTTCTAGAAATGAGGTTCATACAAAAGGTGAGTGAGTAATGGTGTTTAACGTTCCGAGTCAAAAATATTTGACTTATATCAAGACGTTACCACCTTTAACCGAATGTGCAGAAATTTTGCATGTGCGTTGCGCGGATGGCATTATGCAGCAGGGATCTTTAACGTGCCAAGCCTACCATGACACGGGGCCGCGTTTATTTTGAGTTTCCATCCGAAAGAAACGTGACTTTCATTTTGTAATGCCTAGTACTTGGCGAAAGAACAGTCACTGCCCACTTTCAAGTCTTTGATCAGACCCTGTCAGGGTTCGAACCCTGACCTCCCACTTACGGAGTGAGACCTCTACCAATTGAGCTACCGCAATGGTGTTATATAGAAGGTAATGCGTAAATTGTTAATATAGCATATCATCAACTTGCCATTTAATTGTATACTTTCAGATATAACATTTTATACACCTGACAAATCGGACGACAACAAACCTATTGGTTCAAACGTTGGTCTTAGCGATGAAGATATATTTTTGGAAACTGAAACTTCAGTTGAAGAACAGGGGAAGTCACACGAGTTACTGGAAGAAGTCTTGGCAGCCGCGTACGAAAAACGCCCTGAATCAGTATGTTTGTATGAACCTCATTTATTAACTTTAGATATGAATTTCCGAAAATCAAAAGGACAAGAGACAACAACTGATGATTAAAATACTGTTATCATTACCAAAACCTTTAAAGTATTATTAGATATGTAACCACTTATCAACGTGTACCTCGATTTTAAATCATCATTTATAGATATATACGGATGATTTACGAAGTGACTGAGTCGTTTGACTTTAAATCGAACTTTGTGTGCATTTTGATTTCATTTCTCTGAAAATTCTTTACATTATTAAACAATTAAATCTCATATAAGGGTTTTTTTTAATCTCAAATCGGCATGAGACATAATTACTCCCAAAATGATGTGGAACAGTTATTTCCTGGTATAGAAAGTTGAGTAATGGTGTTTAACGTCGCAGTAAAGAATATTTCACTTATATTGAGACGTCGCCAGTTATAGGCGAGAGTGCAGAAATTTTGCACGTCTGTTGTGCTGATTGCATTATATGGCAGGGTTCTTTAGCGTACCAATCCTACCGTGACACGGGGCCTCGTTTATTTTAAATTCGCATCCCAAAGAACCGTGACTTTCATTTCGTAATGCCGAGTGCTTGGAGAAAGAATAGTCACTAACCACGTTGAAGTCTTGGTTCAGACCCGGGTTTGAAGCCGTTATGTCCTACTGACGGAGCAAGCATTGTACCAACTGATCAGCTACCGCAGCGGTGATTGGCACAGAGAAAAATCAACTAATTTTACTCTATATTGCATTGCCAAGGATAGAACATTTACTTATTGAAAAAGTTTTATAAATGTTGTCGCAGCCAGATTTAACTTAGAAAAATATAATGAGAAAAATTTACACGTTATTAGACTTGTCATATTTAATTTAGTCCGACTAATCGGACCACTTAACCCCCATTTAAATTTTTGACTTGATGGAGGTTTGTGGTCTGACAGCTTCCATTATTGAATTCTTGAAATTTCTGGCGAAAACGGCAGAAACGAAAACACGCGTCGATAACTTCCAGTATTTCCTTACCTCGCTCTTGCTGACAACATGGAACACTTCCTAAACATTATTCTATCGATCCATGCTTAACTTTTAATTAAAATCCATCGATATCGGTAGAATTACAAGGTTTTCTGATGTCTCTTCAGCTCTCTGTCACTTTCGCATCGTATAGACATTACTAATCTGCATTGACCAATCAGATCGCGTGTTGCATTTTGATGGTGAAACTCGCAGTTCTATCTTTTGAAAGCACATGACGGTGTTTATTTACATGAGTAATTCACGTTATTAATGGTGTTTTCACACGTATAACATATTATTTTAGTTATTTCATTTTTATAAATATCATGTGAAGACACGTGTACTAAATCCAGTGAAGATTTTCCATCATTTTTCTCGTTTATATCTAAATGATTTTTTTCTCAAATTAGGTAATTTACTATCATATCTGGAACTTGCATTACGTGCTCCTGAAATGCTGTCAAGTTTTGACCTATATTTTGTAGATGTAGAGTTATAATTTTTTAAACCAGTTGTGATATATAAAGTTCAACACAAGAGTACTTGTTAGCAAGTCCATTAAAATTAATTCTCTTGTGTTCATCCCGACCACACTGTAAATTTTGTTATAGGGTTTAATTTTTAACTGTATTTTGCATGAACATACATTATTATGCTAAAAATCCAAAATTACTGGAATAATATTTCCCGATACTAGAAAAAGATGAGAGGGATCAAGAATAAAAAAAAATATTTTTAAAATATACAGAGAAGATGCTACTCCATTTGAAAGTTTACATATAAATCTGACAATTATATCTCTAAATATTTTGCATACATTTTAATTTTAACTTTTGTAAAGTATTTAAACGTTATGTAAAATTACAGTGTAAAACACCATTAATAACGTGAATTACTCATGTAAATAAACATCGCCATGTGTTTTCTAAAGATAGAACTGCGAGTTTCACCATCAAAATGCAACACGCGATCTGATTGGTCAATGCAGATTAGTAATGTCTTCACGATGCGAAAGTGACAGAGAGCTGAAGAGACATCAGAAAACCTTGTAATTCTACCGATATCGATGGATTTTAATTAAAAGTTAAGCATGGATCGATAGAATAATGTTTTAGAAAGTGCTCTATGTTGTCAGCAAGAGCGAGGTAAGGAAATACTGGAAGTTATCGACGCGTGTTTTCGTTTCTGCCGTTTACGCCAGAAATTTCAAGAATTCAATCATGGAAGCTGTCAGACCACAAACCCCCAAAAAGTCAAAAATTAAAATGGGGGTTAAGTGGTCTGATTAGTCGGACTATGTTTAATTTTGTTTGCCAGTTTTAATGTTTTAACAATTGTTTGTAGTTGTGGTTTGTACTTTTATGTTTGTTTTCGATTGGTGATTGTTATTTATAATCGCCAACGGTGTTGGAGTTTACACTGAAGGGAAATTGCCGTGCACCTTTTTGTTGCAGGTTCTTTGTGACTACAGGGTCCAAACTATCTGTTTTACAATAGAAAAGCGTCTTTCTGGGACGGATACTGATATTGTAAAGCTTTTCGGTCAGTTAAGCGTGGATACGTATATTTCTCTGGAATTTCCGGGTTTTTTTTAAAGAACTGATCGGCACAGTATCAATAAAATAGATTGAATTGAACATAAAACACAAGCACTGTACTCATCTCTAGTTAATACAATTATCGCAGGACTTTTGAAATAATCTGACTACCTTTATAATACAAGAAGTAAATAATAATTGTGATAATATATGCATATAGCAAGTTTGTACCTGTTTGTATATTGTTAGTGAAAGCATATTTTGTTAAATCATTTCAAAAGAAGAAAAATTTTCCTTTCTTAAACACCATGCAAAATATCAATCCAAGTCCAAATTATAATTCTAAAAGCAGAGTAAAAACTTTTAAAGCTATGAACTTAAACATATTGTGTAAAAATGATATTCGAGTATCAAAAACAGCCATACTAATACATGATTTTGGAACTGACAAGTTAGGTTAGACACGTGAACTTCCACCAGGGAAGTGAAGTTCCTAATTGGTAAGCACTTCCTGTTTAGCTAGATACTCCCGCTACGCGTGTAATCAAAATTGAGTGAAAGGAACATGGACCCATGGAACGTCATATATATCCGGAGACATTAAACTTAACAACAATACTGTGATGCGGCCATAAAACTTTTTGAAGGCCTTGATAAGCCTATCATAATCTCTATCAATCTAGTATGATTTGGAATTGTCATTAAGTCAGTGATTATGAGGTCTTCAATGTGACCCAAAAAGCCATTTCTCAGAAGCGAATACACATCATTTGCACTGTAGTTTAAGCAATATTATGAAAGTTAAAAAAATTATTGGGCTTTAATGTTTTCTAAACACCATGGTAAAATGAAGTGCTTGCAAGACAGATAATGATAAGTGATTCAAATTTACCGCTTCGATTTCTTCTTGCATACACTTATAATATTGACGTATCGCCGGTCACGCCAACAATGTTCCGACAATGGCCGCCATCACGGTACCAAAGTTGAGTCACGGCAACTCAGGGGCGGATCCAGGAATTTTTTAAAGAAGGGGGAGGGGTTAGAATTACTAGTATATTAATGCTAGGTGCGAGCGCCATAGGCGCGAGCTTCTAGAGACGTGAGTTCTAGTAAACGCGATCCGGAACAACACGTATACAGAAATGGGTTTGTTAACATATGAGGGTCACATCAGTCAATGGCTCTCTCTCTCTCTCTCTCTCTCTCTCTCTCTCTCTCTCTCTCTCAAAGGGGGGGGGGTTGCAACCCCCGCAACCCCTCCCTTAAATCCGCCACTGCAACTAATGGCGTACTAGTGTCAGTGACGACATTTAATGGTACAATTCAGGCCGAGTTTTAGCGTGTAATTCAAGCATGCCAGGCCTTTGTCGGAACATTGTGGGTGTGGTCAGCGATACCTCAATCACATATTATACCAGTTTAAATTTCGCAGCACAAGACGGCCGTTTTGAAGTATAGTTTTTTAGCGTTTCAACGAATAGCAAAAAACTGTTGTCTAATTGGTTCTTAGCATTTAAATGTGAATAGGTTTCATAGGGGGGTGTGGCTTTTGCTTTAACGTATCAGTGTTAAATAACACGGGTGTATGTTGCACGGGTTTTATTTAAATGAGTATAGGAGTTGTAGTGAAGCGGTGTATATAGATATCATTCTAGCCTGTTCCTTCCAAGTTGTCGGTCAAGTTTTTTCAATATGGAAGAGGCGGCTGTACGCAAAGTTGTTGAAGATTCTCAACATGGAATGCTTCAGAAGCTCGATGAATTGATGTCTTCTAAATTCAGACATTTTCAGTTACAAATTCACGAGGGACAACGACAACTTAGTGATTCACAAATAGCTAAAATTGAACAGATTAACAATGACGCTTATAAATTTCAAAAGAAAGGGAATGAGGAGCAGTTCAAATCTAATGCAAAGATTCACCAAAAGCTGAGTGAAGCAACTGCCTTGCTTAAAGAAGATCCTGTAATTTCGGCCAGTACATCCGAAGCTCAAGAGAAGATAGTGGAAGGTATTTCGTTAATTCATCAAAGACAAAAATTAATTAAGATGGCGGACAGTTCGCCTATGGGTTGGTTGACGGCAGAAGAATACCAATTAAAAGTATAGCAGATGACAGTGATGACGAGAAGAAAATACAGAAAGCTGAGAATGCGGCTATTAGGAAGTCCAAACTGAAGAACCAGAAGAAACTAGCGAGATTTAACCGAACGCACCCTTACAGACAGGAAGTGAATACTACGACAGGATCAACATCAAAGCATGACACCAGCAAGACGTCGACTAACTACTGGGGAAATGGTGGTTCTAAGAAGCCAGGGCTGTGTTTCAGTTGTGGAAAGCCAGGACACTGGCGGTTTGAATGTAAAGAAGTACAAGTACAGACAGCTAAGTTAAGTACACTTAAAAATATAGTTCAGAAAGAATCGGCAGGGTCAAAGGGTAAAGGTGAGTTCGAAAGTGCTCAAATATTTTTAAAGGTATCGGATGAAACTCCGGTTGGCAGATTAAAAGCCTCGGTAAGTAAATGGGAAAATATTGGCGCTTCTTCTGCAGTTTTGGAAGTTATTAAAGAAGGTTATAAGTTACCTTTTCACACCATTCCCCAGAATACTGATTTAAATAACAATAGATCATCTCTTTATAATGCTGTTTTCGTAGAACAGGAAATTGTTAAACTTTTAGATAAAGGGTGTATATCAGAGGTTTATGAAAGGCCATATGTAATAAATCCTTTAACTGTAGCAGGTAACACAAATAAACTCAGGCTTGTTTTGGACTGTAGACACATTAATCCTCATTTATATAAATTTAAATTCAAGTATGAAGATTCTGGTGTTGCTAAAACCGTATTTAAGAAAGGGTATCATGTTTTTGGGTTTGATCTCAAAGGTGCTTATCATCATATTGAGATTTTTGACAAGCATAGAACATATTTGGGTTTTTCATGGTGTTTTGGAACTAAACGCAGATATTTTGTCTTTAATGTTTTGCCTTTTGGGGTTAGTACAGCTGGGTATATATTTACCAAAGTGACAAAATCTTTGGTTACATATTGGAGATCTTTAGGTTATGACATAATAATGTATTTAGATGATGGAATGGGAGGTAGTGACAATTTGGTAGAAAGTAGACAAGTAAGTCAAAAAGTTTATAAGGATTTGATAGAATGTGGATTTTTAATTGCAAATGACAAATGTAATTGGGAACCAAGTCATAATTTGACATGGTTGGGTTTAGATTGGGATTTTGCAGAAGGTAAAGTATACATCACTGAAAAAAGAATAAACAAACTAAAGAACAAAATAGAAAGTTTGTTGGATAAAGTAAAGGTGAATCCTTGTGTGTTAGTTAAAGAAGTGGCTTGTATTACAGGTCAGATTATTTCAATGCAAGCAGCTATAGGTAAAATTGTCATGCTTAGAAGCAGAGAGCTTTACAAATGTATTAATTATAAAGCAAGCTGGAATTCACCAGTTATGGTGAGTAAACCTGCTCTGGCAGAACTTGTGTATTGGTTAGAAAATATTTCAGATAAAAATGGTTTGGATATTGAAAGTATTATGAAATACACATGCACAGTGTTTTCAGATGCTTCAAGCACAGGCTATGGTGGTTTTATGGTAGAAATTGATGATTCAGACGTGATTGGTTCATGGTCTGAACCCGAAATGGGGAAAAGCTCCACTTGGAGAGAGTTGGAAGCTGTGTTGAGAGTATTGTATACTCATGAGACATGCCTGGAAGGGCAGAGTGTACAGTGGTACACAGACAACAAGAATGTTGTTAGTATTATAGAAAAGGGTAGCATGAAGCCAGAGTTGCAAGCAAAAGCTATTGATATTCACAATGTTTGTGAATATAGAAATGTTGTAATAAATCCAGTTTGGATAAATAGAGAAAACAACAAGAGAGCTGATAAGTTAAGTAGGGTTAGTGACAGCGATGACTGGCAAATTTGTGATTCTGTGTTTTTATGGTTGAATAAGAAATGGGGTCCATATACCTATGATAGGTTTGCCTGTGATTACAATGCTAAATGTAGTCGTTTTAATTCAAGATGGTGGTGTCCAGGAACATGGGGGGTAGATGCTTTTTTGCAATCTTGGAATTCTGAAAATAATTGGTTAGTTCCTCCACCAAGGTTGGGGAGTAAAGCAGTAGAAAAAATAGTGAAAGAAAAAGCAGAAGGTACTCTGATACTTCCATTATGGAAATCAGCTCCATATTGGCCTAAATTTTTTAAGAACAACACATTTGCTAATTTTGTTGCAGAAAGCAAAATTTTGGATTGTAGAGTGATAAAAAAGGGCAGGGGAAGAAATGGAATTTTTGGGGATAAAAATAGCAAATTCAGTATGATAGCTCTTAGAATAAAACATTGTTAATTTGATTTTTCAGGATTGAATTTAAAAACAGCAGTGCATAAAGATCTACAGGATGCCAACGATGGACGACATATTTCTACCAATTTGTTAAAATTAGCTGACTACATGTCAACGCATTTGTTAAAATCAAAAAGTGAAGGTACTGTGAAAAAATATTTTAGTTATTTTAAAAAGTGGCAAAATTTTGCAAATTCAGAAAACATTAACAGTATTCCAGCACAGCCTATTCATGTTGCATTGTTTTTGACTCAACTTATTGATAAAAAGTGTTCAAATAACGTTGTGGAGTCTTCAGTATATGCCATAAAATGGGCACATAAGCTCCGTGGTCTTAGTGATCCAACTTCTAATCCATATATTACGAATTTGTTAGAATCAGCAAAGAGACAAAATAGCAAACCACGTATTAAGAAAGATATTATTACTTCTCAGCATATAATCGGTCTTTGTGAAAAGTATGCAGAATCTAACAATATTTTCATTATCAGAGATTTAGCTATTATTGTTCTTTGTTACTCAGGTTTTCTCAGATATGATGAGGTTAGGGCATTATTGTGTAAACATGTCATTTTTCATGATGATTATATATCATTATTTTTGCCTAAGAGTAAAACTGATCAGTATAGAAATGGTGAAGAGGTTGTCATTAGTAAAGCGGTTACTTATGCTTGTCCTTATAAGATGCTCAGTAAATATGTTCAAGTTGCCAATATTTCTTTGGATTCAGATCATTTTTTGTTTAAGCCAGGTTTTAGATCCAAGTCCCGTTGTGCACTGATAGATAAAAACAAACCTTTGAGTTACACCAGGGCTAGGGAAACTGTGGTAGCTAGATTAAGGGAGGTTTGCGGGGATATTAACATAGGTTTACATTCAATGAGAGCAGGTGGTGCTTCCACAGTGGCACGTTCTAAGGTTAATGAGCGATGCTGGAAAAGGCATGGTAGGTGGAAAAGCGAATTGGCAAAAGATGGCTATGTAGAAGACACCTTAGAGAAAAGGTTAGATGTAACAAGACAGTTGAATTTATAAGGTTTTTCAGTCACTTTTCAAAATTTAAAAGTGGGATTTTTTATTGATTTTTTAATTGTCTCTTTTATTTCCCGTTCTTTAGGTTTTTCTATCAGTGCCACAGGCTACAGGCAAATATAAAAGAAAACTAGGGTTTTCTTTATTTTTTATTTATAAGAGTATAAAATAGACGTATAGTTTTTTAGCGTTTCAACGAATAGCAAAAAACTGTTGTCTAATTGGTTCTTAGCATTTAAATGTGAATAGGTTTCATAGGGGGGTGTGGCTTTTGCTTTAACGTATCAGTGTTAAATAACACGGGTGTATGTTGCACGGGTTTTATTTAAATGAGTATAGGAGTTGTAGTGAAGCGGTGTATATAGATATCATTCTAGCCTGTTCCTTCCAAGTTGTCGGTCAAGTTTCATCAAACATTAATATATATTGAATAGATTGTCAAGGTTTTCCAGAGACTTTTTTGTCTGTTCTTACAGTTTTTGATCTCTGGTTTTTAGCCCAGACAAGTTTGAATAAAAGTTTTGTATGTGTATTATTGCAAAACCATTTTGGGTCAATTTTTCTGTTCAGAAAATAAGATGTTAAAGTATTTTTGTGAATAATTTGTGGTAAACATTCATTTATTTGTGTATATACATATAATATATAAAATGTAAATTTATTTATAAATAATAAATGCCGCCTAATCAAGTGTCACAGCCAATAAAATCAGTGCCACAGGCTACAGGCAAATATAAAAGAAAACTAGGGTTTTCTTTATTTTTTATTTATAAGAGTATAAAATAGACATACAATTTCTCATCAGTAGTGCTTGGACCAACATGTGACACCAAAACATTTTTTAAGATGATGAAAAGATACCTAATGTTCCAAAAAGAGTGAAATTCAGTGGATAATTAAACATCCGCGTAATATTTTATTAACTTCGTATGAGAAGGTAAAAAATGTAACGGATGACTTTACTCGTAATTTGACGATCAATCGCTATGATCAAAGATTTTGAAATAAAAAAAAAAACACATGAAGAGACTTTTAATCGGAATGCCAGCATGATGATTAGACTGGTTATTTTTGCGTTAAAATTCAGAGTCAATTAAACGTCACAAGCTAATTGACGGATTGCCGGCCACGCCCACTATGTTCCGACAAAGGGTCGAAACGCTTGAATTACACTAAAAAAGAAAGGAAACTGAATTGTGCGGTTTAATGACGTCACTGACACTAGAACGTCATTTCTGGCCGTGACGCTGCTTTGGTACCGTGATGGCGGTCAGTGTCGAAACATTGTGGGCGTGGCCGGCGATACGTCAATTGGAATGGTATTTGATTAATTTATTCAGCAAAATGATTAAACATTTCATCATCTCCATTGTTATTTATACATATATTAGATAATTACGCTTTAAGATTTGTATGTAAGCAAACAATTTTTAAGGGGTAAAAAACAGAAGATTGTCGAAAGTAAATGTTTTGATGGAATGGGGTTTTACTTTTCAGTTAAGAGTAGTTCACTTATATCGAAAAGTTATAGATGAAGTGGCATTATGGAATGAAAGTCACAGTTCTTTCGTATAGGAACCTTAAAAATAAACGATGTCCTATGTCAGAGTATGACTGGCACGATAAAGAAACCTGTTGTATAAATGACATCAGCGCAACACACAGGCAAAATTTCCGCACCTTCAGCTAAAGACTGTGAATTTAAACACCATCACTCAACTCAACTCACTACAGTAAATTTAATGTTTTGAAAAAATAAAACATTTCGGAGAAAACATTTATTTGGTACAAAAAACAAATATTTTGCAATATGTTTTTGTTGTCACATTTGCCCATCCATAAAGACATCCATACACAAGACAACAATTATTGTGTTTCCATATGTTTGTGATAAAATGACATTCCGAAAATAAAATTTGAAATAAAACTGTTTTCAATATTTCATTACACATACTCTAAATATATGAACTAAAAACATATACCAATTACATGAATTATGATTTCATCACCAGTGGTGTTTGGACGAAAATTTTATTCAAGGGTTTGAAAAAAATACACAAAGGAACAGAAGATATTAATCCAATTTTGACAAAGAAAATACTTTACACGAGGTAGTTTACCTTAATATTTTGGATTTTTATATTATAACTTGTTGACTAATCAGCTATCATCGCCATTATTTTTTTGTATTTGATCACATGCCGGCTTTGTAAATCTTTATAAATGACGATAAGCTTGATTTTTAAGTACAACCAAACCTGTCTAAAATTCCACCTGTATATAAGGGGCACCTGTTCATTACGACAAGTAAAGTTTTATCCACATTGCCCTTTGTTAATAATAGTTGAACCTGTATAAAAGGGACAGTAATATTTTTTCCTTATAGCTCTTTATTAATGATATTTAATTCTATATATAAGGGTTTTCTGCCTTTAAGGACCAGTATCCCAATTGCTTGAACCTGTATATAAGGACCACCCGTTCATAAGGACCAGTAACATTATATCACAATTGCTTTGTATTAATGATATTTTAACATGTATTTAAGGACCACCCGTTCATAAAGACCAGTAACATTATATCACAATTGCTTTGTATTAATGATATTTTAACCTGTATATAAGGACCACCCGTTCATAAGGACCAGTAACATTATATCACAATTGCTTTTTATTAATGATATTTGAACCTGTATAAAAGGGTCATACCCTTTTAGATTTTACCCCAATTCCTCTTTATAAATGTTATTACAACCTGTATATAAAGACCAACTGTCCATAAGGGCCAGTAACATTTATCTTAATTGCTCTGTATAAATGTTATTTGAACTTGTATATAAGGGCTACTTCCCTAAAATATCACTTTTACGGTACCCTTGGGTGGCCTTTACAGACACGTTTGACTGTAAAGTTAAACAGGATTATTCTTACTACCTTTTTATCACCAGGTATTCTCTACATTTACAAATACATGAGAGGAAAAACCTGCAAAAATTGTGATTGTAGAACGACCACTTCCCTTTAAATACCACTTTTACCGGTGGCCTTTTCAGACAGGTTTGACTGTAAAGAATTATTGTTAGTACTTTTTTTACCATTTATTCTCTTCATTACTAATTTCATGTATAGCATATTGAGGTGAAAAACCTGCGAAAATTGTGATTGTAGAATCCGTATATGATAGGATTCACGCAAGAACTTATAAGCCAGGACCGAAGAAATATTTCATAAACTGCAAGTTGTGGTCCTGTTAGCTGACTGTGGTAATCCGAAATCAACTGCCATATCATTAAAATTGTAAAAGGGAGATAACTGATTATAAATGCCACTGTAATTGACAATGATATAAGTGTAAACATTCGTTTGTGAGTGTTATTTCGTGTCTGTGGCAACTGCTTTTCATACTTTTGACGAGTACTAGATTTATCAATTTCTTCCTCTGAATATTAAGATAAGAATCGATATCAGCTGTTTGAGATTGGTTTAAGCTTCGGGCGAATGTGGGAGATAACTGACAATTTTACTTTTGAATTGTCTCTAAATTTTTTCATCTTAACCATTTCCTTGATAACACGAAAGTATAAAATCCAAATGATAAAGCTGTTAATAATAGAGCCAAAAAACAACACAATTTGATTTATCAAAGCGTATCTTCTGTAGATATCCTGGACTTTACAATCACGGCTGATTATCTCCCCTTTGCTTCCTGATTTGTCATACAAAGTTAAATTTTCATCTATGACGTCATAAAATACAATACTAGGTGATGATAATAGTGGAACGACTAAGAATATCGATATGATTATTATTCTTGTTGATTTCAAAGAAATTTGTTTACAAAATGGTCTACAGAGCTTTTTGTATCTGTCAATGGAAATAGATAGGAGAAAAAGATTAGATGCAATTGTGGCTGCAAAATTGACAAAGCGAAGAGTTTTGCATGCTATAACATTAGGGAAGTTGTTAAAATCAAGAATGTCGACTATTTCTAATGGCATTGACACGGAACATACAATGAAGTCACATATTGCCATCGCAACGATGAACATAAAACAGGAATTAGGTTTAAGTTTGAATCCATAGTAGATGATAACTAAAATGTTTCCAAATATACCTAATATCATATACATTACAATTACTATAGCAACTGGTGTAAGTGTCAATATCATATCAGCTTGTAATTCCATGACAACTGAAGTGTTAAGATACATTTTCCAATCTATATTGTGCGTGTTTCCGTCGATAAAATGTGGTTAAAGTTTATGTACCGTAAATTTGGAGAGTATTGAGCTGTTTGTCCGTGAATTAAAATTGGACGTAAAAACTGTCGCTAGGGACTTCCTTGTTTGTGTATCTCTGTGATATTTTTCTTTTTCTTTTGATCTATACCAACTGTAAATACATAGACCCATCAGATGAATGTGTCAATAATGGTTTTTAGCCAAACAACATCAAACACGAATTATGGTCGTATCGTCATAACCTACAATTAAAAATAATATATGTTTTAGCTGTTGGAATATTACCAATATATGAATATCCAATGTCGCTGTTCTGAAAAATTCCCACTACAGGGTCTTTGTACAACGCAGCAGGCTGCTTGAAAATAAATTGTTGACTCAGGGATGTTGCAAGCCTAGGCTTATGAATGCCTTTAAAATATTTTATGGCCGGCATTACAGTATTGATGTTGTTTGATGTCTCTGTGTCCAGGATTGTCCTGGATATGTTTGACGTTCCATTGTTCTATTTTCCTTTTACATGATTTTAATTACACACGGGGCGTGTGTAGCTAGCTAAACAGGAGGTGATTACCCTTTCGGAGCACCCGGTCTCACTTCCCTGGTGCAAGTTCACGTGTCTAACCGTTCTTGTCAGTTCCAAAGTTTTTACTTTGCTTCTGGATTGTGATTCGGACATTGATTAGTATGATTGGTTCTGTTTAATGTCTTTGAGTTAGGATAAATCAAAACTTTAATATTCCTCATGATAGTAGTACATGCACAACGATTGAACTTGTTTCCACTTCGAAAACTTTATAACTGCTTACATAGAAAGCTGACACAGAAATATTGCAACCCTAGGCTTATTAAAACCCTCAAAAAGTGTTATGATCGTCATTACAATATTGTTTATAAGTATGATGTTTCTGTATATTCTAGATAGATTTGACGTCCTATAGTTCCCTGTTCATTTCATTTTTTAATTTTGATTACGTATGTGGCGGTTGTAGCTAGCTTAACAGGAGACGCAGTTCATTTCAGAGTACCTAGCCTTATTTTCGTGGTGGAAGTTCGATTAATTTGCAACTTTTAAAGTTTTTAAGAATTGTGATTTGGACATGGTTTGGTATGTTTGTTTTTGATTAGCTAAAAGAATCTATTTCATTTTCAATAACAAATCTTAGTTCAAAATACGCGAACTAAATATTTCTATTCAAGAGTCAACCACAAATTGAACAGACATTAAAAAAGAGTTGCATTATTGTTATAGGTTGCACCGAATAATTTTACTTTTTTAGTTTTTAGTTTTTAGTTTTTTTACTGGCGATTAAAACCTAATACACCAACCAGAGAAAATTCACAATTTTATTTTTCATTTTTATTTTGAACCATACGACACAACTTAGTATTTGAGGATTTACAAATCAGATGGTTGTTATTAACAACGTTGATCTGACAATTCAATGTATGGCATGGCCTCCTGGGTAATTGACAGATCACCGGCCACGCCCACAATGTTCCGACAAAAGCCACCATCGCGGTACCAAAGAATCGTCACCGCAACTAATGACGTACTAGTGTCAGTGACGTCGTTAAACGGCGCAATTCAGGCCGAGTTTTCATTTTTTTGCGTGTAACTCCAGCATGTCAGGCTTTTGTCGGAACTTTGTGGGCGTGGTCGGCGAAACATCAATTAATGTTTTTGAGGATATTAAGTCCACTAGCAGATATGGTTGTAATTATTACTAAACAAACAAACATACTAATCCATGTTCGAATCACTATCCAGAAAAAGAAATTGGAACCGACAAGTTAGGTAAGACAAGTGAACAGGTGCTCCGGAAGGTTAAACACCTCCTGTTTAGCTAGCTACACCCGTCACGTGTGTAATTAAAATTGTGTGAAATGAATATGGAATTAATGGACGTCAAATATATCCAGGTCAATCCTGGACATAGAGACATCAAACTTATTAACAAAAATGTGATGACGGCCATAAAACTGTTTAGGGCCTTGATAAGTTACATATTATACCAGTTTTATATTTACAGCACTAGATGGCCGTTTCTGAATACAATTCCTCATCAGTAGTGCTTGGACCAAAACTATGAAACCAAAATCATTTTGAAATGTTGAAAAGCTACCCAAAGGACCAAAATATATTTTACCAAATTAAGCTAAGGAAATACTTTGCATGAGGGAGTATACCTTAGTTTTTAAAAAATTTCAAATTTTAACTTGCAGGAAATTTAGACAATCATAGTATATTTCTGACAATAATACAAAATTATTGCCTACTGAGTTTGTGATATCCTCGGGGCACCAGCTACCAGCAGAGATATTGGCTCAGGGGTTGGAATTACATATTATACAAGTTTTATATTTAAAGCACTAGACGGCCATTTCGGAATACAATTCCTCATCATCCTAGTCTTGCAATATCCCTGGGTCAATAATTTATTTGCAATCAGCCTGCTTCATTTAAGAAAGTCTCTGTAGTTGGAACAAGCTCTTAAAATGATTTTAAGTTTAACAGATGCATATCTTAATTCTACTAAACGAATGTGTCTCATAAACGGTTATGTCAAACTAAATCAAATGCCAAGGAAGAGTCCCTAAGACCGAGATAATTATGTAACAATAAGCGTGTTCAGTAAAAATCTGCAAAAAATTATAGAAATATATGTGTGATGTAACTAGTTATGCAATTATAATTTCTAGAACACATGCATTATAATGATTCCGTAAAGAAAATTATAGTTAACACGAACCTTAAACACGTCTTGCACCCTTCGAAACAAACAAATCAAGGAAACTGCACACGGACAGCCCCGACTATGGGATTGTCTCGTTTTCTTGTTTGCATTGGTAATGTTTCAATGAACACAGCGTTAGTTCAAATTGTTTTAAAACTTTCATTTAAAATAAATACAAGTTCATGTCCAAATCATAATATAATAAGTTAACAAAATTGAAGAATTGCAAAATACGTCAAACAAGTCAAACGCATTACCTTCCACCAGGGAGTTCTGGTACTCCGGAACGACAAGGAAAGCACTTCCTGTTTAGCTAGCTACACCTACAACGTTTTCAATAAAAATGGTAATAACTTACCTCATGTTCTCAAAGTAAATATTGTGTAAAACAAAATATCCTATAATGGAATAAACAAAATATTTCCTTGGCTAAAAATTCATTTTTACAATACAACACTGGCTTTAAGATAACCCAATTACGATTTAGTTTTTTAGCAACTAGTAGCCTTGAGCATTAAGTCTATTATACTTTGAAATCATTAATTCCCTTGGTGTCGTAATCTTTCTTGTTTGCTGATAATATCACCGACAAATCTAAATTTCATAATATGAAATAGTATGTTTAGCTAATTTACCTACGACAGGAATCCATAATCCACGAATTGAAAACAAAATCATTTTTATAATCATGAAAAGTGACGAATGTACTACGAAAAGTATTTTTATAACTATGAAAAGTGAACACTACGAAATGCGTTCACTGGTCAAACCATTAGTACTTCATTACACGTTCAGTCGTCCGAACTTGTTTCTACAGCTTAAGCTTTTCTAATACAACACATGCTTTATATATATTTTGATAGAGATACTTTTTATCCAATGGTACATCTCTAGTATTAGAACCAATATGTGTCATTTGAGCTGACGAATGTGTAATGAATCTGTTTGTTTAACAATGTTTTTTATTGTTGAAATTACTCTCCCTTGTTTTTTTTTTTTTTTTTTTTTTTTTTTTTGCTTTTTATTCAACTGTCACTGATTCGATGGTTATACTTTAAAATTATGTAATTAAACCTCAAACTACTATTATAAATGTAGATCATTAATGATGCGGTTATTTGTTTTCATTTTCACTTTTGAAGCGCTTAATGGATATATAAAGCGACGTATCAACTCATAAAATATCGTTTCAATAAAATAAATATTTATTTTTGTTCGCTTATTGACGTGATATAACATTAACTTGTCTTTAGATAATATATTGCTTAACTGTTATGACAAATGACAAATGACAATGAGTCGTATCTTGCAATCAAGATAAAATGTCCTATATAATTAAAATTTATTCTCATTACAAAAGAAATAGCTTTATACTTATTTCATCGGTCCCTAGAATTACCGGATCGGCGTGTCATTACCAAATCGGTGCTGTAACGACCTTTGTTTTAACTATGCCATATGGGACTCTGTATCAAACACGTGTAGGACTTAAGTAAATATATTATACTAAATAATTAGAAAAATAGCTATATTTTTAGTATATAAAAATATTTTAAAAATAGATTTTTATGAATTGAATACATTATCTGCATCATATAAAACACAAATATTATCACTATAACTGAAAACAAGGGCCGATCCGGCGCCGATTCAATAATAACACACCGGTAATTCTATGAATCCTTGTTTTATCACATTTCCATTTAATCTCACTGTACAAATACACGTGCACTTATGGTTTTAACTATGGGATACTGAATTCTGTATCGCACACATCAATCAACATTGCGACTCACCATAGAATCCGCGACTACGTTTAAGGAAAATACATTTTTCCCCACAGATAATAAATAAATAATATAAAAATTTGGAATTAAAATGTGGACAATTTAAACGAGTGATTTAAACACTATTCACATTTATTTTTGTAATACATAGCATTTCTATAATTCAAAAATAGACCAAGATGTCAAATTCAAAAGGAAATTATATTCTCAAAATCGTTTAAGAGAAATCAAAATGAAAACACTCCTTCAACCCGACAGGTGATTTTGTTACCAAAGTTTCGCCTGGGTTGGGTTGGATAAAATACATTTTTTACCTTTTTTTACTCATTTTAATAAGCAGAACTATTTTCATGAACAATATTTATCTTACAATACAATGTTTTGCCTCCTGAGATTACGATTTCCTTATGAATGCTTAGTCAACCAGCAAACAGACCATCCCGGTGGAAAAAAACAGTAGTACTTGGAACACAATTGTGAAAATCTAAATCTAAGATATTGAATCAAAAACAAACATACTAATCCATGTCTAAATCACAATCCAGAAGCAAAGTAAAACAAGAACTGACAAGTTAGATTAGACATGTGAACTTCCACCAGGAAAGTGATGCCAGTTGCTTCGGAAGGGTAAACGCCTCCACCGGTTTAGCTAGCTACATCCGCCACATGTGTATTCAAAAGTCTATGAAATGAGCGTGGAACTATGGAACTTGAGGAACTAGTCGTGTCTTTTATCTCAAACTCACTAGGATAAATGTCATTTACAGTCTTAAAATTTAAGATTGTTAAGAGACAAAATGTCATCTATATATCTATGTGTGGAGTCTTCTCTCCAGATTTAAGGTTCTGCATAAATTCTACTTCATAAGAATAAAGAAACAAATCAGCAAGCAATAGTGTACAGTTTGTATTCATTGGTATAACCATTGTTTGCTTGAGAATTATATTATTAAACACAACAAATATGTTATCTATCAAAAAACGCTAACATTTTGTTGATGGTATCTTAAGGGTATTTTGTGTGGAATCCGTATGATGCTTGATAAATAACAAGAATCCCTGTTCAGCACAAGATATTTCTATCTTAACTTACATAAAACATGACAATTTAAGACGTTCTTTCAATTTAGAATGAGGTATAGTAGTGAAGTGTAAAAAAATAAATGTGTTTTATACTTTTTACACGAGATAAAGTATTAGAAGCAAGGTATTCAAGTTATTCTTTAGAAATTTTAAGAATCCACATTTGGTTGATTCTAGATGTAAATATACTTTTTCTGATAGACTGAATACCATCTTTGACGATTGTCAAAATTTGTGTTAAAGTTACCGATAATGATTTAGTAGAACATTTAGATAAGCCTGGAATATATTTTTTCTTGTATGGATTTATATGGAGTTTAAGAATCCAATACAAGTAGGGAGATCAAGTTCTTCCTCTTTAAGATTAATACCGAAAGACTCAAGAACTCCTCTATGGTTGGAAAGAACTTCATTTTTGGTAAATAAGCTCTACTATTCGCAGGGTTATCTGGTATACTACCTAAACCAAGGTCCAAAATAAGACATTCAAGGTAGAATCTCTTACAGATGAAACAATGTTGTTGAAAGCCTTATAGCTGGAAAACAACATAATTATTTGTTGTGTATGCCTGGTAGAATCACCGCAATTTCTGGATCCTTGAGTACTGAAGACGGTTTAGTACTCATAGACCATTGAAGTTTGGCAATCCTCGCTTTAACGAAACAATTCAAAATCTTTATCCAGTCGGGTGAGATATCAAGCTACACATCTTCTAATTTAGCCCAACATCTAGCGTACTCTTCAACAGAATCCATGATAATTCTAAAAATTCTGTCCCAAGTAAAAGGTTTAGTTTCTCTATACTTATGACTTTTTGAAAGAAAAGATCTTAATTTAGTGTTCTCGATTATATTAAGATCACCAGTTACGATAAATTCGGCCATAAAACTTTTTAAGAGCCTTGATAAGCCTAGGCCTGCAATATTCCTGAGTCAACAATTTATTTGCAAACAGCCTGCTTCGTTGCACAAATTAATTTACTAAGGAGCTAGCTAAGCTTTAATGAATACAGTCGAACCCAGTTGCTTAAGATTTTTGGGACAAGTTGATTGTTGAAATTTTCATTATTGAATCAAATATTACAAACATGACAAATTTAGATAAACACGTGAAACCCCAAGCAGGAAACGAGACCGGTGCTCCGGAAGGCTAAGCCTTTCTATTGAGCTAGTTACAACATCCACCTTTGTATTTAAAATTTAAATCGAAAGGAACATTGAACTATGAGACTCCATACTAACGCCCATTTTGAGACTACCAAATTTCAGAATATTTTAGCTTCATTTTAGTTTTCGCGAGAATAATTATTTCAAAGTGTGATGTTTAATTTAAGCTTTGTCGGATGATGCCCAACGCAAATGCAAGTAAAAATACTATCACAGTAAAATATTAATTTTTTTTTTCTTTCAATGCTAGCAATTTTTGTTACCTTTATAATACATTATCAAAATTTTCGTTATCGCAAGAAAATCCCATAAAATGGTCATCAAATTGAAGCTTATTAAAGAGTTAAAGGTCACAGGATAATAAGTCTGATAAAAACCAAACATACTAATCTATGTCCAAATCGCAATCCAGAAGTATGTAAGGTTAGACACGTGAACTTCCACCAGGGAAATGAGAAGCCTGCTTCGTTGCACAAAAGTCCTTGTAGTGGAAACAAGCTTTACAATGGCGTATCATTTGAGAAACAAATGCACCATAAGCAAGAGAAGCGGATATTTTGTCTCATCATCAAATTAAAACTTAAGTGTTATAAGTAATAGGATACTAAGTCTAAAGTGTACATAATACTTAAATTTATATTAATAAAAATATCTTCATTTACACAGTTCAGTAACAATATCAAATGATGGCCGTCAGCACAGTATTTTTGACGTCTCTGTGTCCAGGATTGCCCTGAATATATTTGACGTCTCATACGTCTCATACTTTCATGTTCCTTCACACAATTTTGAGCTCACAAGTGAGGGTGTAGCTAACTAAACAATAGTGCTTATCCTTCCGGAACACCCGACCTATTTTCCACAATGAACGTTTACGTGTCTAGCCTGACTTGTCAGTTTAAAGTTTTTACTTTGATCTGGATTGTGATTCGGACATGGATTAGTATGTTTGTTTATGATTATTATAATGGCTTATTTTTGACATTCATATAATTTTGGTCGATATAAAATTTATTTACACAATTGACTTAATATCGTAACAAGTCGAGATAATTTGATGGAAAGTTGTGTAAAATAAAAGTTTGAGGTAAATAACAAGACATGTGGATATAGCTAATATGTCGAAATGTTTACCATGACTAGTCGATATAAGTATCTCGACATCTGTTTTTTATCTCAAGACCCTTATTAGAAGACTGACGTCTTATCCATTAGGCGATCTTTACTGTGGAATATACATGCCTTGAAGGATCTACCAAATACAATATATGTATATATTAACACTATATATATATATAGTGTTAATATATGTTTAATATATGTTAATATATGTGTATATATATACACATATATAGACACATGGTTATTGTTCTCATTATGTTTGCCAAATAAGCAAATGTCTTCCCTATATTTAAATGCAAAGTTCAATGATTAAATTTTATATTAAAGGTCAAGCGGACAGATCGATGTTTACTCTGTATAAACAACTAATGCTATTTGTACAGTTCATTTAGATTTTAATGCATCCCATTAATCGCTTTAAATATCAAACAACAGGAATAGATAAATGAATATAGGTCATGCTGACACAAATACCTCAGGGAATCAATATGCCGAAACGGCCGTCTAGTGCTGTAAAAATTAAACTGGTATAATTTGGAAAAGGCCCTTAGATAAATTATTTAAGCTTTTGACCGATTTCTCAAGTTCTGCTTCATATTTAGACTAATACCTGAATTATGACGACCAGGAAAGGCTACGCTATATTTGAAAATTTATGACAAACGTGATGACTTTCTATTTTTCTATTGTAAACTTTCCTTTTCTATGCACCAATATACCTGCTATTGCTTATAGTGTATTTGTTTCCCGATTAATACCCTTTGATATAGCTTGTTTCTACAACGGGGACTTTGTACAACGAAGCAGGCTGCTTGCAAATAAATTGTTGACCCAGGGATATTGCAAGCCTAGGCTTATTAAGGGCCTCAAAAAAGTTTTATGGCCGTCATCACAGTATTGTTGACGTCTCTGTGTCCAGGATTGCCCTGGATATATTTGACGTCTCATAGTTTCATGTTTCTTCACACAATTTTGAGCACACAAGTGACGGGTGTAGCTAACTAAACAATAGGTGCTTATCCTTTCGGAACACCCGACCTCACTTACCCGGTGAAAGTTTACGTGTCTAGCCTGACTTGTCAGTTTCAAAGTTTTTACTTTGCTTCTGGATTGTGATTCGGACATGGATTAGTATGTTTGTTTTTGTTTATTATGATGGCTTTTTTTGACATCCATATAATTTTGTAACAAGTCGAGATAATTTGATGGAAAGTTGTGTAAAATAAAAGTTTGAGGTAAATAACACGACATGTGGATATGCTTATTATGTTGAAGTGTTACCATGACTAGTCGATATAAATATCTCGACATCTGTTATTTATCTCAACTTTTATTATATTACACAAATTTCCATCATATTATCGACTTGTCGTGATATTAAGTCATCATGTCGACCGAAATTATCTGGATGATAGAGATAAGCAACTATAGGTTTTAGATTGGAGGTGTTGCATGCATGTTATAAGCTAAGCTCTGCTAATGGTTGAAAAAACTTATAAAACTTTCTATTTTGTGTTGTGTTTTTCTCTTGAGCACTAAATAAATCGCTGAGTTTTACACAAATAACGAACATGTACCACATTGTTGCTTAAGCAAAACTTAGATTCACAATTTTGGTCCAAATACGTTTAATATGATCATGATGATGAGAAGTAGTATTCCAACAATCGTATGGTGTTGCAAAATTAACACTGAAATAATATGAATTTACTTGTCGTAGTGTCACTCGTGTTATGACTAATAAACAGCCAATAAGAAATTGAAGATGATAAGCGGCCTTCCAAAGTCGGTCGTTTACTTACTAAATGTTATAAGTAATTTATTTTATTTGGAAATCGATGGGTTTTGCGGTGTTTAATTTGTATCGTTTCCTAATTGTACAATTCAAGAAAAACATACCAACCTATGTCCAAATCAAAACCCCAAAAGCAAAATAAAAGCTTGCAAAATAAGTTAAACATGATCTTTTATCTGGGATGCCAGACGGGTGTTTCGGGAGAGTAAACAACTCATATCTAGCTAGCCGCACATGCCACATGTGTAATTTGTTACGTCTGTCGAAAGAACTTAATAAAAAACAAGCATACTAATCCATGCCCAAATCATGATCCCAAAGCAAAGTAAAAACAAACATACTACTTCATTTCCAAATCACAGTCCCAAAGCAAAGTCAAAACAAACATACTAATCCATGTCTAAATCACAGTCCTAAAGCAAGTACAAAAACGTACTAATTCATGTCCAAATCACAGTCCTAAAGCAAAGTAAAAACAAACGAAATGATCCATGTCCAAATCACAGTTCCAAAAACAAAGTAAAAACAAATAACCAATCCTTGCCTAAATCACACTTTCAAAGCAAAGTAAAAACAAAGATACTAATCCATGTCAAAATAACAGACCCAAAGCAAAGTAAAAACAAACGTACTAATCTATGTCCAAATCACAGCCCCAAAGCAAAGTAAGAACAAACGTACTAATCCATGTCCAAACCACAGTCCCAAAGCAAAGTAAAACAAACATACTTACCCATGTCCAAATCACAGTCCCAAAATAAAAACAAGCATACTTATCCATATCCAAATCACAATTCAAAACCACGGCAAAACGTTTGAAACTGAGGTCGGTTGCTTAAAACAATCTTTGGCATTGTCGATGTAACGAAAGGCGTTGACAACGTGCAATCAATTACGATTCAAGCAGTCTTAAAAATTATTTCTATTTAATGCAGTTTAGATTGTATACAGATGTTGTTTCGAAGGGGAAAAGCAATGAGGAAACAAAACAGCTCTGGATCGAATAATACTTTATTTAGTTTATTCTCTTATATTTCTTATAAACAAGGATTTTATAAAGTTTCTGAAATGACGATTGAAAAACCCGTATATAACCGGATTTAGGACACTAGCTAGAAGCCAAGAACGGATGAAAAACTGATATGCTAAAAGTTCACTTCCTGTTAAATTTTTATACATTCCGGAAGTTGTCTGCCAAACCATTAAAACAAGAAAAGGGAGAAAACTCACTATAAATGCGACAGTGACAGATATAGCAATAATAGTAAACGTCTTTTTATGGATCTCAATTTGTTTATCGGATTTTCTCGTTGCATAATTCGTCTTGTGGTTATAAATTTCAGAGGTGTCCAACCGAAGTTTTAGCACTGTGTTTGACTATTCCTTGTTTTCTGTCCTTCTGTTGATAATGGTGATATTCCATCGTTTTCTTTAAAGGCATCTAGTGACCGAGCATTTTTATTATGGTTTTCTATTAGACAAGTATTATTATCATGATTTTTCATTGGCGAAATATTATTATCTTGGTTTTCCATTGGTTGAGTATTATTATCATGATTTTTTATTGGCGGAATATTATTATCTTGGTTTTCCATTGGTTGAGTATTATTGCCATGCTTTTTCATTGTTCGACCATTATAATCATGGTTTTTTATTGGTCTTGCGTTATTATCTTCGTTTTCCATCTCTATACAAATATCTTTGAGAGCATGAAAACCAAGTTTAGTCGTCTGTATTTATAACATTCTGTGCATGATACATCAGTATGACATGTTGTTTTATTTTCACGTTTTCTTTTATTCTTACGGTACACGTTTTCAAAGTTCACTTTCGCAGATCCTTTGTTTGTTGTTGTTATTCGTTTTCTAAAATTCTTAACTTTTACCATCTCTTTAACAACATTGTAATAAATAACTACAAGTGAGGCGGTGATCACCAGAAACAATAATGCCAGGACGCCATGATAAATCATGACGTAGTAGCTGAATTCGTCATGTGTTTTACAATCGTGACCAATCACGTTTGAGCTAACAATTACGTCATTAAATTGTGTTATATTAATGTCGACGATGTCATAAAACACAAAGTTTGGCGAAGCAGCTGCTAGACATAATCCAAATATGGTGGCTATGGTAATTTTTGTAGTTCTGATTGACAATTGTCGACCGAATGGCTTACATAGTTTTGTGTATCTGTCCACTGCGACTGCTAGAAGAAAATTATTCGAAGAGCAGGAGGCAAAATAATTCACAAATCGGAGAATTTTACATCCAATAACAGTTGGAAATGTGTAAAATTCAAGAATGTCAACAATTTCTAAAGGCATAGATATAAAACATACCATGACGTCACAAATTGCCATGGCGACAATAAACATGAATGATGGGTTTGTTTGTTCTTTTATACCATAATACAGAATAACCATAATATTCCCGAATCCTCCAGTTACTATGAACATTCCAAGTACAGCTGCAATTGGAGAAAGAGATGCTGTCATTTCATTCCTTATCAGAAAGAGTGTCTGTGTATTGTTGGCCATAACTTTTTAAAATCACTTTTGTAAATGATCAAGGAAGAATCAGTCTGTCTTTCAAATATTCTGAAAATAGATTTTTTTAAAAATTAGAATAAGTTTGATTAAATGTTATTGACAATGTTAACATCAATTTCAAGCTCATGGATGCAAAGATCAAGGTTGAGGGTGTTTTGGTTGTAATAAAATGCGAGCGTATTGACGATTACGTAACGGCCGACAAGATAAACATCTACAAGAAAAATTATTTTATGAGAATTTTTAACCGTTGATACGATCCGTTAATACGTCTCAGAAAAATTATACATGACTCTTCTACATCAAACAAATCAAAAAGAATCATTCTTGTCCATGACAAACCACGATTCCAAAGCAAAGTAAAATCATTGAATGAAACTGGTGAATTAATTAAAATAAGACAATGGAAGTGAGGTCAGGCGTTCCGGACATAAGTATAATATACTATACATACCTGGATCAGCTGCACAGAATGTAAAGCATCAGTTTAAATCTTTACCGTACAATACACTTAATTTTAACAAAAATTCACCAATAATATAAATAATTAGTCATGAAGGTATTACATTCTCCAAATCGGACGTGACGCTTCCGGTTAATATTTACTTCTTCTGCTTATCTTTTGAAACTGGAAATTGTTCTGGATACTAAACATCCTCTTTAATATATTAGTGGTCGTTTGGAAATACTTCAATCCAGTACATGAAAAACACTTGATATCCATTTTCCAAAGTAATATGGTTGTTTGGTTGACATATTTATTTTAGTTTTTAACAATTATACACTACATTTTTATCTTCTCTATATATTTACATTAACGGTACAGACTTGTCGAAAGTTTAACAAAGATAAGTCAAACCACAGATGCCGAGTGGCCGAATTTATGAATAGTTAGTGGCCAACAACATCTGTCAAAAGACGGATAGCAGCAGCTGGAAAGCCTTTGAGATGAGCTTTCTATTCTGCGTTAATCCGTTAGCTAGATGTTAAACTGTCGACAGATCTGTACTGTAATCCGCTAGCTAAATTTTAAATTGTCGACAGATCTGTACACCATTATATCGGTTTATTTACTTATTAGTAATGAGATATTGGTTCTTTGTTTATGGAACTGTTTCAAAACCCACATCTTGGAGATCCCGTGTTTCATATTTATATAAACCATTCTCAATCATTGAGAATCATTGTGAATCTAGTCGACAAATAGAAAAATGTTTGTAACTGGGAAAACATGCCGTGTTTTTATGTTACAGCCAACGCAACCACAAGCAAATCCTTATACAAGTTAACATTAAAACAGTCACTCCATTAAAACAGAATGACAAATACACATTGAGACCACTTTAAATAATTTCAAGGGCAAATGGAAAAAATGTTTGTGATAGGAAAAACCATATTCTTTGTAACAGCCAACCTACTTCAGAACATGTCCCAATACAAATTATTGATAAAACTAAAAACAAAATAAGAATTGATAAACACACACTGAGACCGCCTATTATTATACAAATAATCTTTGGATGTTCCAAGTTTGGCGTTAGTGCTGTAACAACATGCTGGTCATTATCTCAAAAATATTTTATTTTATAATAAAATCCAAAAGCAATACATAAGAAATTTCCATAAAAGATAAGTGGGTCAAATTTTATAAGAAAATAATACGCGATAAAAAATGCAGATGACGTAAGCATGGGTTGGTGTGCAGCATTATGAGCGACAATTGTGGAACGGTGCAGCGGATTTACTCTCAGTCACTGTCACTCGTAGGCTTGGTAATATGTTTGATACTTTAAAACTTTGAGTCAAAAATCTAAAAAGCCAAACAGCCCAAAACCTAATACTATTTTGATTATTTGACTTTTTAAGTTTTTAGTTTTTATCGAATATTAAGTTGTAAAGTGTTACACTGACCCCAACCAACCATTCCACTACTTTTAACCGGTATTCCAAAACTATAAAGCCAAAAGTTATGTCACCCCTAAATGAGCAAAAGTAATGACAAACTAACATCTTTATCAAAATAAGTATTTATTTATTTATTTATTAATTCATCCATCACATATATATATCGCAGCCAAAATACATAGTATTACTTAGTTACATCGCCTTTAGCTTTTTATAAATTCCTGTATTCTATTTAGCACGCTTTGAGTGAAACCATTTAGTCTTTTGGGATATTGTACCACAATTGATTCATTTTTTAATACATTTCCAGCATCTGTGTTGTAAAAAAATCTCTGATTTTCATTTTCATACAATTTTTTACGTTTTCGATCGGATTTTGTCGGCTGGCAAAATTACACTGTCTGTCCCTTGTTACAGAAGAAATGTTTTGTGTGGAAATACAGTTATGTCTTTGGGCTGTACATTATATCAAGAATCCTGCTAGTGTTAACAATCGGGGCATAATAGGAATTAATGGTGTAGATATTTTGAAACTAGTGAAAGGAAGTATTCACAGTGCCAAATATCAAAGAGAAATAAAACATAACTTGTTGGTAATTGTATGTTTTTCCAAAAATTGCCTTTCAGCAAATTTTGCACAAAGACCAACTCAATGTATACACAACATTCTTCACCAACAGGGAATAACAGTGTTACAACAGCCCCGACCTAAATCAGATAGAAAATGTTTGGAATTATATAAAAATAAACAACACCAGCTATCCTGTGTTAACAAGGACGCATTATATGTACGAAACAATTAATCAATTGTGGTTCAATATAATATACTATGTTAAGGGGTTGATCCATAGCATGCCGAAAAGAATTCAGTCATTTATCAAAGACAAAGGCGATTAAACTAAGTAATATTAATATTTTGGCTGCAATATATGTGATCGAAGAGCTTTGAATGAATAAATATTTTTGTTTAGTAACGATCATTACATTAGTTGTCATTACTGCTCCTATCAGGGGTGACATAACTTCTGCCCCGGGGCTGTACATAAATACATGTAATCCTTTCTACCAGACAACAAACCAACCCCCCCCCTACCAACGAAAATATTTTTCAAGAATATACAATAAGGAGTGTATGTCCTCTTTGTTCATAAAGGGTAGGCTGATATAAAGCTGTTTAACCTCACACCATCAATTTTCTGTTAAGTGTGAAAACTATTTTTATAATCTTATGACTACAAGTTCATGCTTTTTTGTGTTTGTGCAAGTGTTTCTAGTCTGCTTTGAATAGTGATCACCATAATCCATGTCTAAATCACAATCCTAGGGCAAAGTAAAACTTTAAAACTGATACATGCTTAATCACTAGGTTAGTAAAACCATGTGTTCCGGAAGTCTAGCACCTTCTGTTCAGCTGTCTAATTCCGCCACGAGTGTAATGAAATTTGAGAGTGAAAAGAATATGGAACTATTCGACGTAAATATATCTTGGGTCATCTTGAATACAGATACATCAAACGTATTAACAATATTGCGTTAGTGACCATAAAACTTTTTTTAAAGCCCCGATAGACCTAGGCTTGCAACATCCTTGTATCAACAATTAATTTGAAAGCAACTTGCAACTAATGAGCAACTTTTATAGTGCTAGCACACTTGTTTGCATCACAGACCACTTATTTCATTACAAGTATTGTTGAACTAAAAATTATTGTTTTATATCTCTGAGTTTAGGATATCATACTTTTAAACGTGATGACTTCACTTTTTTTTACTGTCAACTTTCCTTTTCTATGCAGCAATACACCTGCTACTCCTGCTTGCTTATCAGGGCCCTCAAATTGTTTTATGGCCGTCATCACAGTATTGTTGATATGTTTGATGTATCTGTGTCCAGGATTGATCTAGATATATTTGACGTCTCATTGTTCCATGTTCCTTTTATTCAAATTTGATTACACACTTTTCGGATGTAGTTAGCTAAACAGGAGATGCTTTCCCTTCCGGAAAAACCGGTCTCACTTCCCTGGTGGAATTTCACGTGTTTAACCTAATTTTCAAAGTTTCAAAGTAAGTTTCAAAATTGTTCTTATTCTTCTTGTTTGTGATTAGCACATGGATTGGTATGTTTGTCTTTGATTCGGTTCTGGATTGTGATTCGGTCATGCATTTGTATGTTTGTGTTTACTTTGCTTCTGAAGTGTAATTTAGACATGGATTGGTATGTTTGTTTTACCTTGCTTCTAAATTGTTATTCGGACATGGATTTGCATGTTTGTCGTTACTTTGCTTCTGGATTGGTTTTCGGACATGGATTAGTATGGTTGTTTTCACGTTGCTTCTGAATTGTGATTCGGACATTGATTAGTATACTTGTTTTTAATTAAGTTCTTGATTTGAAGATCAGTTTAACCTTGTAACATATGTTTGTTATATATAACTTTATATTGGTACCTCCAAAAGAGATTTCGATATTATACCAAATACAAGTTAAGAGTTAAGGAAAAGCGTAGTTAGGAATGATTTTAAAACTGGGCTTTGATTAAAAATAAGTTTGTTTTGCTAGAATATCTGTGAACATATTTACGTATAGAAAAAGTGTATAATTCAGTTACAGCTTAATTGAGATGGATGTTAAATTCAAGGAATGTCTTTTACCAAAGATTTTACATCAATTGACTATACCAGATTCACTCCACCCCAAACGTGCCGTGGATGATAGCGGAATTCTAGAACAATTTATTGCTAAATCCTCTAGAATTCTAGCTAAATTAGGTATGAATAATGTATGACACTGGAATTCTAGAAATTTGTTATACATGTCTTTGGACTTCAATTATAAATTGCTACGAATGACACTGAAAAGCCAGAAAATAGGAAGAATTTACCGTAATGCTAATATTTCCATGGAAAAAGAAACACGGGTCTCATGTGTGTGGGACGAGTCTTTAATAAAAATGATATAACCAAATACAGGTAGAAGTTTTAAATAAATAATTAGAAAAATATTCAGATGTATTTGTGTAATTGACCACGTACAATTAAGCGAAGTAGAACAGCATACTACTCTACAATGTTGCATGAGCATCATTGATTCGAAATATACCAATTGTTGCAAAAACACATAAATTTTACACATGCATTTGTGTCTCAATGTATAAGCCAAACCCAAATTTTTTGGGGCCCTAATAAATGAAGTCTATAGAAAGGCAACTAGTTTTCCAATTACAACAAATTCTGGCATATTGTTTCAATGTTTATTTTAATTTTTACCAACAGGTGACATACAGCAATGACATTGGTGCCAATCCGTCAAGAAATAAAAAAGACAATATTATCTCCCTTTAAATATTTCAGACAGAGACATGTTGTAATTTTACAACAAAATGTTTTCAGATTCTGGGAACAAAGCAAATGTTCCAAAACATTTTTTTCTTTTTCGTCGTCAACGGATACTATGACATTTCTTTATGGAATGGGTACAAACGTTACACGAAAAATGAAAAGTGCACTCACTAAAATGGGTCTTTCCACTAGTTGCTAAATTCTAATTCTAATGCAAAGATTTTGTTAACAGGATTTTGATTGGACCCCGACCGCAGTAAAATCTACGTTTTACGGTCGGAGTTATGACTTCGCGTGCTGTCTAGACTACGCCGATTACGTCATGTATTCCTACACGCCGGTACATGTGTTTTTGTTTACAAAGCGTAGTGACGTAATTCATCATTGTAAACAAAGATTTTGTTATATTGAAATACCGATATTTATTCGGCATCTGTATTTCGAAAATAAAATTATAGTACCTATGGATATAGGTGCTTTAGTGATAGAACTATATTTGTGTTGTGGCGCAACGATACAGGTCTGTACTTAACAATGTCTAACTGTAGCATCGGAAATCTTCATTTATTCAACTAGTTTGAGCATTATTTTTTGATTTGCATTAGAATGGATATAACTATGTTACATTTGAAGAGTTCCGACCGTAAAACGTGGATTTACTGTCGCAAATACCGTTTACCTGGCTCCGCAAGCGTCGCCAGGTAGAACTCATTTTGCGACAGTAAAATCCACGTTTTACGGTCGGAACTCTTCAAATGTAGCATAGTTATCTCCTAAGTTTTGTCATTACAGAAAAGATTCTTCCTAATAAAAATATATCCGATTCTGTTAAATGTTTATTTTTTTATATAATGCCATTGTCTATTAACTCAGACTTATAGCTTATTCAATATTTTATAATCATTTAGTAATTTGTTTTTGAAAAATCCAACTTCGTAAGGTAACGTATAAATTTTATGAGCTTCAATTTAATTCAATTATTTTAATGAGTTTCGATTTTTTCAAAACCAGGGCATATTTTGCACCAAATCTGTGCCACAAATTTCCTATATTTTGTGTTGAAAAACCCATAAATTATAGGATTAATGCTTCCATTTATCAACCAGGAACGGACACCAAACTCAAAAGCTGCAAATTCGGATTTATTAAATGTATGGTACGATCTGCCATCGGTTATCTTCATCCATATTGAAAGAATGCAGTACGGTAAAAAATTAACCACAAACGCGACAGTGATACAGATTGCCATTAACGTGAATTTGGATCGTTTCATCTTTCCCGCCATTGATTTAAATTCCGATTTCTTATATAACCGTTTTTGTGATTGGATAACCTGATTTGGACCCTTGTGTATTTGGTATATTTTTTCTTCCTGTTTACATTTTTCCTTCAAAACAGAAAGGTTAATGCCGTTTGTAGCTATTTCGGTTTCCATATTTGCGTTTCTTGTATTTCGTCGGTTCCATTGGTAACCATAGACGACGTTGCCTTTTGGGTGTTAGTCGTATACCTATAGACGGCTACCAACTTAAATGTCCCATGATTTGGGTCGTCTTTATGATCTTGAATTTTAGGGGAATTTTCGTTTATGCCAGTTTCAACTTTTGCAACAGCTCGGGATACAGTGTTAAGCACTTCGGTAGATTTTGATTTTGCCTTCTTAAAACGATTCCGAAATCTAATAGAACTGAATATTTTCTTCACAACAAATATATACAATATAGTTATCGAAGTCGCTGCTAAAAGGAAAACAACAGGAGCACAAAATGGTAGATTTCTAGAAGTTTTTTATATACCCCGCTGCTGTATGCGGTGCAGTCCTGACCGATGATTCCGGTGTCAATTCCAAATACAGTCACGTTGACATCAACAACAGAATGGAACACAATACTAGGCCACGATAGTATAACTCCAAAGGCCATCACACCAGTGATAATAACACGTGCATATTTGGTAGAAATCTGTGTCTGTAAAGGGCGACAAATCCTTCTATAACGATCAATAGCGATGACGAGCAAAAATAATCCGGAAGTCATAGTAGCAAAATAATTCACAAATCGTAACAGTTTGCAGACGATATAGCTCGGAAATTTGAAGTAATCGACCATATCTGTTATTTCCAGAGGGTACGACAAACAACAGGACACTAAATCGAACACAGCAAGTGTCAAAATGAACATCTTTGAAGGCGTTTTCTTTTGTTTCCAACCATAGAAAATAATAACATCGATATTGCCAAGTATCCCAATGATAGCGCTTGCACAAAGAACGATAATTCCAGGAAGAAGACAGGAGAATATTTCTTGATTTAGTACTTCCCGATTCATGATAAGATCTACAATTTAAATCAACAAATACTTAAATTAAAATTTAAGTGAAATTGTTACGCGGCGGGTGTAGCTAGCTAAACAGGGGGTGCTTACCTTTCCAGGGCAACCGGCCTCACTTTCCTGATGAAAGCTTACGTGTTTAAACTTATTTGTTAATTTCTAAGTTTATTACTGTGCTTTAAGATTGTGATTTAAACATGGATAGGTATGTTTGTTTTTGACTTTTGGGATTGTGATTTAAACATGGATTTGTATGTTTGTTTTTGACTTTTGGATTGTGATGTTGATACGGGTTGGTATGTTTGTTTTTGATTTTTGGGATTGTGATTTAAACATGGATTGGTTTGTTTCTTTTTGACTTTTGGATTGTGATGTTGACACGGATTGGTTCGTTTGTTTTTGACTTTTGGGATTGTGATTTAAACATGGATTGGTTTGTTTCTTTTTGACTTTTGGATTGTGATGTTGACACAGATTGGTTTGTTTGTTTTTGACTTTTGGGATTGTGGTGTTGACATGGATTAGTATGTTAATTTTTGACTTTTGGGATTGTGGTGTTGACATGGATTAGTTCGTTTTTGACTTTTGGGATTGTGATGGTGACAGGGATTATTATGATAGTTTTTGACTTTTGGGATTGTGATGTTGACACGGGTTGGTTTGTTTGTTTTTGACTTTTGGGATTGTGAAGTGACATGGATTAGTACGTTAGTTTTTGACTTTTGGGATGGTGATGTTGACATGGATTAGTATGTTAGTTTTGACTTTTGGGATGGTGATGTTGACATGGATTAGTATGTTAGTTTTTTTACTTTTGGGATTGTGATGTTGAATGGATTAGTATGTTAATTTTTGACTTTGAGATTGTGATGTTGACATGGATTAGTATGTTAGTTTTTGACTTTTGAGATTGTGATTTGAACATGGATTTGAATGTTTGTTTTTAACTTTTGGGATTGTGATTTAAACATGGATTTGTATGTTTTTTAACTTTTGGGATTGTGATTTAAACATGGATTTGTATGTTTGCTTTTTTACTTTTGGGATTGTAATAATGACATGGATTAGTATGTTTGTTTTTAATTTTAGGATTGTGATTTAAATATGGATTGTATGTTAGTTTTTATTGTTCTATGTAATTAAAAATACACTTATTTCATTAGAATATTTATGCATTTTAAAAATTATAATAAATCAAATCAAGAAAAAATTGGAATTGTTTGTCCTACCTGATCACCCGGTCTGATTCTCCTGTAGGAATTTCACATGTTTACTTCATTTGGTTTTAAAGTTTTTTTTATTTTTTTTTTTTTGTTGGGGGGGGGGAGATAATAGTGTAAACATGGATCGATATTTCAATATTCTTAGTCTTAATTAAGTTGATCGAGTAGAGAACTACCCCTGGATTGTAAAAGGGGAAGTAACCGTGTCTTTACTAATTGCTGTTTAAAGTTCACCAAGCATTTTATTTGCTAGACCTGTTCGTTTAACACCTATAATACATTATTGTTTTGACAGTTATCAGGTAAATGTCCATTTATAAACTGTATTAATTTTCTTTAATAGATACTCGACCACCGTTACAAAAAATGCAACAGCATGGAAGAAACTAGAAGTAAAATATCGAAAACATGTTTGTGAATATTGCCTTCAAAAGGTAGTCTGAAAAAAATAGCAGCAGGATATCCCCCGGAAGGGTAAGCGCCTTCGGTTTATCTGGCTACACCTGTCACGATTGAAATTAAAATTGCGAATAAACCCCCCCCCCAAAAAAAAAGTTTCTATATTCGCTTCAAGAAACCGGAAGTATACATGCCTGTATATCATGTGACTTGAGTAGATTCTAAATCCGAAAACGGTACTGAATGGTGAACCGAAAATGGTTTATCAATTACATACTTTTGTCAAGATTATATCCATACGACATTAAAAAGCCAACATTTCTTACCTTTATTCCAATAAAGCTATAACAATGCTGAATACACCACAAGGACTTAGTAATAAACTCTGTACATTGGTTGAAATGCCACTGTAGATGGTAAAATCCAATATAATAACTTATTTTTCTAAAACTGACAGTTGGACAATATTGTATATTTTGAAAAACAAAAATTCATTGTTATCATAAATATAGTAGGATTTATTATGCTTCACACTAAATTAGTTAAAAGATTCTGGAAATAAATTATGTTTTACAGATTCAGAAGTGGATTTTCCAGAGGATGTGGGAAGACAAACAAATGGTTTAAAGCCTGTTAATAAATCATACGATAAGGATTATCTGTCCTTTTTAATTCGTTTCCGATTCTCTATTATCAAGGTTGATTTTGTATCTCATTTTATGTCATTCTATGTTATTAGTGTTACATTCAAGCTAAAGTGCAAACATTTCATCTATTAACCATAATGGATATTTGTACTTCAGATCTGATCGTGTGAGATAGGAGTTTTAGCCATGTGAAATTGCCCTATCCTTCAAGGATACATATTATGTATTTTATAATCTTCACAATCATTGCTATCACAATCATTATCTATCTCGTACTTACTGAGGTGTAAAACTCTGTTTTGTGTTTTTCAAGATATATTTCATAGTAACGGAGTAGATTGCCATCTTCAATCAAACAAGAGTTAGCAATATTATTTTTAAAATGAGCCATCCGATGAACATCCCAAAATTTAATCGAATTTTGATGCCATGATGACTTACTGAATTGATAAAACACAAACACACCGGCCCATGTACAAATCACAATCCAAAGGCAACCATAAACATACCGGCCCATGTACAAATCACAATCCAAAGGCAACCATAAACATACCGGCCCATGTACAAATCACAATCCAAAGGCAACCATAAACACACCGGCCCATGTACAAATCACAATCCCAAAGTCAACCACAAACACACCGGCCCATGTACAAATCACAATCCAAAGGCAACCATAAACATACCTGTCCATGTACAAATCACAATCCAAAGGCAACCATAAACATACCTGTCCATGTACAAATCACAATCCAAAGGCAACCATAAACATACCTGTCCATGTACAAATCACAATCCAAAGTCAACCACAAACACACCGGTCCATGTACAAATCACAATCCCAAAATCCAACCACAAACACACCGGCCATGTACAAATCACAATCCAAAGGCAACCATAAACACACCGGCCCATGTACAAATCACAATCCCAAAGTCAACCACAAACATACCTGTCCATGTACAAATCACAATCCAAAGGCAACCATAAACACACCGGCCCATGTACAAATCACAATCCAAAGGCAACCATAAACACACCGGCCCATGTACAAATCACAATCCCAAAGTCAACCAAAACATACCTGTCCATGTACAAATCACAATCCAAAGGCAACCATAACACAACCGGCCCATGTACAAATCACAATCCCAAAGTCAACCACAAACACACCGGCCATGTACAAATCACAATCCCAAAGTCAACCACAAACACACCGGCCCATGTACAAATCACAATCCAAAGGCAACCATAAACACACGGCCCTGTACAAATCACATCCAAAGGCAACCATAAACACACCGGCCCATGTACAAATCACAATCCCAAAGTCAACACAAACACACCGGCCCATGTACAAATCACAATCCCAAAGTCAACCACAAACACACCGGCCCATGTACAAATCACAATCCAAAGGCAACCATAAACACACTGGCCCATGTACAAATCACAATCCAAAGGCAACCATAAACACACCGGCCCATGTACAAATCACAATCCCAAAGTCAACCACAAACATACCTGTCCATGTACAAATCACAATCCAAAGGCAACCATAAACACACCGGCCCATGTACAAATCACAATCCCAAAGTCAACCACAAACACACCGGCCCATGTACAAATCACAATCCCAAAGTCAACCACAAACACACCGGCCCATGTACAAATCACAATCCCAAAGTCAACCACAAACACACCGCCATGTGCAATCACAATCCAAAGGCAACCATAAACATATCGGTTTATATACAAATCTCAATCTAAAAGTCAACTACAAACATAAGGTCCATGTACAAATCACAATACCAAAAGTCAACCACAAATATATCGGTTTATGTACAATCACAATTTCAAATGTCAACCACAAACATACCTGTCCATGTACAAATCACAATCCCAAAAGCCAACCACAAACATACCTGTCCATGTACAAATCACAATCCCAATAGCCAACTACAAACATACCTGTCCATGTACAAATCACAATCCCAAAAGACAACCACAAACATACCTGTCCATGTACAAATCACAATCCCAAAAACCAACCACAAACATACCTGTCCATGTACAAATCACAATCCCAAAAACTAACCACAAACATACCTGTCCATGTACAAATCACAATCCCAAAAGCCAACCACAAACATACCTGTCCATTACAAATCACAATCCCAATAGCCAACTACAAACATACCTGTCCATGTATAAATCACAATCCCAAAAGACAACCACAACATACCTGTCCATGTGCAAATCACAATCCCAAAAAACCAACCACAAACATACCTGTCCATGTACAAACCACAATCCCAAAACCAACCACAAACATACCTGTCCATGTACAAATCACATCCCAAAATCCAACCACAAACATACCTTCCATGTACAAATCACAATCCCAAAACCAGCCACAAACATACCTGTCCATGTACAAATCACAATCCCAAAATCCAACCACAAACATACCTGTCCATGTACAAATCACAATCCCAAAATCCAACTACAAACATACTGTCCATGTACAAATTACAATTCCAAAAACCAACTACAAACATACCTGTCCATGTACAAATCAAATTCCAAAAACAACTACAAACAAACCGTCCATGTACAAATCACAATCCCAAAAACCAACCCCAAACATACCGGTCCATGTATAAATCCGATTCCAAAACCAGCTACAAACATACCTGTCCATGTACAAATCACAATCCCAAAAACCAAACCACAAACATACGGTCCATGTACAAATCACAATCCCAAAAACCAACCCCAAACATACCTGTCCATGTACAAATCACGATTCCAAAAAACCAACTACAAACATACTGTCCATGTACAAATCACAATTCCAAAAACCAACCCCAAACATACCGTCCATGATAAATCACAATCCCAAAAGCCAACCACAAACATACCTGTCCATGTACAATCACAATCCTAAAAACCAACCCCAAACATACCTGTCCATGTACAAATCACAATCCAAAAACCAACCACAAACATAACGGTCCATGTACAAATCACAATCCC
Organism: Anadara kagoshimensis; assembly: GCA_021292105.1. NCBI lineage: Eukaryota > Metazoa > Mollusca > Bivalvia > Arcoida > Arcidae > Anadara > Anadara kagoshimensis. The sequence continues at coordinate 4,395,089 of CM037863.1, forward strand.
AAAAACCAACCCCAAACATACCGGTCCATGTATAAATCACAATTCCAAAAACCAACCACAAACATACCGGTCCATGTACAAATCACAATCCAAAAACCAACACAAACATAACGGTCATGTACAAATCACAATCCCAAAAACCAACCTCAAACATACGGTCCATGTACAATCACAATTCCAAAAACCAACCACAAATATACCTGTCCATGTACAAATCACAATCCCAAAAGCCAACCACAAACATGCTAGTCCATGTACAAATCGTAATCCCAAAAGCCAACTACAACATACCTGTCCATGTACAAATCACAATTCCAAAACCAACCACAAACATACCTGTCCATGTACAAATCACAATCCCAAAAGCCAACTACAAACATACCTGTCCATGTACAAATCACAATCCCAAAAGCCAACTACAAACATACCTGTCCATGTACAAATCACAATCCCAAAAACCAACCACAAACATACCTGTCCATGTATAATCACAATCCCAAAAGCCAACTACAAACATACCTGTCCATGTACAAATCACAATCCCAAAAAACCAACCACAAACATACCTGTCTATGTACAATCACAATCCCAAAAACCAACTACAAACATACAGTCCATGTATAATCACAATCCCAAAACCAACCACAAACATACCTGTCTATGTACATCACAATCCAAAAACCAACTACAAACATACCTGTCATGTATAATCACAATCCCAAAAACCAACTACAAACATACCTGTCTATGTACAATCACAATCCCAAAACCAACTACAACACACACTGTCTATGTACAATCACATCCAAAAACCAACCACAAACATACCTGTCTATGTACAAATCACAATCCCAAAAACCAACCACAAACATACCTGTCTATGTCAAATCACAATCCCAAAAACCAAATACAAACATACCTGTCCAGTATAAATCACAATCCCAAAAACCAACCCCAAACATACCGGTCCATGTACAAATCACAATCCCAAAAACCAACCCCAAACATACCTGTCCATGTACAAATCACAATCCCAAAAACCAACTACAAACATACCTGTCCATGTATAATCACAATCCCAAAAAACCAACACAAACAAAAACGGTCTATGTACAAATCACAATCCCAAAAACCAACCACAAACATAACTGTCTATGTACAAATCACAATCCCAAAAAACCAACTACAAAACATACCTGTCTATGTACAAATCACAATCCAAAAACCAAACACAAACATACCTGTCTATGTACAATCACAATCCCAAAAACCAACCACAAACATACCTGTCTATGTACAATCACATCCCAAAAACCAACCACAAACATACCTGTCTATGTACAAATCACAATCCCAAAACCAATACAAACATACCTGTCCATGTATAATCACAATCCCAAAAACCAACTACAAACATACCTGTCCATGTATAATCACAATCCCAAAAACCAATACAAACATACCTGTCTATGTAAAATCACAATCCCAAAACCAACCACAAACATACCTGTCTATGTACTAATCACAATCCCAAAAACCAACACAAACATACCTGTCTATGTACAATCACAATCCCAAAAACCAACCACAAACATACTGTCTATGTACAAATCACAACCAAAAACCAACTACAAACATACCTGTCCATGTATAATCACAATCCCAAAACCAAATACAAACAATGTCTATGTACAATCACAATCCAAAAACAACCACAAACATACCTGTCTATGTACAATCACAATCCCAAAACCAACCAAAACATACCTGTCTATGTACAATCACAATCCCAAAACAACCACAAACATACCTGTCTATGTACAATCACAATCCCAAAACCAACCACAAACATACCGGTCTATGTACAAATCACAATCCCAAAACCAACTACAAAAATACCTGTCCATGTATAATCACAATCCCAAAAACCAACTACAAACATACCTGTCTATGTACAAATCACAATCCCAAAAACCAACCACAACATACCTGTCTATGTACAATCACAATCCAAAAACCAACACAAACATACCTGTCTATGTACAATCACAATCCCAAAAACCAACCACAAACATACCTGTCTAGTACAAATCACAATCCCAAAAACCAACTACAAACATACCTGTCTATGTACAAATCACAATCCCAAAAGCCAACTACAAAACATACCCTGGTCTAGTACAAATCACAATCCCAAAAGCCAACTACAAACATACCTGTCCATGTACAAATCACAATCCCAAAAACCAACCACAAACATACCTGTCCATGTATAATCACAATCCCAAAAGCCAACTTACAAACATACCTGTCTATGTACAAAATCACTAATCCATAGCCAACTACAAACATACCTGTCTATGTACAAATCAACCTACCAAAAACCAACTACAAACATACCTGTCTGTACAATCACAATCCCAAAACCAACTACAAACATACTGCCTATGTACAAATCACAATCCCAAACCAACTACAAACATACCTGTCTATGTACAATCACAATCCAAAAACCAACTACAAACATACCTGTCCATGTATAATCACAATCCCAAAAACCAACCACAAACATACCGGTCCAGTGTACAAATCACAATCCCAAAAACCAACTACAAACATACCTGTCCATGTATAATAACAATCCCAAAAAACCAACTACAAACATACCTGTCATGACAATCACAATCCCAAAAACTAACCACAAACATACTGTCCATGTATAATCACAATCCCAAAAAACTAACCAAAACATACCTGTCCATGAACAATCACAATCCCAAAACCAACTACAAACATACCTGTCCATGTACAATCACAATCCAAAAACCAACACAAACATACCTGTCCATGTACAAATCACAATCCCAAAAACCAACCACAAACATACTGTCCCATGTATACTCACAATCCCAAAGCCAACTACAAAACATACCTGTCCATGACAAATCACAATCCCAAAACCAACTACAAACATACCTGTATATATTACAAATCACAATCCCAAAACCAACTACAAACATACCTGTCTATGTACAAATCACAATCTAAAACCAAACTACAAAACATACTGTCTATGTACAAATCACAATCCCTAAACCAACTACAAACATACCTGTCTATGTACAAATCACAATCCCAAAAACAACTAAACATACCGTCCATGTATAATCACAATCCCAAAAAACTAACCACAAACATACCTGTCCATGTTTAATCACATCCCAAAACCAACTACAAACATACCTGTCCATGTACAATTCACAATCCCAAAAAACCAACACAAACATACCTGTCCATGTACAAATACAATCCCAAAAACCAACACAAACATACCTGTCCATGTACAATCACAATCCCAAAAAGCCAACTACAAACATACCTCATGACAATCACAATCCCAAAAACCAACTACAAACATACCTGTCTATGTACAATCACAATCCCAAAAACCAACTACAAACATACCTGTCTATGTACAAATCACAATCCCAAAAACCAACTACAAACATACCTGTCTATGTACAATCACAATCCCAAAAACCAACTACAAACATACCTTTCTATGTACAAATTACAATCCCAAAAACCAACCACAAACATACCTGTCCATGTATAATCACAATCCCAAAAACCAACCACAAACATACCTGTCCATGTATAATCACAATCCCAAAAACCAACTACAAACATACCTGTCCATGTATAATCACAATCCCAAAAACCAACTACAAACATACCTGTCCATGTACAATCACAATCCCAAAAACCAACCACAAACATACCTGTCTATGTACAAATCACAATCCCAAAAACCAACCACAAACATAACGGTCCATGTACAAATCACAATCCCAAAAACCAACTACAAACATACCTGTCTATGTACAAATCACAATCCCAAAAACCAACCACAAACATACCTGTCCATGTACAAATCACAATCCAAAAACCAACTACAAACATACCTGTCTATGTACAATCACAATCCCAAAAACCAACCACAAACAACGGTCTCCATGTACAAATCACAATCCCAAAAAAACCAACTACAAACATACCTGTCTTGTACAATCACAATCCCAAAAACCAACCACAAAACATACCTGTCATGTACAATCACAATCCCAAAAACCAACCACAAACATACCTGTCTATGTACAATCACAATCCCAAAAACCAACCACAACATACCTGTCTATGTACAAATCACAATCCCAAAAAACCAATCACAAACACTGTCTATGTACAAATCACAATCCCAAAAACCAACCACAACACCTGTCCATGTATAATCACAACTTCAATCCCAAAAACCAACCACAAACATACCTGTCTATGTACAAATCACAATCCCAAAAACCAACCAAAACATACCTGTATGTACAAATCAATCCAAAACAACCACAAACATACCTGTCTATGTACAAATTCACAATCCCAAAAACCAACCACAAAATACCGGTCCATGTCTATGTACAATCACAATCCAAAAACCAACCACAAACATACCTGTCTATGTACAAATCACAATCCAAAAACCAACCACAAACATACCTGTCCATGTAATCACAATCCAAAAACCAACCACAAACATACCGATCCATGTAAATCACAATCCCAAAAACCAACTACAAACATACCTGGCTATGTACAATCACAATCCCAAGAACCAACACAAACATACCTGTCTATGTACAAATCACAATCCCAAAAACCAACTACAAACATACCTGTCCATGTATACAATCACAATCCCAAAAACCAACCACAAACATACCTGTCCATGTATAAATCACAATCCCAAAAACCAACTACAAACATACCTGTCTATGTACAATCACAATCCCAAAAACCAACCACAAACATAACCGTCCATGTACAATCACAATCCCAAAAACCAACACAAACATAACGGTCCATGTACAAATCACAATCCCAAAAACCAACTACAAACATACCTGTCCTATGTAAAATCACAATCCCAAAAACCAACCACAAACATACCTGTCCATGTATAATCACAATCCAAAAACCAACCACAAACATAACTGTCCATGTACAAATCACAATCCCAAAAACCAACCACAAAATACCTGTCTATGTACAATCACATCCCAAAAACCAACCACAAACATACCTGTCTATGTATAATCACAATCCCAAAAACCAACCACAAACATACCTGTCTATGTACAAATCACAATCCCAAAAACAACCACAAACATACTGTCCATGTATAATCACAATCCCAAAAACCAACCACAAACATACCTGTCTATGTACAATCACAATCCCAAAAACCAACCACAAATTATACCTGTCTATGTATAATCACAATCCCAAAAACCAACCACAAACATACCTGTCTATGTACAAATCACAATCCCAAAAACCAACCACAAACATACCTGTCCATGTATAATCACAATCCCAAAAACCAACCACAAACATACCTGTCTATGTACAATCACAATCCCAAAAACCAACCACAAACATACCTGTCTATGTATAATCACAATCCTAAAAACCAACCACAAACATACCTGTCTATGTACAATCACAATCCCAAAAACCAACCACAAACATACCTGTCTATGTACAAATCACAATCCCAAAAACCAACCACAAACATACCTGTCTATGTACAATCACAATCCCAAAAACCAACCACAAACATACCTGTCTATGTATAATCACAATCCCAAAAACCAACCACAAACATACCTGTCTATGTACAAATCACAATCCCAAAAACCAACCACAAACATACCTGTCTATGTACAATCACAATCCCAAAAACCAACCACAAACATACCTGTCCATGTATAATCACAATCCCAAAAACCAACCACAAACATACCTGTCTATGTACAAATCACAATCCCAAAAACCAACTACAAACATACCTGTCTATGTACAATCACAATCCCAAAAACCAACTAAAACATACCTGTCTATGTACAATCACAATCCCAAAAACCAACTACAAACATACCTGTCTATGTACAATCACAATCCCAAAAACCAACAAACATACCTGTCTATGTACAATCACAATCCCAAAAACCAACTACAAACATACCTGTCTATGTACAATCACAATCCCAAAAACCAACCACAAACATACCTGTCTATGTACAAATCACAATCCCAAAAACCAACCACAAACATACCTGTTTATGTACAAATCACAATCCCAAAAACCAACCACAAACATACCTGTCTATGTACAAATCACAATCCCAAAAACCAACTACAAACATACCTGTCGATGTATAATCACAATCCCAAAAACCAACCACAAACATACCTGTCTACGGACAATCACAATCCCAAAAACCAACCACAAACATAACGGTCTATGTACAATCACAATCCCAAAAACCAACCACAAACATACCTGTTTATGTACAAATCACAATCCCAAAAACCAACCACAAACATACCTGTCTATGTACAAATCACAATCCCAAAAACCAACTACAAACATACCTGTCTATGTACAAATCACAATCCCAAAAACCAACCACAAACATAACGGTCTATGTACAAATCACAATCCCAAAAACCAACCCAAAACATACCTGTCCATGTACAAATCACAATCCCAAAAACCAACCACAAACATACCTGTCCATGTACAATCACAATCCCAAAAACCAACCACAAACATACCTGTCTATGTACAAATCACAATCCCAAAAACCAACTACAAACATACCTGTCTATGTACAAATCACAATCCCAAAAACCAACCACAAACATAACGGTCTATGTACAAATCACAATCCCAAAAACCAACCACAAACATACCTGTCTATGTACAAATCACAATCTAAAAAACCAACTACAAACATACCTGTCTATGTACAAATCACAATCCCAAAAACCAACCACAAACATACCTGTCTATGTACAAATCACAATCCCAAAAACCAACTACAAACATACCTGTCCATGTATAATCACAATCCCAAAAACCAACCACAACATACCTGTCTATGTACAAATCACAATCCCAAAACCAACCACAAACATACCTGTCTATGTACAATCACAATCCCAAAAACCAACCACAAACATACCTGTCCATGTACAAATCACAATCCCAAAAACCAACCACAAACATACCTGTCTATGTACAAATCACAATCCCAAAAACCAACCACAAACATACCTGTCTATGTACAAATCACAATCCCAAAAACCAACTACATACATACCTGTCTATGTACAAATCACAATCCCAAAAACTAACCACAAACATACCTGTATATGTACAAATCACAATCCCAAAAACCAACTACAAACATACCTGTCCATGTATAATCACAATCCCAAAAACCAACCACAAACATACCTGTCTATGTACAAATCACAATCCCAAAAACCAACCACAAACATACCTGTCCATGTACAATCACAATCCCAAAAACCAACCACAAACATACCTGTCTATGTACAAATCACAATCCCAAAAACCAACTACAAACATACCTGTCCATGTATAATCACAATCCCAAAAACCAACCACAAACATACCTGTCCATGTACAAATCACAATCCCAAAAACCAACTACAAACATACCTGTCTATGTACAAATCACAATCCCAAAAACCAACCACAAACATACCGATCCATGTACAAATCACAATCCCAAAAGCCAACTACAAACATACCTGTCCATGTACAAATCACAATCCCAAAAACCAACTACAAACATACCTGTCTATGTACAATCACAATCCCAAAAACCAACCACAAACATACCTGTCTATGTACAAATCACAATCCCAAAAACCAACCACAAACATAACGGTCTATGTACAAATCACAATCCCAAAAACCAACCACAAACATACCTGTCTATGTACAAATCACAATCCCAAAAACCAACTACAAACATACCTGTCTATGTACAAATCACAATCCCAAAAACCAACCACAAACATACCTGTCTATGTACAAATCACAATCCCAAAAACCTACTACAAACATATCTGTCCATGTATAATCACAATCCCAAAAACCAACCACAAACATACCTGTCTATGTACAAATCACAATCCCAAAACCAACCACAAACATAACGGTCCATGTACAATCACAATCCCAAAAACCAACCACAAAGATACCTGTCCATGTACAAATCACAATCCCAAAAACCAACCACAAACATACCTGTCTATGTACAAATCACAATCCCAAAAACCAACCACAAACATACCTGTCCATGTACAAATCACAATCCCAAAAACCAACTACATACATACCTGTCTATGTACAAATCACAATCCCAAAAACCAACCACAAACATACCTGTCTATGTACAAATCACAATCCCAAAAACCAACTACAAACATACCTGTCTATGTACAATCACAATCCCAAAAACCAACTACAAACATACCTGTCTATGTACAAATCACAATCCCAAAAACCAACCACAAACATACCTGTCTATGTACAAATCACAATCCCAAAAACCAACCCCAAACATACCTGTCTATGTACAATCACAATCCCAAAAACCAACCCCAAACATACCTGTCTATGTACAATCACAATCCCAAAAACCAACTACAAACATACCTGTCCATGTATAATCACAATCCCAAAAACCAACCACAAACATACCTGTCTATGTACAAATCACAATCTCAAAAACCAACCACAAACATACCTGTCCATGTACAATCACAATCCCAAAAACCAACCACAAACATACCTGTCTATGTACAAATCACAATCCCAAAAACCAACTACAAACATACCTGTCTATGTACAAATCACAATCCCAAAAACCAACTACAAACATACCTGTCTATGTACAAATCACAATCCCAAAAACCAACCACAAACATACCTTTCCATGTATAATCACAATACCAAAAACCAACTACAAACATACCTGTCTATGTACAAATCACAGTCCCAAAAACCAACCACAAACATACCTGTCTATGTACAAATCACAATCCCAAAAACCAACTACAAACATACCTGTCTATGTACAAATCACAATCCCAAAAACCAACTACAAACATACCCGTCCATGTATAATCACAATCCCAAAAACCAACCACAAACATACCTGTCTATGTACAAATCACAATCTCAAAAACCAACCACAAACATACCTGTCCATGTACAATCACAATCCCAAAAACCAACCACAAACATACCTGTCTATGTACAAATCACAATCCCAAAAACCAACTACAAACATACCTGTCCATGTATAATCACAATCCCAAAAACCAACCACAAACATACCTGTCCATGTACAAATCACAATCCCAAAACCAACTACAAACATACCTTTCTATGTACAAATCACAATCCCAAAAACCAACCACAAACATACCGATCCATGTACAAATCACAATCCCAAAAACCAACTACAAACATACCGGTCCATGTACGAATCACAATCCCAAAAACCAACCACAAACATACCTGTCCATGTACAAATCACAATCCCAAAAACCAACTACAAACATACCTGTCCATGTATAATCACAATCCCAAAAACCAACTACAAACATACCTGTCTATGTACAAATCACAATCCCAAAAACCAACCACAAACATAACGGTCTATGTACAAATCACAATCCCAAAAACCAACTACAAACATACCTGTCTATGTACAATCACAATCCCAAAAACCAACTACAAACATACCTGTCTATGTACAATCACAATCCCAAAAGCCAACCACAAACATACCTGTCTATGTACAAATCACAATCCCAAAAACCAACCACAAACATACCTGTCCATGTAAAATCACAATCCCAAAAACCAACCACAAACATACCTGTCTATGTACAAATCACAATCCCAAAAACCAACTACAAACATACCTGTCCATGTACAAATCACAATCCCAAAAACCAACTACAAACATACCGATCCATGTACAAATCACAATCCCAAAAACCAACCACAAACATACCTGTCCATGTACAAATCACAATCCCAAAAACCAACCACAAACATACCGATCCATGTACAAATCACAATCCCAAAAACCAACCACAAACATACCTGTCTATGTACAAATCACAATCCCAAAAACCAACTACAAACATACCTGTCTATGTACAATCACAATCCCAAAACCAACCACAAACATACCTGTCCATGTATAATCACAATCCCAAAAACCAACTACAAACATACCTGTCTATGTACAAATCACAATCCCAAAAACCAACTACAAACATACCTGTCTATGTACAATCACAATCCCAAAAACCAACCACAAACATACCTGTCTATGTACAAATCACAATCCCAAAAACCAACACAAACATACCTGTCTATGTATATCACAATCCCAAAAACCAACCATAAACATACCTGTCTATGTACAAATCACAATCCCAAAAACCAACCACAAACATACCTGTCTATGTACAAATCACAATCCCAAAAACCAACCACAAACATACCTGTCTATGTACAAATCACAATCCCAAAAACCAACCACAAACATACCTGTCTATGTACAAATCACAATCCCAAAAACCAACCACAAACATACCTGTCTATGTACAAATCACAATCCCAAAAACCAACCACAAACATACCTGTCTATGTACAAATCACAATCCCGAAAACCAACCAAAACATACCTGTCTATGTACAAATCACAATCCCAAAAACCAACTACAAACATACCTGTCTATGTACAATCACAATCCCAAAAACCAACCACAAACATACCTGTCTATGTACACATCACAATCCCAAAAACCAACTACAAACATACCTGTCCATGTATAATCACAATCCCAAAAACCAACCACAAACATACCTGTCTATGTACAATCACAATCCCAAAAACCAACCACAAACATACCGATCCATGTACAAATCACAATCCCAAAAACCAACCACAAACATACCTGTCTATGTACAAATCACAATCCCAAAAACCAACTACAAACATACCTGTCTATGTACAATCACAATCCCAAAAACCAACCACAAACATACCTGTCTATGTAAAAATCACAATCCCAAAAACCAACCACAAACATACCTGTCTATGTACAAATCACAATCCCAAAAACCAACTACAAACATACCTGTCCATGTACAAATCACAATCCCAAAAACCAACTACAAACATACCGATCCATGTACAAATCACAATCCCAAAAACCAACCACAAACATACCTGTCCATGTACAAATCACAATCCCAAAAACCAACCACAAACATACCGATCCATGTACAAATCACAATCCCAAAAACCAACCACAAACATACCTGTCTATGTACAAATCACAATCCCAAAAACCAACTACAAACATACCTGTCTATGTACAATCACAATCCCAAAAACCAACCACAAACATACCTGTCCATGTATAATCACAATCCCAAAAACCAACTACAAACATACCTGTCTATGTACAAATCACAATCCCAAAAACCAACTACAAACATACCTGTCTATGTACAATCACAATCCCAAAAACCAACCACAAACATACCTGTCTATGTACAAATCACAATCCCAAAAACCAACCACAAACATACCTGTCTATGTATAATCACAATCCCAAAAACCAACCACAAACATACCTGTCTATGTACAAATCACAATCCCAAAAGCCAACCACAAACATACCTGTCTATGTACAAATCACAATCCCAAAAACCAACTACAAACATACCTGTCCATGTATAATCACAATCCCAAAAACCAACCACAAACATACCTGTCTATGTACAAATCACAATCCCAAAAACCAACCACAAACATACCTGTCTATGTACAAATCACAATCCCAAATGTCAACCACAAACATACCTGTCTATGTACAATCACAATCCCAAAAACCAACTACAAACATACCTGTCTATGTACAATCACAATCCCAAAAACCAACTACAAACATACCTGTCTATGTACAAATCACAATCCCAAAAACCAACTACAAACATACCTGTCTATGTACAAATCACAATCCCAAAAACCAACCACAAACATACCTGTCTATGTACAAATCACAATCCCAAAAACCAACCACAAACATACCTGTCTATGTACAAATCACAATCCCAAAAACCAACCACAAACATACCTGTCTATGTACAAATCACAATCCCAAAAACCAACTACAAACATACCTGTCTATGTACAATCACAATCCCAAAAACCAACTACAAACATACCTGTCCATGTATAATCACAATCCCAAAAACCAACCACAAACATACCTGTCTATGTACAAATCACAGTCCCAAAAACCAACCACAAACATACCTGTCCATGTATAATCACAATCCCAAAAACCAACCACAAACATACCTGTCTATGTACAAATTACAATCCCAAAAACCAACTACAAACATACCTGTCTATGTACAAATCACAATCCCAAAAGCCAACTACAAACATACCTGTCCATGTACAAATCACAATCCCAAAAACCAACCACAAACATACCGATCCATCTATAAATCACAATCCCAAAAACCAATCACAAACATACCTGTCTATGTACAATCACAATCCCAAAAACCAACTACAAACATACCTGTCCATGTATAATCACAATCCCAAAAACCAACCACAAACATACCTGTCTATGTACAAATCACAATCCCAAAAACCAACTACAAACATACCTGTCCATGTATAATCACAATCCCAAAAACCAACCACAAACATACTGATCCATGTACAAATCACAATCCCAAAAACCAATCACAAACATACCTGTCTATGTACAAATCACAATCCCAAAAACCAACCATAAACATACCTGTCTATATACAAATCACAATCCCAAAAACCAACCACAAACATACCTGTCTATGTACAATCACAATCCCAAAAACCAACAACAAACATACCGATCCATGTACAAATCACAATCCCAAAAACCAACCACAAACATACCTGTCTCTGTACAAATCACAATCCCAAAAACCAACCACAAACATACCTGTCTATGTACAAATCACAATCCCAAAAACCAATCACAAACATACCTGTCTATGTACAAATCACAATCCCAAAAACCAACTACAAACATACCTGTCTATGTACAAATCACAATCCCAAAAACCAACTAAAAACATACCTGTCTATGTACAAATCACAATCCCAAAAACCAACCACAAACATACCTGTCCATGTACGAATCACAATCCCAAAAACCAACTACAAACATACCGGTCCATGTATAAATCACGATTCCAAAAACCAACTACAAACATACCTGTCCATGTACAAATCACAATCCCAAAAACCAACCCCAAACATACCGGTCCATGTATAAATCACGATTCCAAAAACCAACTACAAACATACCTGTCCATGTATAAATCACAATCCCAAAAACCAACCCCAAACATACCGGTCCATGTACAAATCACAATCCCAAAAACCAACCCCAAACATACCTGTCCATGTACAAATCACAATTCCAAAAACCAACCCCAAACATACCTGTCCATGTACAAATCACGATTCCAAAAACCAAGTACAAACATACCTGTCCATGTACAAATCACAATCCCAAAAACCAACCCCAAACATACCGGTCCATGTATAAATCACAATCCCAAAAGCCAACCACAAACATACCTGTCCATGTACAAATCACAATCCAAAAACCAACCACAAACATAACGGTCCATGTACAAATCACAATCCCAAAAACCAACCCCAAACATACCGGTCCATGTACGAATCACAATCCCAAAAACCAACCACAAACATACCTGTCTATGTACAAATCACAATCCCAAAAACCAACTACAAACATACCTGTCGATGTACAAATCACAATCCCAAAAACCAACCCCAAACATATATATACCTGTCCATGTACAAATCACAATCCCAAAAACCAACCACAAACATACCTGTCTATGTACAAATCACAATCCCAAAAACCAACCACAAACATACCTGTCCATGTACAAATCACAATCCCAAAAACCAACCACAAACATACCTGTCTATGTACAAATCACAATCCCAAAAACCAACCCCAAACATACCTGTCGATGTACAAATCACAATCCCAAAAACCAACCCCAAACATACCTGTCTATGTACAAATCACAATCCCAAAAACCAACCCCAAACATACCTGTCTATGTACAAATCACAATCCCAAAAACCAACTACAAATATACCTGTCTATGTACAATCACAATCCCAAAAACCAACCATAAACATACCTGTCTATGTACAAATCACAATCCCAAAACCAACCACAAACATAACGGTCCATGTACGAATCACAATCCCAAAACCAACCACAAACATACCGGTCCATGTACAAATCACAATCCCAAAAACCAACCACAAACATACCTGTCTATGTACAAATCACAATCCCAAAAACCAACCCCAAACATACCTGTCTATGTACAAATCACAATCCCAAAAACCAACCACAAACATACCTGTCTATGTACAAATCACAATCCCAAAACCAACCACAAACATAACGGTCCATGTACGAATCACAATCCCAAAACCAACCACAAACATACCGGTCCATGTACGAATCACAATCCCAAAACCAACCACAAACATACCTGTCTATGTACAAATCACAATCCCAAAAACCAACCACAAACATACCTGTCTATGTACAAATCACAATCCCAAAAACCAACCACAAATATACCTGTCTATGTACAATCACAATCCCAAAAACCAACCATAAACATACCTGTCTATGTACAAATCACAATCCCAAAACCAACCACAAACATAACGGTCCATGTACGAATCACAATCCCAAAACCAACCACAAACATACCGGTCCATGTACAAATCACAATCCCAAAAACCAACCACAAACATACCTGTCTATGTACAAATCACAATCCCAAAAACCAACCCCAAACATACCTGTCTATGTACAAATCACAATCCCAAAAACCAACCACAAACATACCTGTCTATGTACAAATCACAATCCCAAAACCAACCACAAACATAACGTTCCATGTACGAATCACAATCCCAAAACCAACCACAAACATACCGGTCCATGTACGAATCACAATCCCAAAACCAACCACAAACATACCTGTCTATGTACAAATCACAATCCCAAAAACCAACCACAAACATACCTGTCTATGTACAAATCACAATCCCAAAAACCAACCCCAAACATACCTGTCTATGTACAAATCACAATCCCAAAAACCAACCACAAACATACCTGTCTATGTACAAATCACAATCCCAAAAACCAACCACAAACATACCTGTCTATGTACAAATCACAATCCCAAAAACCAACCCCAAACATACCTGTCGATGTACAAATCACAATCCCAAAAACCAACCCCAAACATACCTGTCCATGTACAAATCACAATCCCAAAAACCAACTACAAACATACCTTTCTATGTACAAATCACAATCCCAAAAACCAACCACAAACATACCTGTCCATGTACAAATCACAATCCCAAAAACCAACTACAAACATACCTGTCTATGTACAAATCATAATCCCAAAAACCAACCCCAAACATACCTGTCCATGTACAAATCACAATCCCAAAACCAACCACAAACATAACGGTCCATGTACGAATCACAATCCCAAAAACCAACCACAAACATACCTGTCCATGTACAAATCATAATCCCAAAAACCAACCAGAAACATACCTGTCCATGTACAAATCACAATCCCAAAAACCAATCACAAACATACCGATCCATGTACAAATCACAATCCCAAAAACCAACTACAAACATACCTGTCTATGTACAAATCACAATCCCAAAAACCAACTACAAACATACCTGGCCATTTATAATCACAATCCCAAAAACCAACTACAAACATATCTGGCCATGTATAATCACAATCCCAAAAACCAACCACAAACATACCTGTCCATGTACAAATCACAATCGCAAAAACCAACTACAAACATACCTGTCCATGTACAAATCACAATCCCAAAAACCAATCACAAACATACCTGTCCATGTACAAATCACAATCCCAAAACCAACCACAAACATAACGGTCCATGTACGAATCACAATCCCAAAAACCAACCCCAAACATACCTGTCCATGTATAAATCACGATTCCAAAAACCAACTACAAACATACCTGTCCATGTACAAATCACAATCCCAAAAACCAACCCCAAACATACCGGTCCATGTATAAATCACGATTCCAAAAACCAACTACAAACATACCTGTCTATGTATAAATCACAATCCCAAAAACCAACCCCAAACATACCGGTCCATGTACAAATCACAATCCCAAAAACCAACCCCAAACATACCTGTCCATGTACAAATCACAATTCCAAAAACCAACCCCAAACATACCTGTCCATGTACAAATCACGATTCCAAAAACCAAGTACAAACATACCTGTCCATGTACAAATCACAATCCCAAAAACCAACCCAAAACATACCGGTCCATGTACGAATCACAATCCCAAAAACCAACCACAAACATACCTGTCTATGTACAAATCACAATCCCAAAAACCAACTACAAACATACCTGTCCATGTATAATCACAATCCCAAAAACCAACCACAAACATACCGATCCATGTACAAATCACAATCCCAAAAACCAATCACAAACATACCTGTCTATGTACAAATCACAATCCCAAAAACCAACCATAAACATACCTGTCTATGTACAAATCACAATCCCAAAAACCAACCACAAACATACCTGTCTATGTACAATCACAATCCCAAAAACCAACAACAAACATACCGATCCATGTACAAATCACAATCCCAAAAACCAACCACAAACATACCTGTCTATGTACAAATCACAATCCCAAAAACCAACCACAAACATACCTGTCTATGTACAATCACAATCCCAAAAACCAACTACAAACATACCGATCCATGTACAAATCACAATCCCAAAAACCAACCACAAACATACCTGTCTATGTACAAATCACAATCCCAAAAACCAACCATAAACATACCTGTCTATGTACAAATCACAATCCCAAAAACCAACCACAAACATACCTGTCTATGTACAAATCACAATCCCAAAAACCAATCACAAACATACCTGTCTATGTACAAATCACAATCCCAAAAACCAACTACAAACATACCTGTCTATGGACAAATCACAATCCCAAAAACCAACTACAAACATACCTGTCTATGTACAAATCACAATCCCAAAAACCAACCACAAACATACCTGTCTATGTACAATCACAATCCCAAAAACCAACTACAAACATACCGGTCCATGTACAAATCACGATTCCAAAAACCAAGTACAAACATACCTGTCCATGTACAAATCACAATCCCAAAAACCAACCCCAAACATACCGGTCCATGTACGAATCACAATCCCAAAAACCAACCCCAAACATATATATACCTGTCCATGTACAAATCACAATCCCAAAAACCAACCACAAACATACCTGTCTATGTACAAATCACAATCCCAAAAACCAACCCCAAACATACCTGTCCATGTACAAATCACAATCCCAAAACCCAACCCCAAACATACCTGTCTATGTACAATCCAATCCCAAAAACCAACCCCAAACATACCTGTCTATGTACAAATCACAATCCCAAAAACCAACCACAAACATACCTGTCCATGTACAAATCACAATCCCAAAAACCAACTACAAACATACCTGTCCATGTACAAATCACAATCCCAAAAACCAACCCCAAACATACCTGTCTATGTACAAATCACAATCCCAAAAACCAACCCCAAACATACCTGTCTATGTACAAATCACAATCCCAAAAACCAACCACAAACATACCTGTCCATGTACAAATCACAATCCCAAAAACCAACTACAAACATACCTGTCCATGTACAAATCACAATCCCAAAAACCAACTACAAACATACCTTTCTATGTACAAATCACAATCCCAAAAACCAACCACAAACATACCTGTCCATGTACAAATCACAATCCCAAAAACCAACCCCAAACATACCTGTCTATGTACAATCACAATCCCAAAAACCAACCACAAATATACCTGTCCATGTACAAATCACAATCCCAAAAACCAACCACAAATATACCTGTCCATGTACAAATCACAATCCCAAAAACCAACCACAAATATACCTGTCCATGTACAAATCACAATCCCAAAAACCAACCACAAACATACCTGTCCATGTACAAATCACAATCCCAAAAACCAACCCCAAACATACCTGTCTATGTACAAATCACAATCCCAAAAACCAACCCAAATATACCTGTCCATGTACAAATCACAATCCCAAAAACCAACCACAAATATACCTGTCCATGTACAAATCACAATCCCAAAAACCAACCACAAACATACCTGTCCATGTACAAATCACAATCCCAAAAACCAACCACAAACATACCTGTCCATGTACAAATCACAATCCCAAAAACCAACTACAAACATACCTGTCTATGTACAAATCACAATCCCAAAAACCAACTACAAACATACCTGGCCATGTATAATCACAATCCCAAAAACCAACCACAAACATACCTGGCCATGTACAAATCACAATCCCAAAAACCAACTACAAACATACCTGTCCATGTACAAATCACAATCCCAAAAACCAACCACAAACATACCTGTCCATGTACAAATCACAATCCCAAAAACCAACTACAAACATACCTGTCCATGTACAAATCACAATCCCAAAAACCAACTACAAACATACCTTTCTATGTACAAATCACAATCCCAAAAACCAACCACAAACATACCTGTCCATGTACAAATCACAATCCCAAAAACCAACTACAAACATACCTGTCTATGTACAAATCATAATCCCAAAAACCAACCCCAAACATACCTGTCCATGTACAAATCACAATCCCAAAACCAACCACAAACATAACGGTCCATGTACGAATCACAATCCCAAAAACCAATCCCAAACATACCGGTCCATGTACAAATCACAATCCCAAAAACCAACCACAAACATACCTGTCCATGTACAAATCACAATCCCAAAAACCAATCACAAACATACCTGTCCATGTACAAATCACAATCCCAAAAACCAACTACAAACATACCTTTCTATTTACAAATCACAATCCCAAAAACCAACCACAAACATACCTGTCCATGTACAAATCACAATCCCAAAAAACCAACTACAAACATACCTGTCCATGTACAAATCACAATCCCAAAAACCAACTACAAACATACCTTTCTATGTACAAATCACAATCCCAAAAACCAACCACAAACATACCTGTCCATGTACAAATCACAATCCCAAAAACCAACTACAAACATACCTGTCTATGTACAAATCATAATCCCAAAAACCAACCCCAAACATACCTGTCCATGTACAAATCACAATCCCCAAAACCAACCACAAACATAACGGTCCATGTACGAATCACAATCCCAAAAACCAACCACAAACATACCTGTCCATGTACAAATCACAATCCCATAAACCAACCACAAACATACCTGTCCATGTACAAATCACAATCCCAAAAACCAATCACAAACATACCGATCCATGTACAAATCACAATCCCAAAAACCAACTACAAACATACCTGTCTATGTACAAATCACAATCCCAAAAACCAACTACAAACATACCTGGCCATGTATAATCACAATCCCAAAAACCAACCACAAACATACCTGGCCATGTACAAATCACAATCGCAAAAACCAACTACAAACATACCTGTCCATGTACAAATCACAATCCCAAAAACCAATCACAAACATACCTGTCCATGTACAAATCACAATCCCAAAACCAACCACAAACATAACGGTCCATGTACGAATCACAATCCCAAAAACCAACCCCAAACATACCTGGCCATTTATAATCACAATCCCAAAAACCAACTACAAACATACCTGGCCATGTATAATCACAATCCCAAAAACCAACCACAAACATACCTGTCCATGTACAAATCACAATCGCAAAAACCAACTACAAACATACCTGTCCATGTACAAATCACAATCCCAAACCAATCACAAACATACCTGTCCATGTACAAATCACAATCCCAAACCAACCACAAACATAACGGTCCATGTACAAATCACAATCCCAAAAACCAACCAAACATACCTGTCCATGTATAAATCACGATCCAAAAACAACACAAACATACCTGTCCATGTACAAATCACAATCCCAAAAACCAACCCAAACATACCGGTCCATGTATAAATCACGATCCAAAAACCAACTACAAACATACTGTCCATGTACAAATCACAATCCCAAAAACCAACTACAAACATACGGTCCATGTACAAATCACAATCCCAAAAACCAACCCCAAACATACCTGTCCATGTACAAATCACAATCCAAAAACCAACCCCAAACATACCTGTCCATGTACAAATCACGATCCAAAAACCAACTACAAACATACCTGTCCATGTACAAATCACAATCCCAAAAACCAACCAAACATACCGGTCATGTACGAATCACAATCCCAAAAACCAACCAAACATATATACACCGGTCCATGTACAAATCACAATCCCAAAACCAACCACAAACATAACGGTCATGTACAAATCACAATCCCAAAAACCAACCCAAACATACCGGTCCATGTACAAATCACAATCCCAAAACCAACCCACAAACATACCGGTCCATGTACAATCCAATCCCAAAAACCAACCAAACATACCGGTCATGTACAAATCACAATCCCAAAACCAACCACAAACATACGGTCCATGTAAATCACAATCCCAAAACCAACACAAACATACCTGTCCATGTACAAATCACAATCCCAAAAACCAACCCAAACATACCTGTCCATGTACAAATCACAATCCCAAAAACCAACCCCAAACATACCTGTCCATGTACAAATCACAATCCCAAAAACCAACCACAAACATACCTGTCCATGTACAAATCACAATCCCAAAAACCAACCAAACATACCTGTCATGTACAAATCACAATCCCAAAAACCAACCACAAACATACCTGTCCATGTACAAATCACAATCCCAAAAACCAACCACAAACATACCTGTCCATGTACAAATCACAATCCCAAAACCAATACAAACATACCTGTCCATGTACAAATCAATCCAAAAACCAACACAAACATACCTGTCCATGTACAAATCACAATCCAAAAACCAATCACAAACATACCTGTCCATGTACAAATCACAATCCCAAAAACCAACCCAAACATACCTGTCCATGTACAAATCACAATCCCAAAAACCAACCCCAAACATACCTGTCATGTACAAATCACAATCCCAAAAACCAACCACAAACATACCTGTCCATGTACAAATCACAATCCCAAAAACCAACACAAACATACCTGTCATGTACAAATCACAATCCAAAAACCAACCACAAACATACCTGTCCATGTACAAATCACAATCCAAAAACCAACCACAAACATACCTGTCCATGTACAAATCACAATCCCAAAAACCAACCACAAACATACCTGTCCATGTACAAATCACAATCCCAAAAACCAACCACAAACATACCTGTCCATGTACAAATCACAATCCAAAAACCAACACAAACATACCTGTCCATGTACAAATCACAATCCCAAAAACCAACACAAACATACCTGTCTATGTACAAATACAATCCCAAAAACCAACTACAAACATACCTGTCATGTACAAATCACAATCCCAAAAACCAACCACAAACATACCTGTCTATGTACAAATCACAATCCCAAAAACCAACCACAAACATACCTGTCCATGTACAAATCACAATCCCAAAAACCAACCACAAACATACCTGTCCATGTACAAATCACAATCCCAAAAACCAACACAAACATACCTGTCTATGTACAAATCACAATCCCAAAAACCAACCACAAACATACCTGTCATGTAAATCACAATCCCAAAAACCAACCACAAACATACTGTCCATGTAAATCACAATCCCAAAAACCAACACAAACATACCTGTCCATGTACAAATCACAATCCCAAAAACAATCACAAACATACCTGTCCATGTACAAATCACAATCCCAAAACAACCACAAACATACTGTCCATGTACAAATCACAATCCCAAAACCAACCCAAACATACCTGTCCATGTACAAATCACAATCCCAAAAACCAACTACAAACATACCTGTCATGTACAAATCACAATCCCAAAACCACACCCAAACATACCGGTCCATGTACAAATCACAATCCAAAAACCAACCACAAACATACCTGTCCATGTACAAATCACAATCCCAAAAACCAACCACAAACATACCTGTCCATGTACAAATCACAATCCCAAAAACCAACCTCAAACATACCTGTCTATGTACAAATCACAATCCCAAAAACCAACTACAAACATACCTGTCATGTATAATCACAATCCCAAAAACCAACCACAAACATACCTGTCCATGTACAAATCACAATCCCAAAAACCAACCACAAACATACCGTCCATCTATAAATCACAATCCAAAAACCAACACAAACATACCGGTCATGTACAAATCACAATCCCAAAAACCAACTACAAACATACCTGTCATGTACAAATCACAATTCCAAAAACCAACCACAAACATACCGTCCATCTATAAATCAATCCCAAAAACCAACTACAAACATACCTGTCATGTACAAATCACAATCCCAAAAACCAACCCCAAACATACCTGTCCATGTACAAATCACAATCCAAAAACCAACCACAAACAACGGTCCATGTACAAATCACAATCCCAAAAACCAACACAAACATACCTGTCATGTACAAATCACAATCCCAAAAACCAACCACAAACATACCTGTCCATGTACAAATCACAATCCCAAAAACCAACCCCAAACATACCTGTATGTACAAATCACAATCCCAAAAACCAACACAAACATACCTGTATGTACAAATCACAATCCCAAAAACCAACCCCAAACATACCTGTATGTACAAATCACAATCCCAAAAACCAACCCAAACATACTGTCCATGTACAAATCACAATCCCAAAAACCAACCAAACATACCTGTCTATGTACAAATCACAATCCCAAAAACCAACCACAAACATACCTGTCCATGTACAAATCACAATCCCAAAACCAACCACAAACATACGGTCCATGTACAAATCCAACCCCAAACATACCTGTCCATGTACAAATCACAATCCCAAAAACCAACCACAAACATACCGTCCATGTACAAATCACAATCCCAAAAACCAACCACAAACGTACGGTCCATGTACAAATCACAATCCAAAAACCAACCACAAACATAACGTCCATGTACAAATCACAATCCCAAAAACCAACCCCAAACATACCCGTCCATGTATAAATCACGATTCCAAAAGCCAACCACAAACATACCAAAAAAACTTTGAAAATTGTTAATTTGCGTTTAGAATTAATTATGACCACTGGACTGACATCTCTGTTTGTAGACTTGCTTCCCTAAGGACATCATAAACTAAGGATACAATATATTGTATTGTCAGATACTATTTACTGCTAATTAAATTTGAAATTCCTTAAAAAAACTAAGGTATACTCCCTCATGAAAAGTATTTCCTTAGCTAAATTTGGTCCTTTGGGTATCTTTTCAACATTTTGAAAACTAATTTGTTTTCATAACTTTGGTCCAAGCACTACTGATGAGGATTTGTATTCTAAAATGGCCGTCCAGTGCTGTAAAATTAAAACTGGTAAAATATGCATTTCATAAAACTTATATGCTTTTTAAATTTTAAAATTTCTGGAAAATTCTAAGCTGTGCTTAAGTATTTAACAAGGTTGGTAAAAGAAATTTCGGCCCTTCTATTTTCCTCAATTAGAAGAGTATTTGGATCTCCAGAACTTTCGAGAGGGCGCGGTGGCCTAATGGATAAGACGTTAGTCTTCAAATTCAGGGTCTCTCACCGCTGTGAGCTCGAGTCCCGCTAGGACCACATGTGGGAAAGTGAATTTTCCTTACCGTTGGCCTTTACCTGGTATCAGTATAATGGACTGGGGTGGGGGTGGCATGCTTGTCTGCGGCGTACTGACTCTGTGTGCTAGCACAGTAAAGTCGCCCTGAGTGCGCGCTAGTACAAGGCAGACCATATAACACACTCACACTTCACATGCATACACAAAATTGTTCATAGATTAATCCATAGAGATTAATTAAATAGTTCTCGTTGCGAACAACTGAAAAATTGCTAATGCGACGTTAAGCATCATTCAACCAACCAACCAACCATCCAAAACTTTGGTCCAAGATTTACAGATGAAGAATTTTATTCCGAAATGAATGACGTGTTAATTACTTTATTACTTAATAAATCTTTAAATATCAAAACAAATAAAAATATGAATATAGTTATTAGTTAAGCTTATATTACATAGAATGTGTTTTACTGAAATGAAAAACTCAGGACATACCCTGTCGAGTGAAATACAAGTTTTGGAGACAATAGCGATGGCAATTTTTCATCACGTAAGCGGTTTGACCGAGCAAATTATCCTTCTCGTAAGCGTTTTAGGACAAAAACTGCTTCCGGAAAAGCTGATTTTCAAACTGATTGCAATGTTTTTGATCAATGACCGGTCAGGTTGTGTCAGAACTCTTTTGTTGTAAACGTTATAAATTGTAAAATACAAAATGAAAAACACAATGCAGCCGGAACTGACAAATGGTCGTATGGCCTATACAAATGGACCAGGATGCTTGTAACATGTTAGGTTTAATGGTGATGCGTTGATTTTGCTGACGCTGAATATGACATCCAAGTTTGTTCATTAACACCGTATTTCAGAACTGGAGAGTTCCTACAGCAAAAACAACAAAACACGGATTTGAGAGAGTCCCGTACAAAATGTCGGAATTTATCGTTAAAAAATCCATAAATAAATGGATTAACGACGCTGTTTATAATCCAGGACCGTATTCCAATCTCCACAGGACAAACTCGGCTGTGGATAAATCAGCCACGACATCCAGATCTGTCAGGGTTATCCACAGGAATAAAACAAGGTAGGGCAAAAAACTTACTATAAAACCGACGGTTATCGCTAGGGAAATAAAAGTGTATTTCCTAGTATGTAAGTTAAAAGCTTCCCTTTTCTTTTGGCGATAACTTCTTAATGTTTTTCTTTCTCTTCTATAAATGTTTTCTTTTTCGACTTCCTACTGTTGTATGGGATTTCTGAACTGTTTATTTCACTTCCCACCGTTATCTCGGAATTTGCCGTGTTTTCAATGTTGATATTGTTTTCATTTTGAATACTATTTTCTCCATTTCTTTCCATATCACTTTTTGTATTTGATAAATCGACATTGCTCTTCATTTTCTGATCAAAATTTTCTGTTGGATGTTTTGATGTTGGTGATAAAGTTGGATGATGTTGCGTTTCTTGATGGTCCCGGAATCGTTTCTGAGTTCTCATCAATTGTCTAACCACCAATATATATATTACAGTTAAAGAAATTGAAGATATGATAAAAACGAGAAATAATAACCCGTGATAAATCGTCACATATAAAGCAATGTTTTCATCTTTCATAGCTGTACAATCATGGCCGATAACCCCATTAGCAACGGTTATGTTTACGTCATTAACGGTGTAGAAAACCAAACTTGGCCACGATAAAAACAGTCCTGTTACTATGACGACCACGACAATGACTCTAGTCATCTGATTTGTCACTTGCTTCTGTAAAGGTTTACATATTTTCCGAAATCTGTCTGCAGCGATAGCGAGTAAAAACAATCCGGAAGTCATTGTTGCAAAGTAATTTATAAAACGGAGGAACTTACATGCACCGGAACTCGGAAAACTGTAAAATTCTACCAAGTCGACAATTTCCATGGGGATAGATATACAGCACACAATTAAATCAAAAACTGCCAAACAGACAATGAAGGTAAATGAAGGTGTCTGTTTAAGTTTGCAGCCATAAAAAATAACCACAAACGGATTACCCAGAATTCCTAAAAGACTGTACATACAGACAATGGCTATAACCGGCGACAGAGTTTTAGATATCTCGTCGCTAAAATCGCGTGGATCAGAAGAATTTGTGTTCAGATGCATTATTTGTCTTTATCGCCTAATCTCCATCGGTTTCTGACGATCCTGAAAAAATAAATAAATAAGAACAATTTATGAAAACATCGTTTTTGAAATTCTAACAGAAATGTGAAGTGTTTACCGTCATTTTAGTGTCAGGAAAGCTTATTCTCATCATTCTATCAGGAATCAGAAACATACGATGACACAGAAACGACAAAACTTTTGTTTTATGCGCGGATGTATGTTCATATGTGTGTTCGTAGTAATTACATATTATACCAGTTTTAATTTTACAGCACCAGACGACCGTTTCGGAATACAATTCCTCATCAGTAGTGCTTGGACCAAAATTATTTTGAAGATTCTGAAAAGGTACCCAAAGGACCAAAATATATTTTACAAATTAAGCTAAGGAAATACTTTGCATGAGGAGTATACCTTAGTTTTTAAGAAATTTCAACTTTTAACTTGCAGGAAATTTAGACAATTATAGCATTGTCATGTGCTGTTTTTGAATTTCTATTAAAATAATGCATTCAAAAACAGCACATGACAACTTTGTCGTGTGCTGTTTTTGAATGCATTATTTTAATAGAAATTCAAAAACAGCACATGACACTATATTTCTGACAATAATACGAAATTATTGCCTACTGAGTTTGTGATATCCTCGGGGCACCATCCACCAGCAGAGATATCGGCTCATGGGTTTAAATTACATAGTATACATATTATGTATTTTTTCTATTTTTACGTAGGCATGTACGTATTAACTCTTTATGCCGTACATAAGTAATAAGCAAAACATATTTTTATGTGTATGTTTTGTGTCACTTCTGTGTCACCGTAGACACATTTCCCGTAAAAACATTTTTTCCCGGGACGATTTTACTCTAATTATACCAAGTACATGAAAAAAAAAAAAAAAAAACACTATATCACGTCATTCCCATTAACAGAAGGTACGTGATGCACATATATCTCCTCGCCTTGTCTGTAATTTGTACGGTGCCTGATTCAGACCATGCAGAAAAAAATATTTCCACGCACGAACTTTTATGCGTGCATGCGGAAATCTTTATCATTTGATACTCAGGAACATAAAGGACCATACTCCGGTTTCACATTAATCATTCCTTAACTAAGCTTTTTCTAATTTTAATCGAACTTCATATGCAAATTTTGACAAAAGTAAATAGCTTGGAGCGATCTCAGAAATGAAACCATAAACCTTCTGAATATCTTGAAAAGTATTTTTTAAATTAATGTTTTCTACATTTTTAAAAGCTATGAAAAATCATAGTTCAGGATACTTAAAGATTCTGAAACTGACCTCGGGTTTTTGTTTTGAGATTTGATTTTAAGAAATACGGCATGGCAGTAATATCCGTAAATCTAAGAGTAATTTTTAATTATCATTTAAATACAGTACAGGCCTGTCTTAAGTTTAATACTAAGCTAACGAATTAATCCAGAGTAGACAGCTCATCTTGGTCAATATGTACATTGTATCTTGATAACTTTTCAACAGCTGTTACAGTACAGGCCTGTCAAAAGTTTAACACTGGGCTTACAAAATGGAGTCACCGAGTGGTCGAGATATTGATAGCTGGTGAACCGAAAGCTGCTGAAATGTACGTAACAGCTGCCAAAAATGCTCTTGATATATAGGTAACGAGAAAAGACTGAGATATAAGCTGTTCATTTGGTACTGATTTCATCAGCTTACTATTAAACATTCGACAGGTCCGTACTGTGGGTAACGAGAAAAGACTGAGATATAAGCTGTTCGTTTGGTACCGATTTCATTAGCTTAGTATTAAACATTCGACAGGTCCGTACTGTGGGCAACAAGAAAAGACTGAGATATAAGCTGTTCATTTGGTACTGATTTCATTAGCTTAGTATTAATCATTCGACAGGTCCGTACTGTGGGTAACGAGAAAAGACTGAGATATAAGCTGTTCATTTGGTACTGATTTCATCAGCTTAGTATTAAACATTCGACAGGTCTGTACTGTATTCATCTCCTGGAAGTTTTTTTAACACAAGTTGTGCAAAATTTTGGCAACTCTACAGCCGATCTTTGAGTCCTTTTTGTCAGCCAACTGTTTAACGTTCGACAGGTCCGTATTGTAGTTTAAAAACATAAAGAAAGATCTGTCATCAATTTGACCCCCATCAGACCTTAACGAAACACGTAAAATATCAGATAACCGTAATCAGATTAAATACGATATATTATAAATGCTTTTCTGACACTCGTTACTTATCGATTATTTATTAAATCAGGGTTTATGAGCCATTTTATGAACCAATTAAATTTTAAATGTTCATCAACCGTAGATTTTTTCATTATCAAGTTTATGAACCATTTTTTAAAAATGTTAATCAACTATAAATTGTGTTTTAATGTTTCGTGTTAACTAGCAGTCTTTCAGTCATGGTACAAAAATGCCATGGTATTTATTATAGATTCTGTAGTTTAAGAAGCGCTTGACCCAGTTTTCTGTATTGGACAAGAATTTTGACAGTCATTTTTGACAACTTTAACTTTTGGGGTTCGATCTCTACTTAACTACACCCCCAGATAACGGTACTCGTGTACCAAGCAAGACATAAAAATTGGCAATATGAGATTGACAGTGCCGTGACAGAAAAGATAATGGGATAGTACGTGTAACGTAAATAACAGTGTCGTGACAGAACAAGATAACAGGACAGTGCGTGTAACGTAAATAACAGTGTCGTGACAGAACAAGATAACGGGACAGTACGTGTAACGTAAATTACAGTGTCGTGACAGAACAAGATAACGGGACAGTACGTGTAACGTAAATTACAGTGTCGTGACAGAACAAGATAACGGGACAGTACGTGTAACGTAAATTACAATGACGTGACAGAACAAGATAAGGGGACAGTACGTGTTACGTAAATTACAGTGTCGTGACAGAACAAGATAACGGGACAGTGCGTGTAACGTAAATTACAGTGTCGTGACAGAACAAGATAATGGGACAGTAAGTGTTACGTAAATTACAATGTCGTGACAGAACAAGATAAGGGGACAGTACGTGTAACGTAAATTATAGTGTCGTGACAGAACAAGATAACGGGACAGTGCGTGTAACGTAAATTACAGTGTCGTGACAGAACAAGATAACGGGACAGTACGTGTTACGTAAATTACAGTGTCGTGACAGAACAAGATAACGGGACAGTACGTGTTACGTAAATTACAGTGTCGTGACAGAACAAGATAACGGGACAGTACGTGTAACGCAAATTACAGTGTCGTGACAGAACAATATAACGGGACAGTACGTGTAACGTAAATTACAGTGTCGTGACAGAACAAGATAACGGGACAGTACGTGTTCCGTAAATAACAGTGTCGTGACAGAACAAAGAACAAGGTAACGCGACAGCACGTGTAACGTAAATTACAGTGTCGTGACAGAACAAAGAACAAGATAACGGGACAGTGCGTGTAACGTAAATTACAGTGTCGTGACAGAACAAGATAACGGGACAGTACGTGTAATGTAAATTACAGTGTCGTGACAGAACAAGATAACGGAACAGTACGTGTTACGTAAATAACAGTGTCGTGACAGAACAAAGAACAAGATAACGGGACAGTGCGTGTAACGTAAATTACAGTGTCGTGACAGAACAATATAACGGGACAGTACGTGTAACGTAAATTACAGTGTCGTGACAGAACAAGATAACGGGACAGTACGTGTTACGTAAATAACAGTGTCGTGACAGAACAAAGAACAAGATAACGGGACAGTGCGTGTAACGTAAATTACAGTGTCGTGACAGAACAAGATAACGGGACAGTACGTGTAACGTAAATTACAGTGTCGTGACAGAACAAGATAACGCGACAGTACGTGTTACGTAAATAACAGTGTCGTGACAGAACAAAGAACAAGATAACGGGACAGTGCGTGTAACGTAAATTACAGTGTCGTGACAGAACAAGATAACGGGACAGTACGTGTAACGTAAATTACAGTGTCGTGACAGAACAAGATAACGGGGCAGTACGTGTAACGTAAATTACAGTGTCGTGACAGAACAAGATAACGGGACAGTACGTGTAACGTAAATTACAGTGTCGTGACAGAACAAAGAACAAGATAACGGGACAGTGCGTGTAACGTAAATTACAGTGTCGTGACAGAACAAGATAACGGGACAGTACGTGTAACGTAAATTACAGTGTCGTGACAAAACAAGATAACGGGACAGTACGTGTAACGTAAATTACAATATCGTGACAGAACAAGATAACGGGGCAGTACGTGTAACGTAAATTACAATATCGTGACAGAACAAGATAACGGGACAGTACGTGTAACGCAAATTACAGTGTCGTGACATAACAAGATAAGGGGACAGTGCGTGTAACGTAAATTACAGTGTCGTGACAGAACAAGATAACGGGGCAGTACGTGTAACGTAAATAACAGTGTCGTGACATAACAAGATAACGGGACAGTACGTGTAACGTATATTACAATGTCGTGACAGAACAAGATAACGGGGCAGTACGTGTAACGTAAATAACAGTGTCGTGACAGAACAAGATAACGGGACAGTACGTGTAACGTAAATTACAGTGTCGTGACATAACAAGATAACGGGACAGTACGTGTAACGTAAATTATAGTGTCGTGACAGAACAAGATAAAGGGACAGTACGTGTAACGCAAATTACAGTGTCGTGACAAAACAAGATAACGGGACAGTACGTGTAACGCAAATTACAGTGTCGTGACATAACAAGATAACGGGGCAGTACGTGTAACGTAAATTACAGTGTTGTGACAAAACAAGATAACGGGACAGTACGTGTAACGTAAATTACAATGTCGTGACAGAACAAGATAAGGCGACAGTACGTGTAACGCAAATAACAGTGTCGTGACAAAACAAGATAACGAGACAGTACGTGTAACGTAAATAACAGTGTCGTGACAAAACAAGATAACGGGATAGTACCTGTAACGTAAATTACAGTGTCGTGACAAAACAAGATAACGGGACAGTACGTGTAACGTAAATAACAGTGTCGTGACAAAACAAGATAACGGGATAGTACGTGTAACGTAAATTACAGTGTTGTGACAAAACAAGATAACGGGACAGTGCGTGTAACGTAAATTACAGTGTCGTGACAAAACAAGATAACGGGACAGTGCGTGTAACGTAAATTACAGTGTCGTGACAGAACAAGATAACGGGACAGTACGTGTAACGTAAATTACAGTGTCGTGACAAAACAAGATAACGGGACAGTGCGTGTAACGTAAATTACAGTGTCGTGACAGAACAAGATAACGGGACAGTACGTGCAACGCAAATTACAGTGTCGTGACATAACAAGATAAGGGGACAGTACGTGTAACGCAAATTACAGTGTCGTGACAAAACAAGATAACGGGACAGTACGTGTAACGTAAATTACAGTGTCGTGACACAACAAGATAACGGGATAGTACGTGTAACGTAAATTACAGTGTCGTGACAAAACAAGATAACAGGACAGTACGTGTAACGTAAATTACAGTGTCGTGACAGAACAAGATAATGGGGCAGTACGTGTAACGTAAATTACAGTGTCGTGACAGAACAAGATAACGGGACAGTACGTGTAACGTAAATTACAGTGTCGTGACAGAACAAGATAATGGGGCAGTACGTGTAACGTAAATTACAGTGTCGTGACAGAACAAGATAACGGGACAGTACGTGTAACGTAAATTACAGTGTCGTGACAGAACAAGATAACGGGACAGTACGTGTAACGTAAATTACAGTGTCGTGAGAGAACAAGATAACGCGACAGTACGTGTAACGTAAATTACAGTGTCGTGACAGAACAAGATAAGGGGACAGTACGTGTTACGTAAATTACAGTGTCGTGACAGAACAAGATAACGGGACAGTACGTGTAACGTAAATTACAGTGTCGTGACAGAACAAGATAAGGGGACAGTACGTGTAACGTAAATTACAATGTCGTGACAGAACAAGATAAGGGGACAGTACGTGTAACGTAAATTACAGTGTCGTGACAGAACAAGATAAAAGGACAGTACGTGTAACGTAAAATCATACTGCTTATTACGGAGATGTCCATTAATTTTAAAGAATCACATGTCTTAGATACCGAATGCAATTTGAGCCCCCCACCCCCCCCCCCCCTCCTGCCTTGTCTACAGGCCTGGAAAATGAACGGAAAGTCAATAAATCGTGTCAAAACAGGTCTAAATCAACATGGTCCAAATAAAAAAGTAGTGCACTACCGTCTGTTGTTGTTTTTTTCCCCATTTATTATCGTCCTTCTAAGAACAAGTATAATACAAGAATGTTTGGTCTCCCCATGAGGTTACATCTCTTAATAACCCTTCGTTATATCTAACCAAGAGGCCGCGGTGGCCTAATGGATAAGACGCCAATCTTCAAATCCAGGGTCTCTCACCGCTGCGAGTTCGAGTCTCGCTCGGACCACATGTGTGAAAGTGAATTTTCCTTGCATTTGGCCTTTACTGATTCATCTGGTATCAGTATAATGGACTGGGAGAGTGATACGCTTGTCTGCGGCGTACTGACTCTGTGAGCTAGCACGGCAAAGTCGCCCCGAGTGCGCGCTAGTACAAGGCAGACAATACAGCACACTTGCACTTCAAATACATATACAAAATTGTTCATAGATTAATCCATAGAGATTAATGAATTAGTTCTCGTCGCAAATAGCTGACAAATTGCTGATGCGACGTTAAGCATCACTCAACTAACCAATCTTATGTCTTTCCCACTTGGGAACTGAAGTATAACAATATCACTGATATAAACCGCTTATAATAACAGGCCATGTACATGTAACAACTCCTTATGAACTTCAACGTCCCAGTCAAGAATATTTAATACTTATATCGAGACGTCGCCAGCTATAGGCGAAAGTGCAGACATTTTGCCTGTGCCTTGCGCTTATGGCATTATACAGCAGGGTTCTCTATCGTGTCAAGAATACCGTGACACGGGACATCGTTTATTTTAAGTTCCCATCCGAAAGAACCGTGATTTTCATTTCGTAATGCCGTGTACTTGGCGAAAGAACAGTCACTACCCACTTTCAAGTCTAGGGTCAGACCCGGTCGTGGTTTGAACCCATGCATATGACCTCCAACTTACGGAGCGAGAACTCTTCTAACTGAGGACTTCATTAGTCGTCGAGATTTTCCTTAAATTAATTAAAGAATTCCTGATAATATTTTTGGAATTATAAATAAAACATTTTTGAGAAAACTAAATACAACTGTTTTAAGTGATCTTCAAAAGGATACCTTATGTTCCTGATATGTGGGAAAAAAATTATTAAGATTTCAAATTAAAAAAAGTTTTATTGAATGAATCATTAAGAAACTGGGGTCAGTATTTATAAATAATGAGAAGTTATTGCGGAATGCGAAAACAAAAACGTCCGAAGAGAGAGAGAGAGAGAGAGAGAGAGAGAGAGAGAGAGAGAGAGAGAGAGAGAGAGAGAGATTACGTGTGTGTAAGAGAGAGTATGTTTGTAAGTGTACGCACGCCAGAAGACGTTGAGAGAGAGAGAGAGAGTGAGTGTGTGTGTGTTTGTGTACGCACCGAGAGAGAGAGAGAGAGAGAGAGAGAGAGAGAGAGAGAGCGCGTGTGTGTGAGAGAGAGTGTGTATGTAAGTGTACGCAAACCAGAAGACGTTGTGTGTGTGTGTGTGTGTGTGTGTGTGTGTGTGTGTGTGTGTGTGAGAGAGAGAGAGAGAGAGAGAGAGAGAGAGAGAGAGAGAGATTACGTGTGGGTGAGCGAGCGTGTGTGTGTGTGTGTGTGTGTGTGTGTGTGAGAGAGAGAGTGTGTGTACGTGTGTGTGTACGCACGCCAGAAGACGTTATGAGAGAGAGAGAGAGAGAGAGAGAGAGAGAGAGATTACGTATGTGTGAGCGAGCATGTACGTGTATGTGTACGCACGCCAGTAGACGTTGAGAGAGAGAGAGAGAGAGAGAGAGAGAGAGAGAGAGAGAGAGATTACGTGTGTGTGAGCGAGCGTGTGTGTGTGAGAGAGTGTGTGTGTATGTGTACGCACGCCAGAAGACGTTGAGAGAGAGAGAAAGAGAGAGAGAGAGAGAGAGAGAGAGAGAGAGAGATGTCATCGTCATTGTGATGATGAACCACAGACATACATGTATTTTTATTTTAATGTACGCTTCTTTGTATGGGCTAAAAAACCGCTCGATTCTCCTCTCTTTTCTTTGAAATGGTGACATTGGTTATATTTTCTTGTCCCCCAATACTTACTTATACCACATATTCGGATACCTGAAGGAAGAGACCTCGCCGTGCTCAACTCGCCCTCTGTGAATCACCGTCAACATATGGAACCTTATTTTCTCTCAATTAAGATTTGCAGGGTATGAATATTTCATGGGAAGGGGAGGGTTTGGTTGGTTGAATGTTGATTAACGTCGCACCAGGAATTTTTCAGCTATTTGCGACGAGAACTATTTTATTAATCTCTATATAAATGAATTAATCTATGAACAAGTTTATGTATGCATGTAAAGAGTGAGTGTGTTGCCTTGTACTAGCGCACACTCAGGACTACTTTAACGTGCTAGATCATAGAGTCGGTATGCCGCAGACCCTGGATTTGTCCTAACCATTAGGCCACCGCGGCCTCAATGGGGATATTTTCCCCACAGCCACCCACAAGATGTGAGGAATCTAATGCGTAGAACCTAAATGCATAATACACAGAAACTTCAAGTGAGTTTAAATGCATGCACCCGATATTTACTGTCCAACCTGCCTTAAAGGCCGCCTCTATATAAGGGCCACCTGCTTATAAAGGGCAATATAGTTGTTTCCGAATTGTTCTTTATTCATATTATTTGAACCTGTATATAAAGGTCACCTTTACTGCTTACTTTGGGTGGCCTTTATAGACAGGTGTGACTATATTAATATTGTCATAAACTCTTATTCATCGTGTAGGCCGAATTATCTGTCTTAGCGGTGGTAATACATTTTTCAATATTGCTTCTGTCGTATAGATTGTTGGAGATAACAAACTGGTATTAGGTGAATTAAAGATGGCAGAAGCTTTCGTATACTTAAATGAATAGATCGATTTCGTGCATGTGAAACATGTCCGCAGATTGCGAGGAATGTAACTATATGAATGGAACTCTGCCAACGATAAATAGCAATAATAAGATAATTCGGCCTAATACATCGTAATGCGTCAGTGTCCTGTTTGATATATCTTAGACCAGATAATCTGCCTACGATATTAGCAATATAGAAAAAATGTCTTACTATCGTTACGGCAGTTAATTCGGCCTAATGCATCGTAATGCGTCAGTGTCGTGTTTGATATATCTTAGACCAGATAATCTGCCTACGATATTAGCAATATAGAAAAATGTCTTACTATCGCTACGGCAGATAATTCGGCCTAATACATCGTAATGCGTCAGTGTCCTGTTTGATATATCTTAGACCAGATAATCTGCCTACGATATTAGCAATATAGAAAAATGTCTTACTATCGTTACGGCAGTTAATTCGGCCTAATACATCGTAATGCGTCAGTGTCGTGTTTGATATATCTTAGACCAGATAATCTGCCTACGATATTAGCAATATAGAAAAATGTCTTACTATCGCTACGGCAGATAATTCGGCCTAATACATCGTAATGCGTCAGTGTCCTGTTTGATATATCTTAGACCAGATAATCTGCCTACGATATTAGCAATATAGAAAAAATGTCTTACTATCGTTACGGCAGATAATTCGGCCTAATACATCGTAATACGTCAGTGTCCTGTTTGATATATCTTAGACCAGATAATCTGCCTACGATATTAGCAATATAGAAAGATGTCTTACTATCGTTACGGCAGATAATTCGGCCTAATACATCGTAATACGCCAGTATCTTAGACCAGATAATCTGCCTACGATAGTAGCAATATAGAAAAATGTCTTACTATTGTCACGGCAGGTAATTCGACCTAATACATCGTCATAATTAGTCATAAATAAGTCAGTATCCTGTTTGAGAAGTAAATAAGACATATTATACATACCTTAGGATCACAAATAATTATTTTTCAGGTAATTAATTCCACCCAATTCGTCTTAAAATCATAAGTTAGAATGATTTTAAATTTGACAAAATCTAATTAAATCCAAATTGATTTCTTTTTAAAAAACATGTCCATTGCATCTTGTGTTTCAATACTACATGTACAACACACAGAAGTCAGTCGGTAAAGTGCGTCAAGTTTGACCCCTCCGTTTGACCTTTTATTAGGAATATTCATTTTGGAGGTTACACCCAACACGTGGGTAGTGTTATGATTCGCAGTTAATACATACACAATACACGTGTTTATTTTGTGCATTTGTTTGCTCTGTACATCAATGCACTCGTTCATAATAAATATTTAAATTAAAGGTCAAACGGCCAGTTTAAACTTGACACACGATACCACACCTGACTGATTTTCTAATAAAAGCTAGCCCGACATCGTTTTAAAAGGAATAGAATGCATACATTTTGTCTTTAAATACTAAATAAAAGTAGACTAAATTCTGTTACGTGAAAAGGTAAGAACTATATAAGTATAGACTATCAAATATCAATATTTATTTGTTAACGTGTATAAAAGCATTTATATAAATAAATATAATGTCGTTATTGTTATTTAGTAAACTTTTGACATATACAGACCTGTCTAAAGTATAACACTAAGCTAACGAATTAAGGGTCATCTAAGTAGGTAAATTCAAGTGAAAACCATTTTGTTAAAAAGCGTGAAATAGGGGTATAATTATGAAGTTACCTACACAAGTGTGGAGATTGTTAAATAAAAATACAGAAGGAATTGATTATTTAAGAAATTTTAAAATATTTGTTGCATTTTTTAAAGAATATTGTGCAAAAATACACGTGTTGGGGAAAATAGCTTACACCTTGTATAACGAATTAATTTTAAAAAATGAAAAGATATTAAGATAGTCAACATCATAGAGCAGTGCAAGAGGCCAGAGTTTGTTAAAGAAATACGAGTTTTTTGAAAACTCGACAATTTACGGTTGAGGTAATCTACGATTTATTTTCCTTTTAAAAATGCGTGTACCAGGCGTGATATTTATATTCTAAGGCCACTACTAATTCAAAATACAACAAGTCACTAAAAGTGCACGGTCACTCAATACTGTTCTATTTAAATTGAGGTAAATATTGTTTGGTTTCAACAATGTTGAACTATATAAAGCCGAATATGCCTCAGCAATAATCAAGTAATATTCAAACTTAGCTTTTATAATCTTCCCTTGGATCGTTGGTAGCCTTAGAATATGAACTATCACGCCTGGTACACGCATTTTTAAAAGGAAAACAAAACATAAAAAACCTCAACCGTAAATTGTCGAGTTTTCAAAAACCTCGTATTTCTTTAACAAACTCTACCCCCTTTGCACTGCTCTATGACGTTGACTATCTTAATATCTTTTCATTTTTTAAAATCAATTCGTTATACAAGGTGTAAGCTATTTTCCCCAACACGTGTATTTTTGCACAATTTTCTTTAAAAAAAGCAACAAATATTTTAAAATTGCTTAAATTATCAATCCCTACTTTATTTTTATTTATAAATCTTCACACTTTTGTAGGTAATTTCATAATTATAACCCTCTTTCACGCTTTTCAACCAAATGGTTTTCACTTGAATTTACCTACTTAAATGACCCTTAATGCCGATTCGGCTATATTCCGACAATTACTATGGAATCATAAATTTCGTTGTGTCTGAATTTTCGTTATATCTTATTATATGATGATTGGTCTACAAAGACAATTACATATTATACCAGTTTCAATTTTACAGCACTAGACGGCTGTTTCGGAATACAATTGCTCATCATTAGTGCTTGGACAAAACTTGAATTATGAAACCAAAATTAGTTCGAATATGTTGAAAAGCTACCCAAAGAACCAAAATATATTTTACAAAATTAAACTAAGAAAATACATTGCATGAGGGAGTAGACCTTAGTTTTTCTACAAAGGCAAACAGTGCCAAGCTGGTGAAAGTTTAACACCCTGGACCAAGTTGTTCGAAGCTTGATGAGCTGTATCAAAAATGACACAGAAGTCTAACTAACATGGGTGGCATTCACATAATTTACTTAAGGATTATTTAGAGATTGAATGCCATCTATATATCTGTATGTGGAGTTGAATGATTTTGCAACAATCTTCTCCCCAGATTCAACAAGGCTCTGCATACATTCTGCGTTATGCCAAAGCAAAAATGATACACAGTTTGTGCCCACTGGTAAACCGTTTGTTTTTTTGAGAGTTTAGTTGAGTAATAGTGCTTAACGTTCCAGTCAAGAATATTTCACTTATATCGAGACGTCGCCACCTATAGGTGAAGGTGTAGAAATTTTTCATGTACGTTGCGCTGATGGCATTATACAGCAGGGTTCTTTAGCGTGCCAAGCCTACTAAGACACGGGACCTCGTTTATTTTAAGTTGCCTTCCGAAAAACCGTGACTTTTATTTCGTAATGCCGAGTGCTTGGCGAAAGAACAGTCACTACCCACTTTTAAGTCTTGGGTCAGACCCGGTCGGGGTTCGAACCCACGACCTCACACTTACGGAGCGAACACTCTACCAAAAAACAAAAATTTTGTGACTCGGTATATTTTAATTTTGAAATCCTTAAGGTGCTTTACAAAATAACCAAAATCCTTGTTCAGCACTAGATATTTGTATCTTGGTTTACCTTTTTTGTTAAAGAATGACAAGTAAATAAGTTATTAATTACACAGAACAAAAATTAAAACCTGAAAACGATCGATCGATAGGAAATTTTGTCGGATAACAAGGGTAAATGATGATTAGTGAGATGAATTATCTTTTTTTCATGATTTTGTATCTGCAAGATTGG
The DNA here is from genome assembly GCA_021292105.1 of Anadara kagoshimensis. Classification (NCBI taxonomy): domain Eukaryota; kingdom Metazoa; phylum Mollusca; class Bivalvia; order Arcoida; family Arcidae; genus Anadara; species Anadara kagoshimensis. The sequence continues at coordinate 4,434,263 of CM037863.1, forward strand.
TTGTTTGGTTGAATGTTGCTTAACGTCGCATCAGCAATTTTTCAGCTATTCGCGACTAGAACTATTTTATTAGTCTCTTTGGATTAATCTATGAACAATGTTTCAATTATGCATGTAAAGTGCGAGCCTGTTGTATGTTCTGCCTTGTATTAGCGCTCGTTAAGGGCGACTTTAACTTGCTAGCTCACAGTAAGTATGCCGCAGACAAGCGTACAACTCACCCAGTTCATTATACTGATACCAGGTGAACCAGTAAAGGCCATCCACTTTCCCACAGGTCTGAGCGGTATCTGGCCGAGAATTGATATCGATATCATGTGTTCTCTGTGATATTAATACCATGTGTTCTCTGTGAAGGAATGCTTCGAACAGAAATGATATTAAAATAATATTTTTTTAATAATTGAAAATTATGTGGACACCGAGGCGTACTGGTGTATAAAAAGATATGCGCCTGGATGTAAAACAATATTTAATATAGCCAACTAAACTCTATGGTAATAATTTTTACAGCTTTAATTTTTATTAAGGTAATTTCAAGAGTTGTCTCCCTTCGTATTTATGCTAATGATACAGTAAAATAAATCCTTTGCCAAATCGGAGTAGGTGAGCTGAACGTGAAGAAATGTAGTTTTACGCCCCAGCCATACTTCCAAGGAATGTTTGGGAAAAGAAGTTCTGGGAGAAGTACAACCAACAGTCGGAAAGCTTTCTCACAATCGGACCAAGGCGATGTCTAAGTTGGTGATCTTTAGTTTCTCATAGCCAAGGCTCGATCCCTATTTGGACAGCTCCTAGTGTGAGAACGTTTGTTTGTCAGTTTGATAAGTGAAGTTAGGCGGTTTTCTTTGGGAACTCCGGATCTCTCCACCATCAGTAGAAATACCCACCTCAAGATAAGTGATAACATACGAGGCGTTAGCACTAAAATTTTACGCCGGAATATATATAGTCAGTCTTGTTATTTTTATGCAATGTTCGAAACGGCTGAACAAGACAAAACACATTATGGCGGAACGGGACAGGACAAAACAAGACAGGACAGGGCATGACAGGACAGGACATGACAAGACATCAACCACAAGACAAGACACAATATGACAGAACAGGACAGGACAAAAGAACACAAGACAGGCAAAACAAAACAAGACAGGACAGGATAATGACATGACAAGGTATCACACACAAGACAAGACACAATATGGCGGAACAGGACAGGACAAGAGAACACAAGCCAAACTAGGACAGGACAGACAAAACAAGACAGGACAGGATAATGACATAACAGGACAAAACATCATACACAAGACAAGACAAGAAAATATAAGGCAAAAGAGGACAAGACAGGACTAGACAGGACTGGGTAAGACAGCGCAAGATCGCACAAAACAAGACATCACAAAAGACAAAATAAAAAAATAAAGGCAAGAGAGAACAAGACAGGACTAGACAGAACTGGGTAAGACAGCACAAGATAATTCAAGACAAGACATCACACACATGACAAGACAAGGAAATATAAGGCAAGAAAGGACAATGCAGGACAGGACAGCACAAGACAACACAATATCGCAGAAGAAAAGACATCACACAAAAGACAAACTCACTCACAAGACAAGACAATATTAGGCAAGACTAGACAAGACAAAACAGTGTAATGCGAGACAAGTTAAGACAGGATAAAGTAAGGTAAGACAAGATAAAACAAGACAGTAGAGGACAAGGCAAGACAAGAGAAGACAAAATAGGTTAAAATAAGACAAAACAAGACAAAGCAAAACACAACTTGGAATGACAATGCAAAACGTAATAAGGCAAAACAAAGAATGATAATACAAGGCACGATAAGACAGAACAAGGGATGACAATACAAGACATGATAAGGCATAACAGAGGATGACAATACAAGACATGATAAGGCAAAACAACGAATGACAATACAAGACATGATAAGGCATAACAGAGGATGACAATACAAGACATGATAAGGCAAAACAAGGAATGACAATACAAGACATGATAAGGCAAAACAAGGAATGACGATACAAGACATGATAAGGCAAAACAAGGGATGACAATACAAGACATGATAAGGCAAAACAAAGAATGACAATACAAGACATGATAAGGCAAAACAAGGGATGACAATACAAGACATGATAAGGCAAAACAAGGAACGGTAATACAAGACATGATAAGACAAAACAAGGAATGACAATACAAGACATAATAAGACAAAACAAGGAATGACAATACAAGACATAATCAGGCAAAACAAGGAATGACAATACAAGACATAATCAGGCAAAACAAGGAATGACAAAACAAGACATGATAAAACAAAACAAGGAATGACAATACAAGACATGATGAGACAAAACAAGGAATGACGATACAAGACATGATGAGACAAAACAAGGAATGACAATACAAGACATGATAAAACAAAACAAGGGATGACAATACAAGACATAATCAGGCAAAACAAGGGATGACAATACAAGACATGATAAAACAAAACAAGGAATGACAATACAAGACATGATAAAACAAAACAAGGAATGACAATACAAGACATGATGAGACAAAACAAGGAATGACAATACAAAACATGATAAGGCAAAACAAGGAAGGTAGGAATACGTAAGATAAACAAGATAGGATAAGGCAAGTTAATACAAGACAATGCAAGACAAATCACGGTAAGGCAAGGCCAAACTAGACAAGACAACGTGACATGATAAGGTAAGGCAAGACAAAACAAGACCGGTTAAGGCAAACCAAGACAAGACAAGTAAGAATACGTAAGACAAACAAGATAGGATAAGATAATGCAAGACCAATCACGGTAAGGCAAGGCCAAACTAGACAAGACAATGTGACATGATAAGGTGGGGCAAGACAAAACAAGACCGTTTAAGACAAGACAAGGCAAAACAAGACAAAGCAAAACAGCACGGATAAGACAGGCATGACAAGAGACGAAGGAGACCCCAAAATGATTCTAGTAAACAAAAATAGTCTGATATTTGTATTACAACTTCATATTTGTATTCTCTGATCTGGTTGTTGCTAATTAAAACTCTTGACAATGAGAATAGCTTGATTGATAAATACCGTACATACATTTAGTACATCACATGATAAATTGTTGGAAATTGATTGGATATGTACATGTACTCTACATGTCCTTAGCAACGAGTATAGTACTGTTGACAGCAAGGTACTATTGATTTTCCAGACGGGTACTTAAATTTTTTCACGCGCCACCTTGAGAACGAGAATGCAATTGTGAAAAAAAACATGGCGTCAAGATTCGGCGACTAAGACCCAGACAAATTCATTTCTGACCAGATTTTACACCACACAATTGGAATTGCCTTATGTCTAAATGTCTGTCTGTAAATTTAAAGGTCATTGACCAATGGTTAGAATGCACTATGCATTAAAATGTCATGGGATGTACTTAAAACATTATAATGTTTTTCCTTAGGGACCGTTCTATAGTAGCACAGGTCCCTCAGGAAAACCTAATAATGTATAAGGATGTATATAAGGCTGTATATAGTTGTACCGGAAAATTGATCGGCTGAATGACTGAAAGAATGCCGAAAGTAGGATGGTTTCTTCGGCTACTCCGGATTTCTCTACCATCTACTGAGCCAAGTTAAATGGAGTGCAAATTCCAAGAATATGAAAAATCTACAAATGATGCAATTCCCTATCAAGTTGAAGTAATTTACTAACAAATATTAGGGCTATCACATGATATATTGGCCAACCTTATTGTAAGAATTATTTAGTGTGCTCTAGAAACTTTAAATGCTATATATGTATATATTTTTTGACTGCGTAAATTTTTTAGAAATTTAAGTAGTCACCATATAACATAAACTTAGTTTTTATTTTAATAATTCATTCTAGATACTTCTCTCAGATTTAAGATTTTTATGATTTTATACTAATATAGCATTTAGTCTGAATAGTGTACTGGACCGGCAATTGTGTACTGGGCCAGCAATGGTGTACTGGGCCAGCAATGGTGTACTGGGCCAGCAATTGTGTACTGGGCCAGCAATGGTGTACTGGGCCAGCAATGGTGTACTGGGCCAGCAATTGTGTACTGGGCCAGCAATAGTGTACTGGGCCAGCAATGGTGTACTGGGCCAGCAATGGTGTACTGGGCCAGCAATTGTGTACTGGGCCAGCAATAGTGTACTGGGCCAGCAATTGTGTACTGGGCCAGCAATGGTGTACTGGGCCAGCAATTGTGTACTGGGCCAGCAATGGTGTACTGGGCCAGCAATGGTGTACTGGGCCAGCAATTGTGTACTGGGCCAGCAATGGTGTACTGGGCCAGCAATGGTGTACTGGGCCAGCAATTGTGTACTGGGCCAGCAATAGTGTACTGGGCCAGCAATGACCTTCTGGGCCAGCATTTGTTTACTGGGCCAGCAATTATGTACTGAGCCAGCAATGGACTACTTTGCTAGCAAGTGCGTACTGGTCAAGCAATAGTGTACTGGGCCAGCAATGGCGTACTGGTCCAGCAATGGCCTACTGGTCCAGTAATAGTGTACTGGTCCAGCAATGGCCTACTGGGTCAGCAGTTGCATACTGATAACTTTTTTCACATAATATATGCATCATTTTTTAACTACTCTGCTTTTGTCACAAGTGAACCCCAAACTTTTATGTAATTTAACACAATCACACAATGTAGCCAGTCACAGGCTACATGACATTCACTTACATATTATTACTATCTGTACAGTGTAGTGAACCTCTTGATTTTAAGGTATGAAGTGTAGTATTGGGATTTAAAGCCCAGTCAATATTTTTATTAACAGTGAACAATGGATGAATAAAAATTAACGAATGAATGAAGGAAGGAAGGAACAAATGAATGAATTTAAGAAATGACATTTTGATCATGGTATTTCAAAGGGTAATGAAAGTTAGTGCAGCGCTTCGCCCTTCATTTTGAATTTGGCACGCGCCACACTATCTTTTATTACCCTTTAAAATATCATGAGCAGAAATGTCATTTCTTATCTTTACAATTCCTTCTTTTAATATTTTTTTTTACCTTGGCGTTTTCCATATCTGCTCATGTGATATAGGGTTTTTAGCTATGCAAGATCGGCTTATCTCACATGATCACGTGACCCCCTGTGACACATCAAGGGTCATGACCCCTATTGTCTTTCAATGGGCATTGCAATACAATTGCTTCTGTGATTCAGTCATATTATAAATATAAATAAGTGGAATGTGCAGTGGAAGCGCGTGGCCTAGTGGTTAAGGCGTTGGACTCATGATTCGAAGGTCGTGGGTTCGATCCCTGGACCGGGCGATGTGTTGTGTCCTTGAGCAAGACACTACTTTTCACGTTGTTCCAGTTCACTCAGCTGAAAAATAAATGAGTACCAGCAAAATGCTGGCGGTTAACCCTGCGATGGACCGGCGTCTCATTCAGGGGAGAGTCTTGTACTCTCAGTCGCTTAACGCCCCGGAAACCTGGATAAGCTCCGGCCTGATGGGCCTACTGGCTCGGGACAGACTTTAACTTTTTTAACTTTATAAATATAAATGAATGAATGAATAAAGGAAGTAACGAACGAATGAATAAATGAATGTTGACCGATAAGATTTTTTTCTAGAGTGTATAACACTTATTAACAAGTACTTCCTTGTTGTATCCACTTGTCTGTCTGCTTGTTACTCACGAATACATTACAAGTCTCCATATCCGTAATATCTTACAAGTGATTAACCGATCAAATACATCTCCATAATATTGTGATACTTAAACAGGCCCAGTTGATTTGGGTTTGAAAACAGGCAGTGTTGGTTTGGGGTAGTCACGAATTTGTGTAGCATTTTGGTAGCATTTGTGTACCATTTTTAAACATCAATTTCACCTAAAGTAATGAATACTGTGATCTTATATTTTCCATTAACGTGTTATTATATGTTTATTTTACACATATCATAAGAATATTTGTTATTATGGCGGTTTTAATAAAGAAATCGAACGAATTCATAGGGGTACGGTGTTTACCGACTATATATCATAATCCGGCCATTTTGGTAGCATCTTTAACATTTTCTAATGGTCATTTCTCTAAAAATACAAAATGTCATATTTTTATATTTTCTAAAAATGTGTTATTATATGTATATTTTACATATATTATAAGAATTTCCATTATGACGATACTTTTAATAAAGAAATTGAGATTGAGACTATATATATCGTAGTCCGGCCATTTTGGTAGCATTTTTAAGCATTTTCAAATGCCCATTTCTCTTAAAATACAAAATTTTATACCTTTATATTTTATATATAATATAAACGTGTTATCATATGTCTATTTCACATATATTTTAAATATTTTCATTTATATGGGGATTTTAATAAAGAAATTTAACAAAATCGCAGGGGTGTTTACTGACTTCAGTGAAGGAAATATATCGTAGTCTGGCCATTTTGGAAAATGATAAAATGGCCGGACGCCGATGTCGGTAAACACCCCTACAATTTTGTTCAATTTCGTTATTAAAACCGTCATATAAATGAAAACTCTTATAATCTGTGTAAAATGGACATATAATTACACATTTATATAAAATATAAAGGAATGACATTTTGTATTTTTAGAGAAATGGTCATTTGAAAATGCTACCAAAATGGCCGGACTACGGTATATTTTCTCAACTGAAGTCAGTACACACCCCTTTGATTTCGTTCAATTTCTTTATTTCCATTAAGCCACCGCGGCCTCGCTTGTTGTGAAGAGAAAACAGAGACAGAATTTAGCACATACAGCAAAGAACATGTCAAAGCCAAAAACACAAAATAAACGCATTCAGCATTCAGACCCTGCCGACAAATGTCAGAGAAAGAGAGAGAGAGAGAGAGAGAGAGAGAGAGAGAGAGAGAGAGAGAGAGAGAGAGAGAGTGTGTGTTAAGTAATGGTGTTTAAAGTTCCTCAAACAATATTTCATTTATATCGAGACGTCGCCAGCTACATGTATATAGGCGAAGGGGCAGAGATTTTGTTCGTGAGTTGCACAGATGACATTATGTAGCAGGGTTCTTAATCGCGCCACGCCTTCCCCGACAAGGGGCCTCGTTTATTTAAGTTCCCATCTGAAAGAACCGTGACTTTCATTTTGTAACGCCGAGTGCTTGCCGAAAGAACAGTCACTGCCTACTTTTAAGTCTTGGGCCAGACCCAATCGGGGTTCGAACCCAGGACCTTCCACTTACAGGGCCAGCAGCATTCTACCGACTGAAATACCGCAGTTGCTAGCGAGAGAGAGAGAGAGAGAGAGAGAGAGAGAGAGAGAGAGAGAGAGAGAGCACCACTCTACCAACTGAGAAACCTTGGGGAATATGACTTTTTGCGGGTGCACATATGTTCATATCTCCCTCACTCAAAGGCAATAAATGTATAATATCTCCCTCACAAAAAGGCAATTAATGTATAATGTCAGTTAATTGTGGAGGGGAAACTGGAATACCACCAAAAAAACCAATTTTTGGCAAGCAAACTGGAATTTTGTATCATTTCAAATACACAAGATATAGGTGTCATTTCGACTCATTCAAAATAATTTGACCTATATCGGAGTGGTCAGTTCAATGATGAGGGAAAACCGGAATACCCAGAGAAAACCATTTATCTTTGTCAATCGATCTGATGTTCCTTACACTATATTGATATTTAGTTTGAGAGGCATTGTGACTAGCAAGCCGACGCATACAATTAATAGGCTAATAGAGCTTGTTCACACTACGACAACTTTATACAACGAAGCAAGCTGTGTAAAGGTTCTTGGTACTGGGATATTGTCTAGGCTTATCAAGGCTTAGGCTCTCAAAAAGTTTAATGACCGTTATCACAATATTATTGATCAATACGATGTCACTATCTCTAAAATTACATTAGATATTTTTGACGTCCTATATTTCCATTCTCCCAATTTTGATTACACACGTGGTGGGTGTAGCTAGCTAAACCTGGGTGCTGGGTGCTGCTTACCCTTCAAGAGCCCTTAGCCTCACTTCCCCGGTGGAATTTTACATGTTTAATCTCACTTGCCAGCTTCAAAGTTTCTACTTGCTTTTGGATTGTGATTTGGACATGGATCAGTATGTTTTTTTTTTGTTATTAACAATACCCAGAATCTCCAGGATTTGAGCATATGTACTATCAGGGCTCTCACTGAAGTAACTTTGGGACTGAAATTGGGCTTCATTCCTAATGCAATAAACCATTTTTTCCAAATCCCAATTTATTTGTATGTTGTGAAAATCAAAATGGAATGTTATCAAAATTTATTTCTAAACATTCATCAGACACAGCTAGAAAATATTGTAAATAAATTCAGAGGCATGAAAGACAGACAAAAAGAATCCTAATTTGCATTTCATTTTATATTTGACCAGTAAAAGTCTGAATGTAGCATTTTTGCCTCTTTTTGAATTGTTCCAAAATGATTCAAAACGCCGCTTATTTTCACAGATTAAGGGTCCCGGCCCATTCCCAAAATGGTGTGAAGGTATTCTGAGTATCCTCCACTTGGAATGTTATTGAGAGCTGTCTGCAAAGATCACCCAAGGGAACCAGTAAAAATGGCCTTTATGGACAAGTGGCCTTTATACACAGATTCAAATAATATTGATAAAGAACACAATTGGGATACAATTCTACTGAGCTTTATAAACAGGTGTTCCTGATATAGAGGTGGTTTTTAAGGCAGGTTGGGCTGTACTCCGTTCAAAATAAAGAAAAGAAACTAGACCAAAAAAAACGGTTATTTTATTTAATATAAAAATAAAACATAAATAAGTTATATATGTCAGAATACCCCTTTATATATTAAAATAAACATCTTAACACAATGTATAATAAATATAATTATTACCCTTTACCATATTTATTTATGTGTTTATTTATTTAACACAAAACTGTATTTTTAATAAGTATCCAACCAATTTTGTACGGTAGCGTATCATCAGCGTCATGATTCATGATTCATGATGATTCATGTAAAACAAATTGAAGGCAGATGTAGCTAGCTTAACAGTATTTAAAGTAAAGCATGTTTAGATGTTGCTGCCGCTGCTGATGATGATGGTGAAAATGATGTTGCTGTTGATGATGCTGATGCTGTTGTTGTTATTGTTGCTGCTGCTGGTGCCGATGATGATGATGATGATGATGATGATGATGATGATGATGATGATGATGATGATGATGATGATGTTGGTGATGTTGCTGTTGCTGTTGCTGTTGTTGCTTCTGCTGCTTATGATGATGATGATGATGATGATGATGATGATGATGATGATGATGATGATGATGATTTTTAAAATAGATAGGAATATAAGTTAGCGGCTTTACAAATATGGCTAATCAGGCAAGATTTGACTAAATACTTTGTATATTAGTAAGTCAACTGAACCCAGTTTCACTCATTCCTTAACTATAAGATTTTTCTTCGCTGGATTTGGCAGTCTATTTCTCAGCTACAAATTAACATTTTTGTCAAAACCTCAAAACCAATGTCATAAGTTTAATATAATCTTCAAAATGACACTTTAAATCCTGAATATTTGGGAAATTAACAAAATTACTAAGATATAGAATTTACCAAATTTAAAATGAGGAAAGATCTTGAAACTGGAGTCTGGTATATATTTTGTGTTAAAGAAAAAATGCGTATAAAAATATTCCTTATTTCTGTAACCATAACAACAATAATACGAGTACTTAAACTCTGAATATCTGGGAAATTAACAAAATTATTAAGATATAAAATTTGCCAGATTTAAGTCAAGGAATAATTGTAAAACCGGAGTATTGTATATTATATTTTCATTGAGGAAAAAATGCGTTTATCAATACATGTACTTCTTATTACTGAAACCATCACAACATCTACAGCAGTTCAAGGGTGTTAGATGGTTTGTCTAACTTCACCGCGAACTTCCTTTAGATACTTCATTAGAACTGCGACTTTGTTTCTTTGGAAATACTTCATTTCTAAAACAACCACAAATTCCACAGAGCACTGATAGCGCAAAATGTCTGAATTCCGTATTTAAAAATCCATAAATAAGCGGATTAACGGCGCTATTTATAAGGAAGGATCTGATTCCAATTTGAAATGCTACGAGTTCGCCTTTGTTTAAAAGATTAATTTCATAATCTTTAGCCAGGGTTCTCCAAGTAACAAGACCAAGATACGGTAGGAAACTGATAATAAATGCAATTGTTATTGACATCATAATAATCGTGTATTTTTTAGTATCAATGTTTTGTGATTTTGTTTTCTTTTCATCGATGTTTCCGCCTGCGCGCGCATCTCGTGTTTCTACATCCGTTAATTTGGAACCGGTGCTACTGTCACTATAACCTGTCACGTTAGTAACCGAGGAACCGAGTGATACCGAGGTGGTGGCAGAGTTAATTCTAGGTTTTGATCTACCAGCTTTAGGTGGACCTTTGACAATGCTCCTGGCAGGGCGAACAACTTTGATAGCATTAGATTGATCCGAAAGATCAGTAAGTTCAGTCATCCCGCTGTTTTCCCGATACAGCCCGAATCCGCTGCTCGATGTCTTGAACGTTTTACCGGATGATTCCGTAAATCCCGTCATAACGGTCATGTCACTGTTTTCCCGATTGAGATTTAAACTACCGTGACCTATGGTTTGAAATGTTTTCCCGGAATTTCCAGAAAATCCAGTCAATCCGGTCGTTTCAGTCATCCCAGTATTTTCTCTGTTTAGACCCAGACCGGTGACGCTGGACTGAAAGGTTTTTCCAGAACTTTCAGTCAAACCTGTCATTTCAGTCATGGCACTGTTTTCCCGGTTCAGAGTCCAGGTTCCAGTCGTACCAGTTCTATATGTCCTTCCAGAACTTTCGGTAATTCCCGTGAGACCGGTATATTCTCTGTCTAGATTGAATCTATCCGGGGCCACCCTTGTTGCAATTACTGGCAACATTTTAGGATTGTTTCTGGCTGGGAAATTTACGGACTTACTTGATGTTGGTCTTTGCTGCACAGCGGAACCTGGACGACTGACACTCCCGAAATCCTCATCATCATCTCGCTCCTGAATGGTGGATAACGCACCATCCCGGTTTTCACCTTGTTCGTCAGCCTCTTCGTCACCCGAGTCCATATCATCTACCGGTTTGTTATATACGTGTGATGTGTCGGCAACAAATGTTACTGATGAAGACTCGTTTTTTGCACGTTTATTTCTGTTCCGTTTCTTTCTTTTATAACTATCGGATTGATTTCCTTTGGTTTTTTTATCCTTCGAAACATAAAACCGGAAACTCCTTAGGTTAAAAAGTTGTCTTCCAACAAGAATATATAATACAAGCAAAGTCACAATGGATACGAAAAAACACAAAAAGAGTAAAATATTGTAGGCGGTTATGTAGAACTTGAATCCTTCATCTCTGTTTGTTGTACAATCTCTACCAATAACGCCTGATGTCTCAGTTATGTTGATTTCTTGAACTGTATAAAATACGAAACTAGGCCAGGATAAAAAGAATCCTATTATCATTGAAATAATAATCACTATTTTTGCATATTCATTTGTAATTTGAGGTTTAAATGGCCGACAAAGTTTTCGGTAACGATCAACAGCAATAGCGATAAGGAATACACCGGAAGTTATGGTAGCGAAATAATTCACAAACCGGAGAACCTTACATGCAGCCTCACTTTCGAATGTATAAAATTGAACCATATCAACAATTTCGATCGGCATGGATAAGCAGCAGACTATGAGATCGAACACTGCCAGAGACACAATAAACATGTACGATGCTGTTGCCTTTAATTTTATTCCATAGAAAACGATAACTAACGGATTACCCACAATTCCAATCGCCATTAGTATCGCCACGTATACTATAACCGGTATAATGGTTTCCACAACTTCTTGGTTTATTTGATCAAGGGTAACATTGGCCGCCATTATGTTGTCTTGTTGTTTTCCGGATCTTCTGCCTATTTAGGTGTGTTATCTTTTTTTTCCACATTCTTTCAAGGGATTTAAAATCTCTGAAAAATATATAAAGAACTATCATCATCTCCATAATAATATAATAATAATAATAATAATAATAATGAATAATTATAGTCGATGTCATCATCATCATCATCATCGTCTTCGTCTCGTCATCACACTTTGTAGAAATTTATTAATTCATTTATCATAACAAAATAAATAAATAATCTGATTATAATTCTGCAAAAAATGTTTTGTAAATCAACCGACTTTCTACCTCATTTTTGATTGGAAATTGTAGAAGCAGTGTGGTTGGCAGTCAATTCATGTAGATGCGTTTTAGCACACAACTAGACCATCCCTAGCCATTCACGTTATCCAGTCATGGAAACAGAAAAGAAACTACTAATTAAAGATATCTTAAAGCTTAAAACGTCAAGAATAAATCGCTAAACAGAAAGGCTTCAAAATGACACACACACACACACACACACACACACACACACACACACACACACACACACACACACTGCCATCCCTTAATAGGTATACATTTGTATGTGTTAAAATTGATCATATCGTAACAGGCTGAAAATCTTCACAAAATCAAATCATTGTATATATATATATATATATATATATATATATATATATCATTCTGCTAACCCGTAGTGTTTCTCAGCTAAAATAGTGCTTTCATCTTGAAAAATATATTTTCGCATATTTTTATATTTTCCACAAACATGGCCTACGAGAAATCAATTTCTCACTCGTAGTTTTGAAAGCTGGCGCCGGACCAACCAGGACTACGAGAAAATCCCTTTCTCACTCGTGGTAAACAAGGGGCCTAATAGGGCCTGCACCGCTCACCTGGGCCGTTAACAGCACAAAAACACAATAAAATACTACATTTAAGGCGCAATAACTCTGATGTGGATATTTAGATATTTATGAAACTTGCTACTCGCATCTGTGACCTTGACCTCTGTACCAATGACCTTTATCTATATATCAAAATGATCGTTACCTCAATACCAACAATATTTTAATTTACATGTCTATATAAAAAGTTTATATTTTTCCATATAATAAATAATATTAGATAGGTCATGACCTTCATAATTGACCTTGACACCATTTTGAAGGTAATTACAGGAATATGACCAAACTGAAAACCCAATCATTATCTGGTCAAATAGTCAAGTTTTAACAATTTGAAGCTATTTTACGATTTTTTCAAAATTAAACGCAAAAACGCGTAACTTATTTTTTGTCCGAATTTCAAAAAATGAACAAACTATAGGCTTAAGACCCTAAAGAAGCCAAATATCACATCAGATTTTTTCTCCAATCAATACTTCCGCAGAAGAAGATTTTTTAAGATTTTTGCACCCCTAGGTCACCTTGACCTAGTTATGGTAGCCATGGCAACGCCACGAACAAATCTGAATTGCACCGGCCCATATATACTTCTTACCAAGTTTCATTGAAATCTGTCCAGTAGTTTCAGAGGAGAAGTCGAAAATGTGTGTTAACGACGCACGCACGCACGCACGCACGCACGCACATACACACGCTGCGCTATGCCATAAGCTCAAATGACCTATGGTCAGGTGAGCTAAAAACCCAGCAATTTAAAAAGCTGGTACCGGACCAACCAGGCCTACGAGATAATTCCTTTCTCACTCGTGGTACAAAACCCAGCAATTTAAAAAGCTGGTACCGGACCAACCAGGCCTACGAGAAAATTCCTTTCTCACTCGTGGTAAAACCCCAGCAATTTTAAAAGCTAACGCCCCAACAAACCGGAAATGCGGTCGCTTAAAACTACGTTACATGTTCAGAGAAACCAAATATCTTAACATCTCACGGGGAATTTTACAATACAAGAAATTGTGTCAGATATTATATTTTTCAATAAAAAATCTTTTTTCGGATATTTTTCATTTACTTACCTTTTAAGGAAAAGAAAAAACAAAACAAACACATATCCTTAAATCTTCTCTATTTCTGTGATTTTAATTATGTGATGCGCTTGGATAAACACACTACTTATCAATCAAAATTCTCATTATCCTGTCTTGTAACACTGTTCAACAAGTTTGAGGTGTACATTAACCTCCAAATTTGAATTTTTAATCAGGGTTAATTTATTATATTAATCGGTCATAAAACCTTGTGAATTGAAAATATATCGAACCATAAATTGTATCGTTTGTCAGTCCAACCAGTTTGACTCTATACTACATAATTTAAAACTGACCTGACATAATTTTTTCGACATAGGTCAATTTCCACAGGTGGTATTGGTTAGATTATGTCGAACTTGTACAGTACAGACCTGTCGAAAGTTCCGAACACAGAACAAACTTAGAGTCATAGCTCGGCTGTTTAGAGCGAGTGACTGAGGTGTATTGGTAGCTTGAGACCGAAATCCTGTAAATATACCAGATAGCATCTACGTATACTGAAAAGCTTCACGGATACAACTAATGAGGGAATCAAAATGTGTCAGCTTTATGTAAAACTATTGACAGGCCTCTACAAGTACAAAATTAATCCTTTTTATCAAGGATCACTTATGTCTACAATTGTTAAAATTTGTATAGGTAAACAACATTGACCTGTCCGCTTGACCTTTCATTAGGAATATTCATATAGGACGATCCACTCAACACATGGGTAGTATTAAGATTCGCAGAAAATACATATACACATTGACCATGATCAGTGTTCATATTATATAGACGAAGTTTACACGCGTGATCTCTATTCTTAAATAAACTCGTCCATAATTAATATTTAAATCAAGGGTCAAGCGGACAGGTTAATGTTGTTTGCTTATAAGTATTTATATACTAGTATGTCTAGTGTGTTTTACTTGAAGAAAGGAAGTTTTACACACAACTTTGACCTGTCCGCTTGACCTTTAATTTAGATTATTTATAGTGGACGAGTGTATTTATGTTTAGGGATCAGGTATGTATACGAAAACACTAATCATGTACCTTGAGTACACATTATTAACTGTGAATCCTACTACTACCCATTTATTGGGTGGTCTCTCTATATGAATATTCCTAATGAAAGGTCAAACATACAGGTCAGTGTTGTTTACCTACACGTGGTACCACGTGGAAAATGCATATGAGTAATGTTTAGTAATACAAATATGCCTTGTAACAACTCCTAATGAAGTCCGACGCCTAATGAAGTCCGGACTTCATTAGGCATCTAAATCGAAGTCGTAAAATTTTGAGACTTTTTTTTTGGTAATATCAAAAAGTCTCCTCGTCTGGAGCCCCAATCTGTGGACTTCATTAGGCGTCGAAATTGCAACGCCTAATGAAGTCCGGACTTGATTAGGCGTCGGACTTCATTAGGAGTTGTTACAATGCCTGACAAAAGTGACAAAAAAAAAAAAAAGAAAAAAAACCGGACAAACAAACAAAACGAGACAAAAGCTTAATTTGGCTCACGGGTTATTTATTTCAAAACATTGGACAGGGCACGGTAGTAAATGTTTATTGGTATAGACAAACAACGATGACCTGTCCGCTTGGCCCTTTGATTTAAATATTTATCATAAACGAGTTTATTTATGTATAGGGAACACACACGTATATTATTTCATCTATATGTTGTTACTCATTGATTAATACTTAACACAAACACTGTCCATGTTGAACTGCAAATCCAAATACAACCTATGTAATTGGTGGATTCTCCTATACGAATATTCCTAATGAAAGGTCAAGAGGACATGTCAATTTTGTTTAACTATACGGTTATAGTGTGTTGCAATATGACCACAGAAGAATAATACTTACAATTTAATATGAATAAGTTTTCTGGTATTTCTATATACTGTTCGTACGAAAATGGGATGAATTGGTTATACGCTCCGCAAGCCTGCATCAAATGCCACCAGGCAGGCTCTTGACTGGAACCCACGAGGGAAGAGGAAGAGAGGCCGGCCAAATAAGACTTGGCGTAGGAGTACCGACACAGAGGCACAAACAGCTGGTACGATCTAACCTGAACCGAAGAAGATAGCCCAAAACCGTGTCAGATGGAGAGGTGTTGTTACGGTCTTTAATTCCCCAGGGAATCAAGAGGAATTAGTCTTTTTATGTCGCAAAAATCTGATTTTTTCACAGCTTACTATCCGTCCACCGTGGTCTATTTTATTTCCAATTTACCATTAGTCTAAACATATTCCATATGAACAGGTTTTCAATATGTTGCCCTCTATTGCATTTAACAATGTAACCAGTTCGACCGTCGCGTACCAGAGCAAGATATACTTTATGTTCCTATATGAAATTAAGTCCACTAAATTTAATATAGACCACTGATATAGCCTAGTAATATTGTACACTGAAATTGTGTTTTTATACCAAATCAGAATTTCGGTGCTACAGGTCCGGTTGCTTTGTCCCAGAACAAAAATGCTTTATGGTCCCATATGAATAGGGTTTTCAGTAATTTAGTCTACAATTGCATTTATTTTAAACCAATTTAGAATTTCAGAGTTAACAAGTCCCACGGCCTTGTCCCAGAGCAAAAATACTTTTTGTTCCTACATGAATAGGTTTTTCAATAATATTGTCCATTTAACATTTTAGAATCTTAGTCTTAACAATTCCGGCCGCCGTGTTCTATAACAAAATACTTGATGTCGCTATGGAAACGGCTTATTTAAGATATAGTTCATTTGTACATTATATACCAATTCAGAATCCCAGTGTTAACCATTTCGACCCTGGTGTCCCAGAGCAAAAGTCATTTATAGTCCTATGTGAATACAGTTTTAAATAATATAGTCCACAGTTACATATTGCATTTTAAACCAATTCAGAATTTCAGAGTTAACCATTTCGGCCGACCTTCTTGTCCCAGGCCAAAAATGCTTTACGGTCATTAATCAATAGAGTTTTAAATACTATTATCCACTATTGCATATTGCATTTTAAACCAATTCAGAATTTCAGTGTTAACCTTTTAGGCCGACTTTCTTGTCCCAGAGCAAAAATAATTTATGATCCTATGTGAATTGAGTTTTAAATAATATTGTCCACCATTGCATATTGCATTTTAAACAAATTCAGATTTCAGTGCCGACCTTCTTGTCCCAGACCAAAAATGCTTAATGGTACTAAAAACTATTATCCACTATTGCATATTGAATTTTATACCAATTCAGAATTTCAGTGTTAATCATTTCGGCCTGGGTGTCACAGAACAAAAATATTTTATGTTCCTATAAGAACAACTTTTTTGATATATTATCCTCTATTTCTTTTAAATACTATTGAACTACTGATATGTCTGACCCTCGTGTTCTAGAACAAAAATACTCTATGCTCTTAAAAATGAATAGGGTGTTTAATAACATTGTCCACTAAAATTGCATTTAACAACATTTCAGAATATCGGTGTCAACCAGTTCTATAGACGCGTACCAGAGCAAAACACTATCTATATAGCTATGTGAATAGATGGATAGAATTTTCAATAATATTGTCCACTATTTCATTTAAACTTCATTTCAGAATCTTATTGTAAACAATTTCGGCCGTGGTGTCCCTGACTAAACATGCATGATTTTCCTATATTACCATGCTTTCAATATTCTTTCCACTGAAATTGATTTTATACACATATTTAGAATTTCCGACCGTTAAGAATTCGTCCACCGTGTCCCTGAACACAAAACTTGATGTTGATGTTCTATACACACATATTTTCAAATTTTGACCACTGAAATTATTTTGAACACGTACCGGCCATCGTGACACTGGACAAAGATATACCGGATATTTCAATAATGTTTCCACTTTTCACTACAGTACAGACCTGTCGAAAGTTTAACACTAAGCTAACGGATAACTGCAGCTGATTTCGGTCCCTCGTTAGCTGTATCTTCACACTTTTTTGTCAACTACTGTCCACCTCTCGGCAACTTTTTCCCTATAAACTATCCATATATCGGCCACTTGTTAGCCACATTTAGACCACTTTCATTAGCCCAGTGTTAAACTTTCGACAGGTCTATATTATTTTAATGTTCAAGATATTGATTGATATATATGTACTAATAATACATTTAACTGTTCATAGTTTTATTACAAGTTCACAATTCAATTAATAAATTATAATATTAATGGAATTAGGTCTTCCTGTAACTTTGATCAGATTAAAAGTACACTAAAACCTTGGTCTGTTTTACGATGCTAGTACAGAAACAATGGCAGCGATTGTACAATACAGACCTGTCGAAAGTTTAACGCTAAACTAACGAATTAGTGCCCAATCGACATCTAATTTCAGCCCCAGTATACAGCAATATCTCGACAGTTTCCATTTAAAAATAACCACTGCAGTAGCTCAGTTGGTAGAGTGCTTGCCCCGTAAGTGGGAGGTCATGTTTCGAACCACGACCGGGTCTGACCCAAGACTTGAAAGTGGGTAATGACTGTTCTTTCGCCAAGCACTCGGCATTACGAAATGAAAGTCACGGTTCTTTCGGATGGTAACTTAAAATAAACGAGGTCCCGTGTCACGGTAGGCTTGGCACGCTAAAGAACCCTGCTGTATAATGCCATCAGCGCAACGCACAGGCAAATTTTCTGTACCTTCGCCTATAGCTCACGACGTGAAATATTCTTGACTGGAACGTTAAACACCCTTACTCAACTCAACTCCATTTAAAATTCCCTCGAAAAATTCCGGTAGACAACTCGGGAGATGAACTTCGGCAACTCGGTAGATGAACTCGGCAACTCGGTAGACGAACTTCGGCAACTCGGTAGACGAACTTCGGCAACTCGGTAGACGAACTTCGGCAACTCGGTAGACGAACTTCGGCAACTCGGGAGACGAACTTCGGCAACTCGGTAGACGAACTTCGGAAACTTGGTAGACGAACTTCAGAAACTCTGTAAAAGAACTTCGGCAACTCGGTAGACGATCTTCGGAAACTTGGTAGACGAACTTCGGAAACTTTGTAGACGAACTTCGGCAACTCGGGAGACGAACTTCGGCGACTCGGTAGACGAACTTCGGAAACTTTGTACATGAATCGAACTTCGGCAACTCGGGAGATGACTTTCGGCAACTTGGGAGATGAACTTCGGCAACTCTGTAGACGAACTTCGGCAACTCGGTAGACGAACTTCGGCAACTCGGGAGACGAACTTCGGCAACTCGATAGACGAACTTCGGAAACTTGGTAGACGAACTTCAGAAACTCTGTAGACGAACTTCGGCAACTCGGTAGACGAACTTCGGAAACTTGGTAGACGAACTTCGGAAACTTTGTAGACGAACTTCGGCAACTCGGGAGACGAACTTCGGCGACTCGGTAGACGAACTTCGGAAACTTTGTACATGAATCGAACTTCGGCAACTCGGGAGATGAACTTCGGCAACTTGGGAGATGAACTTCGGCAACTCGGTAGACGAACGTCGGCAACTCGGTAGACGAACTTCGGCAACTCGGGAGATGAACTTCGGCAACTCGGGAGACGAACTTTGGCAACTCAGAAGACAAACTTCGGCAACTCAGGAGACAAACTTCGGCAACTCAGGAGACAAACTTCGGCAACTCGGGGAGACAAGCTTCGGCAACTCGGGAGACAAACTTCGGCAACTCGGGAGACAAAATTCGGCAACTCGGGAGACAAACTTCGGCAACTCAGGGGACAAACTTCGGCAACTCAGGAGACAAACTTCGGCAACAACTCAGAAGAGAAACTTCGGCAACTCAGGAGACAAATTTCGGCAACAACTAAGAAGAGAAACTTCGGCAACTCGGGAGACAAACTTCGGCAACTCGGGAGACAAACTTCGGCAACTCAGGGGACAAACTTCGGCAACTCAGGAGACAAACTTCGGCAACAACTCAGAAGAGAAACTTCGGCAACTCAGGAGACAAACTTCGGCAACAACTCAGAAGAGAAACTTCGGCAACTCAGGAGACAAACTTCGGCAACAACTCAGAAGAGAAACTTCGGCAACTCAGGAGACAAATTTCGGCAACAACTAAGAAGAGAAACTTCGGCAACTCGGTAGACGAACTTCGGCAACTGTGTAGATCTGTATTGTATTGATTTTATTTGATGATGTTTACAAGTAACAGACCTGTACAATTTATACATTTAGACTTACAGTACAGACCTGACGAAAGTTTAACATTAGGCTTAAGAATTCTTTTCGAATCAGCAGCTCGTTTCATCCCCCCCTCGTTACCTCTTTTTCGGCAGCTGGTATTTATCTCTCGACAGTTTATTAAGTAACTAGCTATCCATATCTCGGTCATTCGGGTACCAAACTTCGACCCCTTGTTGTTAGTACATTGTTAAACTTTCGACAGAACTGTATTGTTTTATTTAATATTATATGAATTATGTCTTTTACTGGTGTATATATGGCGAGATTTTTTAATCTTTTTGTATTGTGTTGTTTTTGTTGTATTGTATTGTATTGTATTGTATTGTATTGTATTGTATTGTATTGTATTGTATTGTATTGTATTGTATTGTATTGTATTGTATTGTATTAATGTGGCAGCCTGTAAATAATTATTTAATTAAGGTTTCATTTAATTAAGATAATTATGTTTACTTTAATAATTCATCTCTTTCAGATCATTAATTTTATTTTTTATTCACTTGTAGGTTAAAGTCCATGGTTTTGTTCTTGTATTGTGTTATGTGTTGTGCCTTTACTTTTGTACTGTACTGTATATGTAGTCTTGTGTAATGTGGAGTTGTCTTTCTTCTTAACCTCTGACCTGGCTATTATACTTTTTCCATTGGCCCTTTCTAAAACCTGTTTTTCACTCACTCTCACTCATGTGCAAGTGGTCAGTGGGTGTTGGCTCTTGTGTTGATGGTTTTGAACAACTTAAACAGCTTTCTAGTACATGTATTTGACTCTACAAATTCTCAAGGTATTTACACAGTTACATTTACACTCTCTGCATTATTTTGGTCATTTTCAGTGCTCTGCATTTATAGCATAAATTTCCAGTCTTTGCCATGTACTTTAGTTTTCTTCAGTATTTTCTATTTCAAATGCACATGCACTTTAATATTTTTTATTGCATAAAGTATGAGAGGTTTTAATAATAATTTTCTAATATATAGAATAAGGGTTTTCTCAGGTTAAATTAATAATAAATTTCCTGTAAAGTATATTTTATTAATATTGTGATAATTCACAATATTGGGCTAAATATTTGGTTGTAAACACCATATTTGTTACCATGTATTTATACTGGGTTTTTGTTTATTTAGGTCTCTTTTTGTACCAAGGCTTATTGGACGAGTGCCAAGTCCTAGTAACCATATTATTGGTAGGCTTTTATTTTTTACAATCCTTATTAATATTTTTGTAAATGTTTTCCCTTTGTTTTATAAGTTTTAATTGTTGCTGCCCGTGATATTCATCTTCTCATGGTTCAATAGTTTACACGGGGCAGTTTGACCTTCACTTATAAATTAGCTGTAGCGGACAACTATTCACTGTAGCTACTGTTATTTTTGGCAAATTATAATTATAAACATATTTTATAATACCGCTAGTCAGTTCAAGCAACTATTAGCGAAATATATAAGTTATTAGGGTGGTTTTTTATTTTACGTTATGTATATCTGTGATGAATTGTAAGATCACATGACTCATGTACACAGTATGTTGTTTCGTCACGTGGTTTGTCAGGTCACGTGACTATGGTCTTTACTATTATTTTATGTTGTATGCTAAGGTTGTTTTCCAGTCCCTTATCTTCTTATTTGTTTTATCTACAGGGACGGTGAACATTTATTTGTGATATATAGCATAATGGTTGGAGAATAAATGTTGGAATAATTATAATCAACCGAGTTATATTATATTTTAACACCGGTTACATTAAATAAAAAACGCCTGTATTTTAAAGTAGACAGGTTCGTTGCTTTGATGAATATAAGTTTAGCATGCGTTAAAAGTCAACTGCTCCTGCACACCAAACTTGAAATTAAATCCAAAAAGAACCAAATACACGGAGATATTGTTGTAGAGGTTACATGGGAGAGATTACACCATATAAACAACGGAAAAGTCAATAATTTTATTTTAATATTTATTTATTTATTTATGATATCTACATGTATTTATAATTGTATTTATTCATGTTTTTATTTATATATTTATCCGTGTATGTATTTATTTATGTATTCATTTATTTGTTTAATTATTTAATTATTCATTTATTTATTTAATTATTCATTTATTTTTTATTTATCTATTTATTCATGTATTTATTTATTTATTCATATATTTTTTATTTATTCATGTATTTGTTTATTAATTTATTTATCCGTGTATGTATTTATTTATGTATTCATTTATTTGTTTAATTATTTAATTATTCATTTATTTATTTAATTATTCATTTATTTTTTATTTATCTATTTATTTATTTATTTATTTATTTGATTCATATCTATATTTTTCAAAGATCATCTTGCTATCTTTGTATATGCAAACAACATTGACCTGTCCGCTTGACCTTTGATTTAAATTATTATTTAAATTATTTTTTATGGACGAGTAAATTCAAGTAATAGGTATCATGAGTGTACATTTCGTCTATATGATGTGAACACTAATCATGAACAATATGTAAATTATTAAATGCGAATCCTAACACTACCCATGTATTGGATGGATTCTCCTATATGACTATTCCTAATGAAAGGTCAAACAGACAGGTCAATTTTGTGTACTTATATGCAGTTATGTATACAATTATAAATTATCAACTTTGAACAGTTTTAAAATATCTACAGTAATACATTTCAAGTTTGAGACTATGTCTTTACATTGTTTGTGTCTAAAAGAATCACATTGAGTCGATATTATCTGTCAGAACAAAACGCTCAATATTGTTAAAACACTTATACAAATACTGAAAGATTTTAAACAAAAATAAACAAAATACACGTATGTTTGAATTGGTGACTTGTTACAAAAACATATTCTTTACCGCTCAGTATATAAATTATAACAGTACAGACGCTTCAGTCAAGAATCTGTCACATTTGTCGAGATTGTCATTTTAGTGATGTTGAAGGAAACCGGTGTGTCCAAAAATAACCACCTACCTTCGGCAAGCGAACTGGCAAAATAACCACCTACCTTCGGCAAGCGAACTGGCAAAATAACCACCTACCTTCGACAAGCGAACTGGCAAAATAACCACCTACCTTCGACAAGCGAACTGGCAAAATAACCACCTACCTTCGACAAGCGAACTGGCAAAATAACCACCTACCTTCGGCAAGCGAACTGGCAAAATAACCACCTACCTTCGACAAGCGAACTGGCAAAATAACCACCTACCTTCGACAAGCGAACTGGCAAAATAACCACCTACCTTCGACAAGCGAACTGGCAAAATAACCACCTACCTTCGACAAGCGAACTGGCAAAATAACCACCTACCTTCGACAAGCGAACTGGCAAAATAACCACCTACCTTCGCAAGCGAACTGGCAAAATAACCACCTACCTTCGACAAGCGAACTGGCAAAATAACCACCTACCTTCGACAAGCGAACTGGCAAAATAACCACCTACCTTCGACAAGCGAACTGGCAAAATAACCACCTACCTTCGACAAGCGAACTGGCAAAATAACCACCTACCTTCGACAAGCGAACTGGCAAAATAACCACCTACCTTCGACAAGCGAACTGGCAAAATAACCACCTACCTTCGACAAGCGAACTGGCAAAATAACCACCTACCTTCGACAAGCGAACTGGCAAAATAACCACCTACCTTCGACAAGCGAACTGGCAAAATAACCACCTACCTTCGACAAGCGAACTGGCAAAATAACCACCTACCTTCGGCAAGCGAACTGGCAAAATAACCACCTACCTTCGACAAGCGAACTGGCAAAATAACCACCTACCTTCGCAAGCGAACTGGCAAAATAACCACCTACCTTCGGCAAGCGAACTGGCAAAATAACCCCTACCTTCGCAAGCGAACTGGCAAAATAACCACCTACCTTCGACAAGCGAACTGGCAAAATAACCACCTACCTTCGACAAGCGAACTGGCAAAATAACCACCTACCTTCGGCAAGCGAACTGGCAAAATAACCACCTACCTTCGACAAGCGAACTGGCAAAATAACCACCTACCTTCGACAAGCGAACTGGCAAAATAACCACCTACCTTCGACAAGCGAACTGGCAAAATAACCACCTACCTTCGGCAAGCGAACTGGCAAAATAACCACCTACCTTCGGCAAACGAACTGGCAAAAAACCACCTACCTTCGACAAGCGAACTGGCAAAATAACCACCTACCTTCGACAAGCGAACTGGCAAAATAACCACCTACCTTCGACAAGCGAACTGGCAAAATAAACACCTACCTTCGGCAAACGAACTGGCAAAATAAACACCTACCTTCGACAAGCGAACTGGCAAAATAACCACCTACCTTCGGCAAACGAACTGGCAAAATAACCACCTACCTTCGACAAGCGAACTGGCAATTTAACCACCTACCTTCGGCAAACGAACTGGCAAAATAACCACCTACCTTCGGCAAGCGAACTGGCAAAATAACCACCTACCTTCGACAAGCAAACTGGCAAAATAACCAACTGCCTTCGGCAAACGAACTGGCAAAATAACCACCTACCTTCGGCAAACGAACTGGCAAAATAACCTACCTTCGGCAAACGAACTGGCAAAATAACCACCTACCTTTGGCAAACGAACTGGCAAAATAACCACCTACCTTCGGCAAACGAACTGGCAAAATAACCACCTACCTTTTGCAAGCGAACTGGCAAAATAACCACCTACCTTCGACAAGCAAACTGGCAAAATAACCAACTGCCTTCGGCAAACGAACTGGCAAAATAACCACCTACCTTCGGCAAGCGAACTGGCAAAATAACCACCTACCTTCGGCAAACGAACTGGCAAAATAACCACCTACCTTTGGCAAGCGAACTGGCAAAATAACCACCTACCTTCGGCAAGCAAACTGGCAAAATAACCACCTACCTTCGGCAAACGAACTGGCAAAATAACCACCTACCTTTGGCAAGCGAACTGGCAAAATAACCACCTACCTTCGACAAGCGAACTGGCAAAAACCACCTACCTTCGACAAGCGAACTGGCAAAATAACCACCTACTTTCGACAAGCGAACTGGCAAAATAACCACCTACCTTTGGCAAGCAAACTGGCAATATAACCACCTACCTTCGACAAGCGAACTGGCAAAATAACCACCTACCTTCGACAAGCGAACTGGCAAAATAACCACCTACCTTCGACAAGCGAACTGGCAAAATAACCACCTACCTTCGGCAAGCAAACTGGCAAAATAACCACCTACCTTCGACAAGCGAACTGGCAAAATAACCACCTACCTTCGGCAAACGAACTGGCAAAATAACCACCTACCTTCGACAAGCAAACTGGCTAAGTTTTACACCTTAGGATCTACCCCCGAGTTAGGCACGAACCTAGAACTTCACAACCCAGACCCCCTCCCTCTATTAGACGAGACCTTAAAACCGAAGTTCCATCTCAATTGCCGTATCGCCGGCCATGTCTTTTATGTGCCGACACAGGCCGCCATCACGGTTATAAAGCAATGTTACGGTAACTAATGACGTACTATTGTCAGTGACGTCATCAATGGCACACTTCAGGGCGAGTTTTTATTCTCTTTGTGATTCATTCAAGCATGTCGGGCTTCTGTCGGAACATTGTTGGCGTGGCAGGTGAAACGTCAATTAAGTATAGAAGCAAATTTTAGCTTTGTAAAAGAAGCTTGAATTAAATACCATAAAACATCACTATATATTGTCCTTTTTTATATAATTAATAAATTCCATCTTTATGATTGGCTAAAACGGTAACACGTGACCATTGGATCTCACATCATATACCACGGATTTTCCGGTGAATATCAAATTCGGTGTACTAGTACGTCATCAATTTTTGTTGACGTTCTCCGTAAAATGATTAGAACGTCATCAATTAAGTGTATGCAAGTGATTGTGTCTTGTTATTTTTTTCATAGAACGTTAACGTTATGGCATTATCAATTTACAATGTAGTGTGCAATTCATTGTGCCAATTATTTTTCATAGAATCAGACTTAAAAAGTTAGATTGATCTAACCAATGCGGGATAATTTTAGTGTGATCAACCAGGGTGGACAGGGAAATCTAATATCGGTAAAATAGATTACCTGGTCACAGATTTGAGAAAACATTGTCAACCAAAATGACACAGTGGCTAAATTATATAATAAAACAGTTATGGACTTTTAGTGGTTGTATATGGTGTGATATTCACCGGAAAAATAAATATTGACCTCGGCTGTCACCTCGATCAATATTTATTTTCCGGTGAATATCACACCATATACAACCACTAAAAAGTCGATAATTGTATAATATATGTCCTTTCCTGCTGGGAGAAAGATATTAGTGCTACCTAAAAATAGAGCTTACCATGGGCCGAGTTGAGTATCGGATTCGTTACTTATTCGTTACTTTAGTGTTAAACTTTCGACAGACCTGTGATGTATTAAAGCCTATTTCTTTAATATTTTTGCATGCTTTAAAGTCACATTTCTTTATGAAGTCAAAAGTCAGAGTGGTGTCAGACTGGTGTCAATAAGTCAAAGTTTGATGTATACACGCAATAAACATTTACGATGCTATGTTTACACAAAACGATTTTGACTTATGATTTCCTACAATTTTTTCGTTAACGATTCATTTGATGAAAATCGGATTACTAGTACTTGCATTAACTCGTAGTAATTCGTATTAACTCGGTATAACTCGTATTAACTCGGTATAACTCGTAATAACTCATATTAACTCGTATTAACATGCATTGACTCATATTAACTCGTTGTTACTCGTATTAACTCGTGTGTAGTTACTCGTATTTACTCGTATTAACTCGTGTGTATTTACTCGTATTAACTCGTGTGTAGTTATTCGTATTAACTCGTGTGTAGTTACTCGTATTAACTCGTGTGTAGTTACTCGTATTTACTCGTAGTTACTAGTATTAACTCGTGTGTAGCTATTCGTATTAACTCGTGTGTAGTTATTCGTATTAACTCGTGTGTAGTTACTCGTATTAACTCGTGTGTAGTTACTCGTATTACTCGTAGTTACTAGTATTAACTCGTGTGTAGTTACTCGTATTAACTCGTGTGTAGTTACTCGTATTTACTCGTAGTTACTAGTATTAACTCGTGTGTAGTTACTCGTATTTACTCGTAGTTACTAGTATTAACTCGTGTGTAGTTACTCGTATTAACTCGTGTAGTCATTCGTATTAACTTGTACGTAGTTACTCGTATTAACTCGTATGTAGTTACTCGTATTAACTCGTGTGTAGTTACTCGTATTAACTCGTGTGTAGTTATTCGTATTAACTTGTACGTAGTTACTCGTATTAACTCGTATTTACTCGTACTTACTCGTAGCTACTCGTATTAACTCGTACGTTGTTACTCGTATTAACTCGTATTTGCTCGTAGTTGCTCGTAGTTACTCGTATTAACTCGTGTGTAGTTACTCGTATTAACTCGTGTGTAGTTACTCATATTAACTC
This sequence comes from Anadara kagoshimensis, assembly GCA_021292105.1. NCBI lineage: Eukaryota > Metazoa > Mollusca > Bivalvia > Arcoida > Arcidae > Anadara > Anadara kagoshimensis. The sequence continues at coordinate 4,461,988 of CM037863.1, forward strand.
GTATGTAGTTACTCGTATTAACTCGTGTGTAAATACTCTTATTAACTCGTGTGTAGTTACTCGTATTTACTCGTGTGTAGTTACTCGTATTTACTCGTAGTTACTAGTATTAACTCGTGTGTTGTTACTCGTATTAACTCGTATTTACCCGTATTAACTTGTATTTACTTGTACTTATTCGTAGTTACTCGTATTAACTCGTGTGTAGTTACTCGTATTAACTCTTATTAACTCGTATTAACTCGTAGTTACTCGTATCAACTGACATTTACCCGAACTCGTTGTTACTTTTTAACTCGTATTAACTCGTACTTACTACTAGTTACTCGTATTAACTCGTATTTACTCGTATTAACTCGTACTTACTCGTATTAACTTGTACTTACTCGTAGTTACTCGCATTAACTCGTATTAAGTCGTAAAAAATCCTGTCAAAAATTGCACGAATTGTCGATTATTTTGCTACTACTTGGCCAAATTTTGGCAAGCGTAGATCAAAATCATGTAGTGTAAACCCAGTATAAGAAAAACAAACCTACAATACTGGAATAGAACTATGATATCAACAAAATGAAACATAAGACGTGTCATGTTCATATTTGGAGATTCTATATATGGCAAGTGGCATGTGCTTATTTTGAAAGACTATGCTGCATTTCTTATTTAGCATGACAGAAAAGATTTAGTGAGCGCTCGGAATTTGTTAGTTTTTCTTAGCATGACATTTGCGTGTTAAACAAATATGTGGAACATTGATTGTAGAATTTTGGATAAACACTGTGCAAATGTTCATGTATTTCTTTTTAGATGTATTAACTGTCCCAACACCCCGCTTACTTTACAACCAGTGGTCAGTAAAACTTTTTTCACTTTGTTTGTTCACTGTAATATACCATTTTTAAATAAATAAATAAATAAATAAATAAATAAATATAAATAAAATCAATCTTAAACAAAATCAAGAAATTAAGTGCACGCAAACATTACCTACCGTGCATGTACGTGCATTCTTCTCATCATACCAACATTTCACAAGAGCGTCATGTCCTAAGTTTTAATTAAAAATCAGACATTGGTACTACATCAAGTTTTAAATTGTCAAACATTTATGTGACATTGATGACATACATATCATATCATTACATTGTAACACATAACAAAAGTTCATATAAATGTTTGAAAAATCGCCGAACCGATATTTACGGGGTTTTGAGTTGCACATACGAGAATAATGCTACTATCATTTAACCAATCATTTACAACTCTTAAAAGTCCAAAAACACATAATAAAAAATACTGAGATGACCCGAATGCTACACTATCGTCTGATCAATTTACAAGTAATATCATATTTAACATGATAAGGCCTGTTAGTGTTTTACACAAAACTAACTAACTAACGCCGAATTATAATTGCAATGGACTATTGAAACTTGAAAACAAAGTACATGTATGTGTCAAAGACAAAGTTTTATATACAACTAAACCTGCCTTAAAGGCCACCTCTAAATAAGGACCACCTGCTTTTAAAGCCCAGTAAAGTTACATCGCAATATCCCAAACGTTTTTACTCACGTCATATGAACATCCATAATTTATACTGACAACCTGCCCGTAAGTGTCACTTTTAGACAAGTTTATCCTCCTCAAAGGTCCCATCTTAATAGGGATCCCCTGCTTCGGGTTCACATTTTGTGGCCCTTATAAACAAGTTTATCGTTAAAGGTCATCTCTTAATAAGGACCTCCTTTTAAAGGTAAAGTTATATCCCAATCGCTTTTACTCGTGTCAAATGAACATCTCTATACTGGCAACCTGCCCATAAAAGTCCTTTACGAGTTTTCATTAAGTGACCTTTATAGACAAGTTTATCCTTAAAGGTCGTCTCATAATAAGGAACTCCTGGTTTTAAAGGTAAAGTTATATCCCAATCGCTTTTACTCGTGTCAAATGAACATCTCTATACTGGCAACCTGCCCATAAAAGTCTCCTTTACGGATCCTCATTGGCTGGCCTTAATAGACAAGTTTATCCTTAAAGGTCATCTCTTAATAAGGACCTCCTGCTATTAAGGTCAATAAAGTTATATCCCAATCGCTTTTACTCACGTCATATGAACCACCTGTCCGTAAAATTAGGAGATAACTATGTTACATTTGAAGAGTTCCGACCGTAAAACGTGGATTTTACTGTCGCAAAATGAGTTCTACCTGGCGACGCTTGCGGAGCCAGTAAACGGTATTTGCGACAGTAAAATCCACGTTTTACGGTCGGAACTCTTCAAATGTAACATAGTTATCTCCATTCTAATGCAAATCGAAAAATAATGATCAAAAATAATTGAATAAATGAAGATTTCCGATGCTACAGTTACAGACGTATTAATGTAGACCTGTATCGTTACGCCACAACACAAATATAGTTCTATCACTAAAGTACTGATATCTATAGGTATAATGATTTTATTCTTCGAAATACAAATGGCAAATAAATATCAAAGTTTAAATAGAACAACATCTTTGTTTACAAGGATAAATTATGTCATTACGTTTTGTAAACAAAAGCACGTGTACCGGCGTGTAGGAATACATGACGTAATAGTAGCGAAGACAGCACGCGACGTCATAACTCCGACCGTAAAACGTAGGTTTTACTGCGGTCGGGGTCCAATCAAAATCCTGTTTACAAAATCTTTGCATTATAATTCACTTTTACGGGTTTTTATTGTGTGGCCTTTATAGACAAGCATATACTTAAAGGTCACCTCTAAATAAGGACCTCCTGCTTTTAAAGGTCAGTTAAATTTTACCCTTATTACTTACTGCTCCTGTTTTTTAACCTCTATAATTATGTCCATTTCTATAAAAGCAACCTGTACTTGTTTCCTTGGGTGGCCTTTATAGAAAAGTTCGACCCTCAAGGTCACCACTAGATAAGGACCACTTGCCAGTACAATTTTATGCCAATTGGTTTCACTCGTGTTTTTAACCTCTGTATAATGACCACCTGCTATAAGGATCATCTGTTTTTAAGGGCCAAATAAATTATATCGAAATTGCTTTTTACTAAGGTCATTTGAGCATATATAAGGGGCACCTGTCCATGTCCATTAAAAGTCACTTTTAATGGTTCCCATGGTTTTTCTCTATAGAAAGGTTTGCTCTTCAAGGTCACCCCTTAATAAATGCCCTTAAGGGTCAATAAAACTTAAGCCCAATTGCGTTTCACTCATGAATGTGATTAGAAACTTCTACTAGTATATAATCACCAAATATCCATAAAGACTATTTTATTGGTCCCTTTGGGTGGCCTTTATGGACAGATTTGACTGAATAGTGAACATTATATTCTGCAAAATTCTTAAATTTCATTGAAAAGAATATATTATATTAAAAAAAGTCACATTTCGGATTTTCAGTTGGTCCTGTAACAACTCTTAATGAAGTCCAACGCCTAATGAAGTCCAACTCCTAATGAAGTCCAACACCTAATGAAGTCCAACGCCTAATGAAGTCAAAATATTGAGGCCCCAGATAAAAAGTCTGTTTGATATTGCAAAATAAAATTATTTTCGAAATGAACGACTGTATATGACTTCTTGTCTGGGGCCTCAAGCTTTGAGCTTCATTTTGAGGTAATATTAAACGCCTAGATTCTTTAACAAATTGAGATCATCTGATATAACTCCCTCACTATCATGTAACCGATTTGTTGTTTAACATTCTTAAAGGCTGGTAATGGAATTATGTTGCAGAGCCCTTAACAAAGACTAAAGATCATATCTGCTATTCGCGACGAGAACTTTTTTAATCTCTAAGGATTAATCTATGAACAAGTTTGTGTATGTACGTGAAGTGCGAGTATGTTTATGGTTTGCAGTGTACTAGCGCGCACTCAGGGCGACTTTATCATCATCATCATCATCATCATCATCATCATCATCATCATCATCATCATCATCTCATCATCATCATCATCATCATCAACCGTCATCATCATCATCATCATCATCATCATCATCATCATCATCATCATCATCATCATCATCATCATCATCAACCGTCATCATCATCATCATCATCATCATCATCATCATCATCATCATCATCAACCGTCATCATCATCATCATCATCATCATCATCATCATCATCATCAACCATCATCATTACTATCAATCATCATCATCATCATCATCATCGTCATCGTCATCATGATCATCATCATCATCATCATCATCATCATCATCATCATCACAGTCTGTGTCGTCACAAACGAACATAACGGTACAAATCACAGAAATGTACCTACGGGCGGGGATCCTAGCTAATTCACTATATTTGTTTTTTTATTGATGAATGAATAATTTATTATTATTATTACTATTATTATTATTTTTTTTTTATTATTATTATTATTGATCAATTTGTTTATTAAATCATTAATCTATTTGTTTGCATTTATATTTTTGTATGATAGACAAAAATTAATTAATGAGGTTCACTTTAGGTTTAAATAAGTTCCCTGTATCATACATGGTCCATAAATTGATAACAAACGTTCTTGATCAATCTCTGTGACGTGAAGAGGCCTTACTTGTATTAAAGTAAAGTTCTGTTCGGTTTAGAGACTAATGCATAACTTCCGGCGTTGATGAAGTAATGGCCGACTCACGTTTCAGGTCGCTTTAACACCGGAAGTTTTACGTTTTACAATTTGAATAATGATGATGCTATACTGTACAGACCTGTCGAAACATTAAGCTGACGAATTAGTACCATACCACACCAACAGCTTATCTTGACCCCTTGTTAGCTTTATCTCACCCGGGTTGTTAATATATTTCTCGACCTTTTTTGGTGGGGGTGGGGGGGGGTGGTGGGGGACGACTTACTACCAATAGTCACTCTGCAACTGAGCTTCGACTCCTTTTATTTAGGTCAGTGTTAATCTTTGGACAGATCTATACTGTTAGTTAATAATAAATGTATCATTATCTGTAATATTGAAATCATATCATCAACATCATTAATAGAGACGTGTCACGATCTTCTAGTATTATAACTCGTCCATTATTTATCTATAAGTTTAATACGAATTTGACATCAATTCATAAATAATGCAATATTTTTCATGCTGGATTTAAAAAAATAATAGAAGCTTAACCATATCACAGAGCAAACATTTATAATGGTCATTTTACAGATATAACGAACACTAGTCTTTGTTAATAATGTGATTTAAATTTTATTCATTGTTTGTGGATTTTTAATTCGGTTCAGGGTTTATAGAAGTCAAAGTGGAGCTGTATCACGGCAAACTACTCGGACATCATATTACGTGGAACGTGTTTAGAACGTTACAATGCATTATGGGCCATCTGTCTATGAAGAAAGACTAAATAATAAAAACATCGAAAAATTTTTTTGAAAATCGAATTGAAATTTTAAATCGATCTAATTGTAAACTAGACGAAACGAAATAAAGGACGAAAATGGATTCCAATGACTCAAATTTCGGATATTTTACAAATTCGTCATATAATGATCGGTTACAGCAGTGGAACGATGGAATATTTAAATATTTAATATTTGACGTGTTCATTCATTGTTTATACCTAGTGTTCGGAATTACTGGTAACACGTTTGTAATATATGTGTATGTTACAAAGTTAAAGGGTAAAGAAACACACCGTTATTTTATCCCTGTATTGGCTGCCGTAGATTTGACTGCCATTGTTGGCGGGTCTTCGTTTTCCATCACCCTGGATTCGTTATACGTGATTTATCCTTCAAAATTTCTGTGTAAAATTGGATGGGCTGTATGTATGTTCACAACTTTATATTCTGTAATGGTTTTGCTGGTTATTTCTGTTCAGAGGTACTACTAGTTTGCAAGCCACATGGGAACCAAATGACAATTTTCTGGAAAAGGATTTCGCTTGTTATTTTAACTGTTGTTGCCGCCATAATGTGTTTTCCGGTTGCAGTTTTCTATGGAGATAAGCATATTTTTAACCCGGTTTTGAATGTGACGGGGGTACAATGCTACATTCAGGATGAGTACACCAACTCAACTTCTTTGCTGATATTTAATTTAACACTTCTGGTTTTGGCCGTGATAGTCACGTCTGCTTTCACCTCTCTGTACATGCTGATCGGCAAAGCAATTTACAAGAAAGAGTTGCAGAAAAAAATGCGATCAAAGGTGACCGATGCCCCATGTTACTCCGTGACAGAAATGTCAGCCTCGGCAGACGCATATTTAAATGAACCAAAAAGTAACAACAAATTGGATTATCAATCAACATTTTATATCCCAACACCGGAAATCGGAAACGGAAATAAAGATGGTAATGAGGATTTCAATATGGACACTAAATCAATACAGGATATGACGTTGACAATACGTCACAAAATGGAAGCTAAGCAAAGAATGAGACAGCGTGTTGACGCACGACGGTTTACGTGGCTGTTTATGACAATCTCTATCGTATTTGTAATTGTTTTTACACCGAGGTTAATATTAGTCTTGGTTGAGTCGTTAAACACACGATTTTGGGACCAAGTTTCCGGAGTTAAGAGACTTGTCTACACAATTATTTACCGTGTATATTTGATATATCACATATCTAACCCGATTATTTATGGTTTTCAAGATCGGGATTTTAAAAGACATTTTAAATCTATTGTTTGTAATCGATTTAAGACCTTAAGAATCAACCCTCAACGTTAAAGTGTAACCAAACCAGAAATTAGCATCCAAATGCAAAAAGGTTCTTAGGTCCTTAGGTCCAAATAGTACTAAAATTGAACCCGAAGTAGTTGTAGAGAAATTTTTCTTTACTATCTTTTTATTTATTTATTTTTTGTTGGTTTGAATGTTAGAAAGTCGGCACGATTTTCTATTGAAAAAACAACTACAATCCAGTTTTCTAAATTGCGGTTGGATTGTTCTAAAGGTCCTTTTCGCCTCCGGAATACCAAATGCCTTACACTCGATTAGTTTTACGTACTTATACATGAACCTAAATACTGGTGACGTATATTTTAATGGTAATGACCGAATCTGCATATATACAGTGCAGACCTGTCTAAAGATTTATGGCGGGTTTAATGAGATTGTGTCCTAAATGGACCTTTTTAATTTTTGAAAAATTTTCTTGAATTTAAATAAAAAGATAATAGTATTATATGAGAATTTTTAGATTTTGAAAGATACAAAGGCCTTCTGTAATGACATTTTTCTTAGCAAGTCCATCTTTGTGATCTCATATGCTAAAACTTGAAAAATGAAGAAGTTTTCCTAACTTTGATAATTATTTTCATATTGTTCTCCTCGGAAGACCAACTTTTACGTCATTGTTTCGGAAAGTATTTTCAAAACACCAACTTTACGAGTTTTTTTAAAATATTGGTCTTTCTCAGGAGAAAAAAAGGTCAATTTTCGAAAATTCGAGAAAATTAAAAATGACCTCTGCACATTTATTAATGTTATATTATATTTTAACACATCAACAATTACAGCTAAGTTTAGCTCAGTGCGTAGCATGGGCACTTTCTAATCTGTACGACACGGGTTCAAACCCTATCTGTATAATATTTCATTTTTTATTTCTTCAAAAACTACACATAACTGTATTATTGTTAAATTTTGCATTTTCTTTGCTATTTGTATGTAGCAACATCGAATGTTGCAGAAATCCGTAATATATCATATGGAATTAAATGGTCACGTTAACCATTTAAGCCGGTCATTATAAATTATATAATTTATTTATTTAACTATTTATTTATTTAGATTATTTTAATAGATAATTTGAAAATTGATAATTATAATAAAAAAAACAAAGAATGTGACGTACTTAATCTTTTAGTAACCATCTCCTTCGTCTATCGGTTCGGGCCCCATACCTCTCCAGCAAACATTATAGGAGGAGAGTTTTTCTGGAGAATTGCATTATATACATTTGTATTTATATTACGCAATATAAACATACTTTTCTGCGATTATGTATCCCTCCTTACAAACGTACAAAGTATCCCTCCTTACAAACGTACAAGTATCCCTCTTACAAACGTACAAGTATCTCCTTACAAACGTACAAGTATCCCTCCTTAAAACGTACCAAATATCCCTTCTTACAAACGTACCAAGTATCCCTCCTTACAAACGTACCAAGTATCCTCCTTAAAAACGTACCAAGTATCCCTCCTTACAAACATACCAAGTATCCCTTCTTAAAAACGTACCAAGTATCCCTCCTTACAAACTAACCAGGTATCCCTTCTTAAAAACGTACCAAGTATCCCTTCTGACAAACGAACCAAGTATCCCTCCTTACAAACGTACCAAGTATCCCTCCTTACAAACGTACCAAGTATCCCTCCTTAAAAACATGCCAAGTAGCCTACCTTACAAACGTACCAAGTATCCCTCCTTAAAAACATACCAAGTATACCTCCTTACAAACGTACCAAGTATCCCTCCTTACAAACGTACCAAGTATCCCTCCTTAAAAACATACCAAGTATACCTCCTTACAAACGTACCAAGTATCCCTCCTTACAAACGTACCAAGTATCCCTTCTGACAAACGAACCAAGTATCCCTCCTTACAAACTAACCAAGTATTCCTCCTTACAAATGTACCAAGTATCCTACCTTACAAACGTACCAAGTATCCCTCCTTACAAACATACCAAGTATCCCTTCTTAAAAACGTACCAAGTATCCCTCCTTACAAACGAACCAAGTATCCCTCCTTACAAACGTACCAAGTATCCCTTCTGACAAACGAACCAAGTATCCCGCCTTACAAACGTACCAAGTATCCCTCCTTAAAACATACCAAGTATCCTACATTACAAATGTACCAAGTATCCCTCCTTACAAACGTACCAAGTATCCCTCCTTAAACGTACCAAGTATCCCTCCTTACAAACATACCAAGTATCCCTTCTTAAAAACATACCAAGTATATATCCCTCCTTACAAACGTACCAAGTATCACTCCTTACAAACGTACCAAGTATCCCTCCTTACAAACATACCAAGTATCCCTCCTTACAAACGTACCAAGTTTCTTACCTTACAAACGTACCAAGTATTCCTCCTTACAAACATACCAAGTATCCCTTCTTAAAAACGTACCAAGTATTCCTCCTTACAAACGAACCAGGTATCCCTTCTTAAAACGTACCAAGTATCCCTTCTGACAAACGAACCAAGTATCCCGCCTTACAAACGTACCAAGTATCCCTCCTTAAAAACATACCAAGTATCCTACATTACAAATGTACCAAGTATCCCTCCTTACAAACGTACCAAGTATCCCTCCTTACAAACGTACCAAGTATCCCTCCTTACAAACATACCAAGTATCCCTTCTTAAAAACATACCAAGTATCCCTCCTTACAAACGTACCAAGTATCACTCCTTACAAACGTACCAAGTATCCCTCCTTACAAACATACCAAGTATCCCTCCTTACAAACGTACCAAGTTTCTTACCTTACAAACGTACCAAGTATCCTCCTTACAAACACCAAGCATCCCTTCTTAAAAACGTACCAAGTATTCCTCCTTACAAACGAACCAGTATCCCTTCTTAAAACGTACCAAGTATCCCTTCTGACAAACGAACCAAGTATCCCTCCTTACAAACGTACCAAGTATCCCCTTACAAACGTACCAAGTATCCCTCCTTACAAACGTACCAAGTATCCCTCCTTAAAAACATACCAAGTATCCTACCTTACAAACGTACCAAGTATCCCTCCTTAAAAACATACCAAATATCCTACCTTACAAATGTACCAAGTATCCCTCCTTACAAACGTACCAAGTATCCCTCCTTAAAAACATACCAAGCATCCTACCTTACAAATGTACCAAGTATCCCTCCTTAAAAACATACCAAGTATCCCTCCTTAAAAACATACCAAATATCCTACCTTACAAATGTACCAAGTATCCTACCTTACAAACGTACCAAGTATCCCTCCTTAAAAACATACCAAGTATCCCTCCTTAAAAACATACCAAATATCCTACCTTACAAATGTACCAAGTATCCTACCTTACAAACGTACCAAGTATCCCTCCTTAAAAACATACCAAGTATCCTACCTTACAAATGTACCAAGTATCCCTCCTTACAAACGTACCAAGTATCCCTCCTTACAAACGTACCAAGTATCACTCCTTACAAACGTACCAAGTATCCCTCCTTACAAACATACCAAGTATCCCTCCTTACAAACGTACCAAGTTTCTTACCTTACAAACGTACCAAGTATCCCTCCTTACAAACGTACCAAGTTTCTTACCTTACAAACGTACCAAGTATCCCTCCTTACAAACATACCAAGTATCCCTTCTTAAAAACGTACCAAGTATTCCTCCTTACAAACGTACCAAGTATCACTCCTTACAAACGTACCAAGTATCCCTCCTTACAAACATACCAAGTATCCCTCCTTACAAACGTACCAAGTTTCTTACCTTACAAACGTACCAAGTATCCCTCCTTACAAACATACCAAGTATCTCTTCTTAAAAACGTACCAAGTATTCCTCCTTACAAACGAACCAGGTATCCCTTCTTAAAACGTACCAAGTATCCCTTCTGACAAACGAACCAAGTATCCCTCCTTACAAACGTACCAAGTATCCCGCCTTACAAACGTACCAAGTATCCCTCCTTACAAACGTACCAAGTATCCCTCCTTAAAAACATACCAAGTATCCTACCTTACAAACGTACCAAGTATCCCTCCTTAAAAACATACCAAATATCCTACCTTACAAATGTACCAAGTATCCCTCCTTACAAACGTACCAAGTATCCCTCCTAACAAACGTACCAAGTTTCTTACCTTACAAACGTACCAAGTATCCCTCCTTACAAACGTACCAAGTTTCTTACCTTACAAACGTACCAAGTATCCCTCCTTACAAACATACCAAGTATCCCTTCTTAAAAACGTACCAAGTATTCCTCCTTACAAACGTACCAAGTTTCTTACCTTACAAACGTACCAAGTATCCCTCCTTACAAACATACCAAGTATCCCTTCTGACAAACGAACCAAGTATCCCGCCTTACAAACTAACCAAGTATTCCTCCTTACAAACGTACCAAGTATCCCTCCTTACAAATGTACCAAGTATCCCTCCTTACAAATGTACCAAGTATCCCTCCTTAAAAACATACCAAGTATCCTACCTTACAAATGTACCAAGTATCCCTCCTTACAAACGTACCAAGTATCCCTCCTTACAACGAACCAGGTATCTCTTCTTACAACGCACGAAGACATATCAATTTTCCCCTTTAAAATATTTTAATTTTGATGACCGTTATTTTGAGTCGGAGTCAATTTTTCGTTGTTATCTAGACGACCAGTTCAAGTTTGGTGGAGTCAACTGGAGTGCCCGGATGTAACATCTCACAAGCAAAATTAGATCTGCTTCACTCGGTAGGACTTTTACTAAAGTTGATCATGAGTACGGTGTTGAACGTCCCAGTCACGAATATTTCACTTATATCGAGACGTCGTCAGTTATAGGCGGGGTACAAAATTTTGTCTGTACGTTACGCTGATGGCAGTATACAGCAGTGTTCTTTAGCATGCCAAGCCCATCGTGAAATGGAACCTCGTTCATTTAAAGGTCCCATCCCATATAACCGTGACTTCATTTTGAAATGCTGAGTGTTTGGCGAAAGAACAGTCACTACACACTGTCAAGTCTTGGATGAGATCCGGTCGGGTTTTGAACCAACAACCTTCCACATACTGAGCGAGCACTCTACCAACTGAGCTACCGCAGTGGTTTAATAAGATAAGAGGTCTTGTGCGCTGGTGGACTCAATTATTAGCTTAAACACATGTACTTAGAAATGGACCGAGTAACGTATTACATAAAACACCGACTACGGAGTCTTGTGTAGTGTCGCGGGGGTTGTCTCCCTTAGTACGATACATGGGATACTAAAAGATCGCACGGGATCTGACAGCGACAGCTACAATTGGTTGAATGGGGTGTTACGTCCCAGTCAAGAATATTTCACTTATAATGAAACGTCACCAGCTATAGGACAGTTTTAGGTGAAGTGTCAGAAATTTTGGAGGACCCGTGACTTTAATTTCTAAATTAGTGCTTGGTGAAAGAAATGTTATAACATATTTTCATGTCTTTGTCAGACCCCGGCTGGGGTTCGAACTCATGACGTCCCACATAAGAAGCGAGCATTACCGATTGAGCTACCTCAATGATAACAGCTATATGGGCAAAACTGCAGACATGTTTAACTTTCCGATGCTCAAATCAGATTAAAATGTGAAATATAGGGTTTATAATGGTGATGTTTTGACAATTTTATTACAAAATATATGTAAATTAAATGCGTAGCCTTCTGTAATACATAAGGGTAGCGACGATACACTAACCTCGCGCTACAATATATATTGTGATATTTGATCCACAATACGATATATGTATCATGATACATGAGTCGATACACTCACCTCACGATACGATATGTATCGTGAAATTTGATCCACAATACGATATATGTATCATGATACATGACTTGATACATTTACATTACGATACAATATGTATTGTAATATTTGATCCACGATACGATATATGTATCATGATACATAACTCGAAACACTCATCTCACGATACAATATGTGTTGTGATATTTGATCCACGGTACTATATATGTGTATTATGATACATGATTCCATAATTCACCTCACGATACAATATGTATTGTGATATTTAAACCACGATGCTATATGTGTATCATGATGCATGACTTGATACACTCGCCACACGATACAATATGTATTGTGATATTTGATCCACAGTACGATATGTATATCATGACACACGATTTCATAATTCACCTCACGATACAATATGTGACATTTGATCCACGATACGATATGTGTATCATGCTACATGACTCGATACATTCACCTCACGATACAATATGTATTGTGATATTTAAACCACGATACGATATGTGTATCATACTCGATACATTCAACTCACGATTCAAGATTATTGGGATATTTGATCCTCGATATAATACCTACATGTATCGCGATACACGAATCTTCTAGAAAGCAAATAGACTAAAAGAATGCAAATAAAGATAAATAAAGTCTTATCATCTCATTGAAGTTATTATATGAATAATGACATTTATTTTGTCCTTGAAATGCCATTGTCTGTCTGAATTAAGATTTTTGGATGTGGTTTAGATATGGAGAGAAAACAGTTTGGGGTAAACTTCCAGATTGGCGTATCGTGATACATGCTAGGTGAATCGTGAACCGTATTGTACAAATATGTATTGTGATATATCGTCTGACAATATATCGTTGCAGCCCTATAATAAATGAACAGTAATATAAATTACTAGTGTAATGCTGAAACCGAAATGGCGGATTTAAAAACGTTATTACGTTTTTGGTCAAAATAATGTATTATTTCACCCAATATGACAAATTTCTTTTCTTTGTGCATTATCACTTAATTGGTGTATTTAAGCCATTTAAAATGTTATATAGCCCATATATATATATATATATATATATATATATATATATATATATATATATTATATATATATATATAAAATAATAATAATAATAATAATAATAATAATAAGAAGAAGAAGAAGAAGAAGAATAACGTGGTAATAACACATTTGTTGTTGCCACGTACGGGACAATAACGATTTCCTAGAGAGAGAGAGAGAGAGAGAGAGAGAGAGAGAGAGAGAGAGAGAGAGAGAGAGAGTAATCTTAACTATTTCTGTATTTAACGTCCATGCGAATCTTTAAAAATTGAAATGACAAACTTTGTTATACCCATCACATTAAAGTTCATTTTGTGTGTTCAGTTGAACGTTGAATCATCCAGTTTGTATGTCATTTACTTAGAATTATATGATGGGGCTCTTATGAAATATTATTCCGTTAAGGAAGTGAATTCATTGTTAGAAAATATTTATGATAAGTCACGTGATCAATAGATATATTGAGAATTGCAGTTATACAATGAAGTAATGAAAACGATTGTTTCATATGTGGAATGAATTATTTCCTTGATTCATATTAAAAACAACCCTACCAGTCCAAGTTAAAACTCAGTTTGAATCTATTCAGCAGCTAGCTTCGTTAATATGGCGGACTCCACGAACAATACAAAAGACGATGCATATCTTTGGAAGTTAAACAATGACTTAGCGTTCGAACTTGCACCAAACACCGCCATTTTTATTCTGTATGCCATCATTGGAATAACGGGGAACGCGATCAGCATCTACATATATCGTTTCCGAATGAAAAACATCCGTGGAAAAAGACATTTTATTTTGTGTTTGTCAGTAACAGATCTAGTCAGTTGTGCCATAGCTTCGGGATTTGCTATATCTTTGGATTTACTCCCGCTATTATTTAAAGGAGAAATGATATGCAAGTTGATGTGGACTTTGAATTCATTTCTGACTATATCTTCAGCATTGTTATTGTTACTAATAGCTGTCCATAGATATAGACTGATTTGTGTTCCCTTAGGTAAACCATTTACTCTATTCTGGAGAAGACTTGCTTTAGTTGTTACATTCCTGACAGCAATTATTTTGTCAATTCCGAATTTGGCATTTTACGGCGAGACCACTGCTAAATACCCAGAATACAACAATTCCGGAACAACCTGTGGAACGTCACATGATCAGCAGCATTCGGAATTCCTCTTGATTTATAACTGTATATTATTAGTTACATTCGCAATCGGAGCCACGGCTTTAATGGTGTTATATTGGTTTATTGGAAGAACAATATTGTCGCTTTCGTCGAATAATAAATCGAGAGAAAGAAATGAAATGTGTAAGCATGCTAACAGCTCCATTGAAAAATCCACCACCTCCATCGGACCTTCAACAAAGCAGAAAGACATGTCTGACTTTACCAAAAGAAACCACACAGAATTTGATGACGTAAATACAGATACTTTACCAAAGTTTGATAAAAAAGAAAACAAATCTCTGACGTCACGTTTCCGTAGACACAGGCATACGTCAATGTTTATGTTAATTACGTTGTTATTTTTGATATCGTATACGCCACGTGTTATTATCATGGTGATTGAGAATATCTACCCGCATTTGTTTATTGACCTCTCTGTCGGGCAATATCGAACCTACTTATTCTTTTTTAGATTATACATCGTAAATAATATTGTAAACCCGTTCATTTATGCCGTGTTTGACCTCGAATTTCGAAATGTTTTCCGCGAAATGCTGCCGACAAAATGCAGACAGAGCAAACCACAGTAACATACGGCATTGGTTTCCCATACAGTATAGACTTGTCGAAAGCTTAACACCGGGCTAATGTTAACACCATAAGATGACGGAAATCGACTGTCGAGTTGCCGAGATAAAAATAGCTAGTGACAACCCCCCCCCCCCCCCAAAAAAAAAAAAAACAGACAGATAGATATAAACTGTCAAATAGCTGTCAAGATATATCTAAGCCGAAATACCGATTCGGCACTGATACGTCAGCTTCGTGTTAAATTTTTGACACGTCTGTACCAGCACCGGTTTAAGGTTGATCAGTCTCGCTTGAAATCTTTGTGTTTGTAGTTCTATGGGAATATATACAATCTTTATATGAACCTCTTTTCCCCGAATGACGTTATTCATTCATGAACTTTAAAAGTTGTAAATAGTTCCGTGATGACGTTTGAAAATTAATGATGCGTAATTTCTACAAATAGTCCCAAAAGATGGTTCTAATCCGTTGTCTTCTTTTCAATCTGGCATTAAATTGAATCATCATTCTTAAAATTATGTTTCTAACCCGGTGTCTTCTGTCATGTGCTACTGTTGAATTTTTATGAAATAATACATTCAAAAGTAGCAGATTGTCATGTGCTACTTTTGAATGTATTATTTCATAAAAATTCAAAAGTAGTACATGACACTTCTGTTAAATCTGATATTCATTAAAATCATCATTCTTAAATTTATGTTTCTAATCCGGTGTCTTTTCTTAAATCTGATATTCATTAAAATCATCATTCTTAAATTTATGTATGTTTCTAATCCGGTGTCTTTTCGTAAATATGATATTCATTAAAATCGTCATTCTTAAATTTATGTTTCTAATCCGGTGTCTTTTCTTAAATCTGATATTCATTAAAATCGTCATTCTTAAATTTATGTTTCTAATCCGGTGTCTTTTCGTAAATCTGATATTCATTAAAATCATCATTTTTATTATTATTTGTAAACACGATTGTTAAGACAACGATCGGCGTATGTTATTTAATCATTTATCCCGGTATTCACTGTTAAAGCATGCTGGGACAAATCAAACATTATCCGCTTTGTGCTTTATGCGATTTGTTTCTTTTGGTTTGTGGTTTTTTTTTACTAAGAGAGTCGCCGCGATTTTCTTTTATGTGTTCGATGACGCCATTTTGTTTGTTTTTATTTACTCAGACATTCGAAGCCTGTTCGGTGGCGCCAATTTGTTTGTTTTTATTTTCTTAGACAGTCGAAGCCTGTTCGGTGGCGCCATTTTGTTTGTTTTTATTTACTCAGACATTCGAAGTCTGTTCGGTGGCGCCAATTTGTTTGTTTTTATTTTCTTAGACAGTCGAAGCCTGTTCGGTGGCGCCATTTTGTTTGTTTTTATTTACTCAGACAGTCGAAGCCTGTTCGATGACGCCATTTTGTTTGTTTTTATTTACTCAGACATTCGAAGTCTGTTCGGTGGCGCCAATTTGTTTGTTTTTATTTTCTTAGACAGTCGAAGCCTGTTCGGTGGCGCCATTTTGTTTGTTTTTATTTACTCAGACATTCGAAGTCTGTTCGGTGGCGCCAATTTGTTTGTTTTTATTTTCTTAGACAGTCGAAGCCTGTTCGGTGGCGCCATTTTGTTTGTTTTTATTTACTTAGACAGTCGAAGCCTGTTCGGTGACGCCATTTTGTTTGTTTTTATTTACTCAGACATTCGAAGCCTGTTCTATGACGCCATTTTGTTTGTTTTAATTTACTTAGACAGTCGAAGCCTGTTCGATGACGCCATTTTGTTTGTTTTTATTGACTCAGACAGTCGAAGCCTGTTCTATGACGCCATTTTGTTTGTTTTTATTTACTTAGACAGTCAAAGTCTGTTCGATGACGCCATTTTGTTTGTTTTTATTTACTCAGACATTCAAAGTCTCTTCGATGACGCCAATTTGTTTTTTTTATTTACCCAGACAGTCGAATCCTGTTCTATGACGCCATTTTGTTTGTTTTAATTTACTTAGACAGTCGAAGCCTGTTCTATGACGCCATTTTGTTTGTTTTCATTTACTTAGACAGTCGAAGCCTGTTCTATGACGCCATTTTGTTTGTTTTTATTTACTTAGACAGTCGAAGCCTGTTCTATGACGCCATTTTGTTTGTTTTAATTTACTCAGACAGTCGAAGCCTGTTCGGTGACGCCATTTTGTTTGTTTTAATTTACTCAGACAGTCGAAGCATGTTCGGTGAGGCCATTTTGTTTGTTTTCATTTACTTAGACAGTCGAAGCCTGTTCTATGACGCCATTTTGTTTGTTTTTATTTACTTAGACAGTCGAAGCCTGTTCGGTGACGCCATTTTGTTTGTTTTTATTTACTTAGACAGTCGAAGCCTGTTCGGTGACGCCATTTTGTTTGTTTTTATTTACTTAGACAGTCGAAGCCTGTTCGGTGACGCCATTTTGTTTGTTTTTATTTACTTAGACAGTCGAAGCCTGTTCTATGACGCCATTTTGTTTGTTTTTATTTACTTAGACAGTCGAATCCTGTTCGGTGACGCCATTTTGTTTGTTTTAATTTACTCAGACAGTCGAAGCCTGTTCGGTGACGCCATTTTGTTTGTTTTAATTTACTTAGACAGTCGAAGCCTGTTCGATGACGCCATTGTTTTGTTTTTACATACTTAAGCAATTGTCGCTTACTTTTTTACCCGCAACGCCATTTTGTTTGTTTTATTAACCTAAGCAATATCCACCTTTTTAAATGTTCATCCGTTGACGCCATCTTGTTTGTCTTTATTTACTTAAAAAGTAGTCTCCATTTTTAATGTTCTTCTGTCGACGCTATTTTGTTTGTATTCCGTTTTGTAGAACAAGAAGTATAAGATTAAAAACAAACAAACTAATCCATGTCTGAATCACAATCCAAGAGCAAAGTAAAAACTTTGGACCTGACGAGTCAGGTTAAATCATGTGAGGCCGGGTGCTCCGGAAGGGTAAGCACTTCCTGTTTAGCTAGTTAACTTGCGTAACCAAAATTGTGCAAAAGAAACATGGAACAATGGAACGTCAAATATATCCATGACAATCCTGGACACAGAGACATCAAACTTTTCAACAATACTGTGATGACGACCATAAAACATTTTGAGGGCCAGCTTGCAATATCCCTGCGCACCTGTTGAGAACTTGAGAAGCTTTCCAAATATAATTGAAGAGGCGCCAGAATGAACCGGCGATTCCGCACTAATCCGTTAGTCATTTAAACCGGGAAACGACAACTCGTCGACAGACAGATTAACGACAGCCACAAATATAGATACGTTATTTCATCGACATAGACAACTTACCGACAGACACAATGAGTTGTGTGAAGCCGGTACACGACAACTTGTCGAGAGACAGGTCATCGACAGCAACAAGTCATAGATACGATATTTCATCGACATAGACAACTTACCGACAGACACAATGAGTTGTGTGAAGCCGGTACACGACAACTTGTCGAGACAGATCATCGACAGCCACAAGTCATGGATACGTTATTCCATCGACATAAACAACTTACCGACAGACACAATGAGTTGTGTGAAGCCGGTACACGACAACTTGTCGAGAGACAGGTCATCGACAGCCACAAGCCATAGACACGTTATTTTATCGACACAGACAACTTACCGACAGACACAATGAGTTGTGTGAAGCCGGTACACGACAACTTGTCGAGAGACAGATCATCGACAGCTACAAGTCATAGACACGATATCTCATCGACATAGACAACTTATCGGCAGACACAATGATTTGTTTAAAGCCGGTACACGACAACTTGTCGAGAGACAGATCATCGACAGCCACAAGTCATAGGTACGATATTTCATTGACACAGACAACTTACGGACAGACATTCTTGTATACAAACATGACGAGTGTACCTTCACTTGACGTTCAGGAGCATCCGACCTCACTTTCCTGGTTAGAGTGCACGTGTCTATCTTAATTTGCTAGTTTAAAAGTTTTTACTTTTCTTTGGATTGTGATTTGGACATGGATTGGTATGTTTGTTTTTACTTTTGCGATTGTGATTTGGACATGAATTGGTATGTTTGTTTTTACTTTTGGGATTGTGATTTGGACATGGATTGGTATGTTTGTTTTTACTTTTGGGATTGTGATTTGGACATGGATTGGTATGTTTGTTTTTATTTTGGTTCGGGATTGTGATTTGGACATGGATTGGTATGTTTGTTTTTATTTTGGTTCGGGATTGTAATTTGGACATGGATTGGTATGTTTGTTTTTACTTTTGGGATTGTGATTTGGACATGGATTGGTATGTTTGTTTTTTTACTTTTGGGATTGTGATTTCGACATGGATTGGTATGTTTGTTTTTTTTTGGTTCGGGATTGTGATTTGGACATGGATTGGTATGTTTGTTTTTGACTTTTGGGGTCGTGATTTGGAAATGGATTGTGATGTGGATTGGGATGTTTGTTATTACGTTGCTTAGTGATTGTGATTTGGAAATGGATTGGTATATTTGTTTTTACTTTTCTTTGGGATTGTGATTTGGACATGGATTGGTATGTTTGTTTTTAGTTTTCTTTGGGATTGTGATTTGGACATGGATTGGTATGTTTGTTTTTGACTTTTCTTTGGATTGTGATTTGGACATGGATTAGTATGTTTGTTTTTGACTTTTCTTTGGATTGTGATTTGGACATGGATTGGTATGTTTGTTTTTAGTTTTCTTTGGGGTTGTGATTTGGACATGGATTGGTATGTTTGTTTTTGACTTTTCTTTGGATGGTGATTTGGACATGGATTGGTATGTTTGTTTTTTACTTTTCTTTGGGATTGTGATTTGGACATGGATTGGTATGTTTGTTTTTAGTTTTCTTTGGATTCTGATTTGGACATGGATTGGTATGTTTGTTTTTGACTTTTCTTTGGATTGTGATTTGGACATGGATTAGTATGTTTGTTATTACTTTTCTTTGGGATTGTGATTTGAACATGGATTGGTATGTTTGTTTTTAGTTTTTTTTGGGATTGTGATTTGGACATGGATTAGTATGTTTGTTTTTAGTTTTCTTTGGATTGTGATTTGGACATGGATTAGTATGTTTGTTATTACTTTTCTTTGGGATTGTGATTTGGACATGGATTGGTATGTTTGTTTTTAGTTTTCTTTGGGATTGTGATTTGGACATGGATTGGTATGTTTGTTTTTGACTTTTCTTTGGATTGTGATTTGGACATGGATTGGTATGTTTGTTTTTGACTTTTCTTTGGATTGTGATTTGGACATGGATTGGTATGTTTGTTTTTGACTTTTCTTTGGATTGTGATTTGGACATGGATTGGTATGTTTGTTTTTGACTTTTCTTTGGATTGTGATTTGGACATGGATTGGTATGTTTGTTTTTGACTTTTCTTTGGATTGTGATTTGGACATGGATTGGTATGTTTGTTTTTGACTTTTCTTTGGATTGTGATTTGGACATGGATTGGTATGTTTGTTTTTGACTTTTCTTTGGATTGTGATTTGGAAATGGATTGGAATGTTTGTTATTACTTTTCTTTGGGATTGTAATTGATATTTAGACATAGAATGATTTGTTTGTGATATAGTATTACACTTTCGTGAGGCCTGTTGTTCAGTTATCCTGTAGTTTAGTTATTACTAAACTGGAACAACTAAAAACATATAGTTCAGAGCTGTGGAAAGGTTAAAACTGAACAAACATGAGGTCGAAGTTCGTCTGTTCATCAACCGAGATATCAATAGCCAGCGACTGTCGAGAGAAAGACGACAGGTGCCAAATAGTCTGATGATATAGATGTCGAGATAAAGCTAACGAAGGGCCGAGATGAGCTGCCGATTCGGTACTTATTCACTGGATTATAGTTAACCTTTATACACGTCTGTGTTATAATAGATATAATTTCAGCCAACAATACTATACATGTACAATACAGACCTGTCGAAAGTTCAACACTGAGCTAACGACTTGGTGACGAATCGGTATCTACAATACAGACCTGTCGAAAGTTTAACACTGAACTAACGACTTGGCGACGAATCCGTATCTACAATACAGACCTGTCGAAAGTTTAACACTGAACTAACGACTTGGTGACGAATCGGTATCTACAATACAGACCTGTCGAAAGTTCAACACTGAGCTAACGACTTGGTGACGAATCGGTATCTACAATACAGACCTCTCGAAAGTTTAACACTGAACTAACGACTTGGCGACGAATCGGTATCTACAATACAGACCTGTCGAAAGTTTAACACTGAACTAACGACTTGGTGACGAATCGGTATCTACAATACAGACCTGTCGAAAGTTTAACACTGAACTAACGACTTGGTGACGAATCGGTATCTACAATACAGACCTGTCGAAAGTTTAACACTGAGCTAACGACCTGGTGACGAATCGGTATCTACAATACAGACCTGTCGAAAGTTTAACACTGAACTAACGACTTGGTGACGAATCGGTATCTACAATACAGACCTGTCGAAAGTTCAACACTGAGCTAACGACCTGGTTTCGAATCGGTATCTACAATACAGACCTGTCGAAAGTTTAACACTGAACTAACGACTTGGTGACGAATCGGTATCTACAATACAGATCTGTCGAAAGCTTAACACTGAACTAACGACTTGGTGACGAATCGGTATCTACAATACAGACCTGTCGAAAGTTCAACACTGAGCTAACGACTTGGTGACGAATCGGTATCTACAATACAGACCTGTCGAAAGTTCAACACTGAGCTAACGACTTGGTGACGAATCGGTATCTACAATACAGACCTGTCGAAAGTTCAACACTGAGCTAACGACTTGGTGACGAATCGGTATCTACAATACAGACCTGTCGAAAGTTCAACACTGAGCTAACGACTTGGTGACGAATCGGTATCTACAATACAGACCTGTCGAAAGTTTAACACTGAACTAACGACTTGGTGACGAATCGGTATCTACAATACAGACCTGTCGAAAGTTCAACACTGAGCTAACGACTTGGTGACGAATCGGTATCTACAATACAGACCTGTCGAAAGTTCAACACTGAGCTAACGACCTGGTGACGAATCGGTATCTACAATACAGACCTGTCGAAAGTTTAACACTGAGCTAACGACTTGGTGACGAATCGGTATCTACAATACAGACCTGTCGAAAGTTTAACACTGAACTAACGACTTGGTGACGAATCGGTATCTACAATACAGACCTGTCGAAAGTTCAACACTGAGCTAACGACTTGGTGACGAATCCGTATCTACAATACAGACCTGTCGAAAGTTCAACACTGAGCTAACGACCTGGTGACGAATCGGTATCTACAATACAGACCTGTCGAAAGTTTAACACTGAACTAACGACCTGGTGACGAATCGGTATCTACAATACAGACCTGTCGAAAGTTTAACACTGAGCTAACGACTTGGTGACGAATCGGTATCTACAATACAGACCTGTCGAAAGTTCAACACTGAGCTAACGACCTGGTGACGAATCGGTATCTACAATACAGACCTGTCGAAAGTTTAACACTGAGCTAACGACTTGGTGACGAATCGGTATCTACAATACAGACCTGTCGAAAGTTTAACACTGAGCTAACGACTTGGTGACGAATCGGTATCTACAATACAGACCTGTCGAAAGTTTAACACTGAACTAACGACTTGGTGACGAATCGGTATCTACAATACAGACCTGTCGAAAGTTCAACACTGAGCTAACGACTTGGTGACGAATCGGTATCTACAATACAGACCTGTCGAAAGTTCAACACTGAGCTAACGACTTGGTGACGAATCGGTATCTACAATACAGACCTGTCGAAAGTTCAACACTGAGCTAACGACTGGTGACGAATCGGTATCTACAATACAGACCTGTCGAAAGTTTAACACTGAACTAACGACTTTGACGAATCGGTATCTACAATACAGACCTGTCGAAAGTTTAACACTGAGCTAACGACTTGGTGACGAATCGGTATCTACAATACAGACCTGTCGAAAGTTCAACACTGAGCTAACGACCTGGTGACGAATCGGTATCTACAATACAGACCTGTCGAAAGTTTAACACTGAACTAACGACTTGGTGACGAATCGGTATCTACAATACAGACCTGTCGAAAGTTTAACACTGAGCTAACGACTTGGTGACGAATCGGTATCTACAATACAGACCTGTCGAAAGTTCAACACTGAGCTAACGACTTGGTGACGAATCCGTATCTACAATACAGACCTGTCGAAAGTTTAACACTGAACTAACGACTTGGTGACGAATCGGTATCTACAATACAGACCTGTCGAAAGTTCAACACTGAGCTAACGACTTAGTAACGAATCGGTATCTACAATACAGACCTGTCGAAAGTTTAACACTGAACTAACGACTTGGTGACGAATCGGTATCTACAATACAGACCTGTCGAAAGTTCAACACTGAGCTAACGACTTGGTGACGAATCGGTATCTACATACAGACCTGTCGAAAGTTTAACACTGAACTAACGACTTGGCGACGAATCGGTATCTACAATACAGACCTGTCGAAAGTTCAACACTGAGCTAACGACTTGGTGACGAATCGGTATCTACAATACAGACCTGTCGAAAGTTTAACACTGAACTAACGACTTGGTGCGAATCGGTATCTACAATACAGACCTGTCGAAAGTTTAACACTGAACTAACGACTTGGTGACGAATCGGTATCTACAATACAGACCTGTCGAAAGTTTAACACTGAACTAACGACTTGGTGACGAATCGGTATCTACAATACAGACCTGTCGAAAGTTCAACACTGAGCTAACGACTTAGTAACGAATCGGTATCTACAATACAGACCTGTCGAAAGTTTAACACTGAACTAACGACTTGGTGACGAATCGGTATCTACAATACAGACCTGTCGAAAGTTCAACACTGAGCTAACGACTTGGTGACGAATCGGTATCTACAATACAGACCTGTCGAAAGTTTAACACTGAACTAACGACTTGGTGACGAATTGGTATCTACAATACAGACCTGTCGAAAGTTTAACACTGAGCTAACGACTTGGTGACGAATTGGTATCTACAATACAGACCTGTCGAAAGTTTAACACTGAACTAACGACTTGGTGACGAATTGGTATCTACAATACAGACCTGTCGAAAGTTTAACACTGAGCTAACGACTTGGTGACGAATTGGTATCTACAATACAGACCTGTCGAAAGTTTAACACTGAGCTAACGACTTAGTGACAAATCGGTATCTACAATACAGACCTGTCGAAAGTTTAACACTGAGCTAACGACTTAGTGACGAATCGGTATCTACAATACAGACCTGTCGAAAGTTTTACCCTGAGCTAACGAATTAGTGACGAATCGGTATCTACAATACAGACCTGTCGAAAGTTTAACACTGAGCTAACGAAAAGAAGTTGGTTGGTTGGTTGGTTGGTTGGTTGAATGTTGCTTAACGTCGCATCAGCAATTTTTCAGCTTTTCGCGACGAGAACTATTTTTATTAAATTTCAGTAATCTCTATGGATTAATCTATAAACAAATTTGTGTATGCATGTGAAGTTCGAGTGTAATGTATGGTAGGCCTTGCACCAGCGCGCACTCGGGGCGACTTTAACGTGCTAGCTCACAGAGTCAGTACGCCTCAGACAAGCGTACCACTTCCCCAGTCCATTATACTGATACCAGGTGAATCGGTAAAGGCCAAGGGCAAGGAATATTTACTTTCACAAGGAAAATTCACTTTCCCACATGTGGTTCGAGCGGGACTCGAACTCACAGCGGTGAGAGACCCTGGATTTGAAGACTGACGGTTTATCCATTATGCCACCGCGGTCTTTTAAACGAAAAGAAGTCAACCTTTGTATACTGAGTTGCCGTGAAATGGATAACTTGGGGTAAAAAAGTAGCCGAGATAGTAGCTGTTCAAAAGATGCAAAGATATAGCTTAGAATTAAAACTGGTATAATATGTAATTATGAGGACTGAAATAAGCTGTGGATTCTGCACTAATCCGTTAGTTTAATGTTAGACTTTCGACAGGTCTGTACTGTATTTTCCTGTTTCTGCTTCTAGGATAATGCGTTGTTAATTTCTATTGTTAGCTAATTAGCTAATGGAAAGAGTGAGGTGGAACCATTATGTAGTTTCAATTTTCGATCCGCATTGTTACATTTAAAATAATCAATGTAGTTTAGGATTCCCAATTTAACAGTAAATTGTAAAGTATAGCCCGTCAAGATTGACCCTGCCGTCGATTGACCTTTAATTTAATTATTTATTAGGACTGATCGATTATGAAGTACAAGGTATACTTATATAATTCAATTTTCGTTTGTTTCAAGCATTTTGATTGGTCAAATCTTTTGTGTTATTTTTCCATGACAGAATTGGCTCCTCTCCAACTTTCATTGCCGGAACTACTTTTCTGGCCTACATCCCAATGTTTACATTGTTGACACATTACACATAAGTTGTAAAAGTATCACATACACTTATTTGTTTGTTTTTTTTTAATTAGAAATTGACATTTTGCACGCTGAATAATTCGCGTAGCGAATTATGTTACGTGTGCAATGTCCAATTCTTTCATACTTCCATAACAAAAAAAAAAATTTAACTTCATTTCTATAAATTGAGACACTTGCTTTTGAACTTTTTTCAAAAGAACATGAATATACTTTTTTAATTTGACATTATATATATATATAATAATGAATTGAAAAAATGATAAATAGATAAGAGTATTGATAATGTTTAAATAAAAAAAACTAATTTAGTAAATTTGTTCAAAGTCAAAAGCCTGTGTGGCCGAGCGTGTTAGCATGTTGTCATCATTGTTATCAAATTGACATTATCACGGTTCGAATCTGCTGAATCTGATTTTTTCTTTCAATTTTATAAAAAATTTGATTTTCTTGTGGCTATTTCACGCGTGAAAAATCTGTGCTACGCTCTAGTTTTTCACACATCAGTATAGAATTATGATTGGAAACGTGTCCGAGAGAATACGCCATACGTCGAAGGATGATGCTACAAACAATTTTTCTGAATTCTGCTAGATATATTGAAAAAGGTACCTTAAGAAAAAATATAATTAAGATATATATCTAATTAGAGAAAATCAAAAATAAATGCACAAACTTCAATTTATAAAATTCAAACTGCATAAAAACCAGAAATACATGTATCCAACTATTGTAAACATATGGCGCTAGCATGTGATCCGAACCATGAACGTTAGAATAAAAAATTGAGACAATATACCTTAACCACACGGCCACCGTGATATATATTACTAATACGGTTATTTAATACATCTGTTTACTGTCGTTGGTCACATTCATAGATAACCTATATCGATAATCGATCGTTCCGGATAAATATTCAAATTCAAGGTCATGGTGAATTTACTAGTAATGTGACTTGATATATTTGATTTTAGGACTGAAAAGGCAAACAATAATCCTACTAAGTCAACGCATGTTATAACAATTACAGATCTATAAATAGGAATGATGAAATATGATCTATTTTATGCCTCACTGATCTAGGGATCGAATTAATAATTAAATTTTATTTATTAATCATTCTGATTGGCTTAAATGTTAGAGTTATTTTCTCATAGACCTGTTTTTACAAAGACCCACCCACTGTATTTTTACGCATTCTGATCGGCTAGAAAATATGATTATTTCATCATAGACCTAATTTTGTGCAATATGGCTATCTGATAATAAATTCGTTTTATTGATGTTCACTTTCGGCATGTAAATTTTTTTATAAACTTTGAATTTTTGCAAAGTACGTCGTTCTTTTGGTCTCTTTATTTGTATAATCAAAACAAATATACTAATCCATGTTCGAATCACAATCCAGAGGCAAAGTAAAAACTTTGGAACTGACAAGTCAGGTAAGACACTTCCACCAGGGAAGCGAAACCGGGTGTTCCTGTTTAGCTAGCTACACCCGCTACGAGTGTAATCAAAATTATATGAAAGAAACATGGAATGATTGGACGTTAAATATATCAAGGGCAATCCTGGACACAGAGACAAGTAGAAAATGCATAGTTATTGTAAATAACATCAGGTTCATCAAACCTTTACAGTTAAAACATCAAGGATCTCAATGTATTAAGTCTCTCAGTAGGTCCCGGACCATGGACCCACCCAGGTAATTCTTAATCAATGATGTAACAGAAACGTCGAGAAAAACATTGTTTGCTGTAAGGTGACAATGTATATATTACACACACATATATTAACCTGCCATCAATGGAATATTTATTTTATTACTCCGAATGTAACATTGATCTAAATTTTTCATTTGTGTCCCTGTAATGACACATATTAAAAATCACTTGTCTCCGACATCCGGGACTCATTAAATTAACAATGAGACCCTTTATATTTAAACAGAGTCCACTAGATATGCCGTGTTATACAAACTTGAGATAATTCTACCTCTTCTCTTTGATAACACCATTGCACATGGATCTTTCATATTTCATTTTGATATGTGACATTCAAATCTTTTTATTACCTGCAAATTAATTAGGCAAAAGGCCCTGGATTTTCCATTACAAAACATAATTTTGAGCCCCTGTAGGTGTCCATTATATACATAAAGGTGGCAATATTGCCAGAAAGTATCGACGTACCGCTTGCTAGTTCATTATATACATAAAGGTGGCAATATTGCCAGAAAGTATCGATTTATATTATATACATAACGGTGGCAATATTGTCAGAAAGTATCGACATATCACTTGCTAGTTCATTATATACATAAAGGTGGCAATGTTGCCAGAAAGTATCGACATAACGCTTGCTAGTTCATTATATACATAAAGGTGGCAATATTGCCAGAAAGTATCGACATACCGCTTGCTAGTTCATTATATACATAAAGGTGGCAATATTGCCAGAAAGTATCGACATACCGCTTGCTAGTTCATTATATACATCATGTACATAACGGTGGCAATATTGCCAGAAAGTATCGACATACCGCTTGCTAGTTCATTATATACATCATGTACTTAACGGTGGCAATATTGCCAGAAAGTATCGACATACCGCTTGCTAGTTCATTATATACATAAAGGTGGCAATATTGCCAGAAAGTATCGACATACCGCTTGCTAGTTCATTATATACATAACGGTGGCAATATTGCCAGAAAGTATCGACATACCGCTTGCTAGTTCATTATATACATAACGGTGGCAATATTGCCAGAAAGTATCGATATATCGCTTGCTAGTTCATTATATACATAAAGGTGGCAATATTGCCAGAAAGTTTCGACATACCGCTTGCTAGTTCATTTTATACATAAAGGTGGCAATATTGCCAGAAAGTATCGACATACCGCTTGCTAGTTCATTATATACATAACGGTGGCAATATTGCCAGAAAGTATCGATATACCGCTTGCTAGTTCATTATATACATAAAGGTGGCAATATTGCCAGAAAGTATCGACATACCGCTTGCTAGTTCATTATATACATAAAGGTGGCAATATTGCCAGAAAGTATGGACATACCGCTTGCTAGTTCATTATATACATTATGTACGTAACGGTGGCAATATTGCCAGAAAGTATCGACATACCGCTTGCTAGTTCATTATATACATAAAGGTGGCAATATTGCCAGAAAGTATGGACATACCGCTTGCTAGTTCATTATATACATTATGTACGTAACGGTGGCAATATTGCCAGAAAGTATCGACATACCGCTTGCTAGTTCATTATATACATAAAGGTGGCAATATTGCTAGAAAGTATTGACATACCGCTTTCTAGTTCATTATATACATAAAGGTGGCAATATTGCCAGAAAGTATCGACATACCCTTGCTAGTTCATTATACATAAAGGTGGCAATATGCCAGAAAGTATCGACATACCGCTTGCTAGTTGATTATATACATAAAGGTGGCAATATTGCCAGAAAGTATCGACATACCGCTTGCTAGTTCATTATTTACATAACGGTGGCAATATTGCCAGAAAGTATCGACATACCGCTTGCTAGTTCATTATATACATAACGGTGGCAATATTGCCAGAAAGTATTGATATATCGCTTGCTAGTTCATTATACATAAAGGTGGCAATATTGCCAAAAAGTATCGACATACCGCTTGCTAGTTCATTAGGTTAATGTAGAGTTTGATTTATACTCTTACAAGTTCGAAAGTCATTTGTTGTCAACATCGGCAAACATTGTTCGATTTCATTTGTTGTTGTTGTTGTTGTTGTTGCATACGTCGTTTCGCGAATGTAAATCATTATTCCAGTAACATGTTTCGATCAAAGCGCTGACAGGATGCAGATAACCGTCAAGGAAAAATATACTGACACAGGATCACGCGCAGACGTGCATTGTATGTGACATAAATGATATATGACAGTACAGATTGATACATAGCTTTTATCCAATGAAATGGCTAGATTTACTTAAAGTGTTATAAGTTTCTATGTACAACGTTATTAATTTTGCCGAATCGTAAAAGAAAAGTGAAACAATATTCACTGAATTAGAAAAATCATTTCGCCCACTCTTAACTCGATACGTCATCAATAATGCTGTGTTTTCCTGTTTTAATGTGCGTTATTTCTCAGAAGGATAACCTGTACATCCTAGCCTCATTGTCTTATTGTGTATATGACCTTATTAATGAGTTGAGTTGTATTCTTGAGTCCTAGTCAAGAAATTTCACTTATATCGAGACGTCGAAAGCTATTGGCGAAGGTGCAGAAATTTTTTCCTGTGCATGGCGCTGATGTACTAGTATTATACATCAGGTTCTTTATCGCACAATGTTTACTGTGACACAGGAAATCGTTTATTTGAAGTTCCTATACGAAATAACAGTGACTTTCATTTCGTAATGCCGAGTGCTTGGCGAAAAAAAAGCCACTACTCGCTTTCAACTCTTGGGTCAGACCCGGGCGGAGTTCGAACCTACGAGAAAAGTGTATAAATTTAGTTGCTTACCCTTCCGGAGCAGCCGGCCTCACTTACCTGGTTAAAATTCATCTAATTTGTCATTTTCAAAGTTTTTTTTACTCTTTTTTCTGGATTTTAATTCGGACATGATAGTATGTTTCTTTTTTATTTATTAAAGTATTGTGAGGCCAATAATTATGCCGCCAATAAAAGTCATTAGTCCACTATATTGTGTTAAGAAGTTTTAATCCAATCCGATTACATGTAATTTTCCATTTTTACAAGCAAATTAAAAATTATATATTGATACATGTATTAATATCAACCAAAATATTTTAAGATAAATTATGCCAGATTTTCAAATAGGTACCATGGTTACTGTATATCTAACAGAATGAATAATACAAACTTGTATGAATCCATCTCTCTCTCTCTCTCTCTCTCTCTCTTTCTCTCTCTCTCTCTCACACACACACACACACACACACACATACATGTAGGAGCTGCCAACTGAGGTCACTGGACATAATACCTCCAAATGGAGACCCCCATTTCCTGTGGTAGTATCGGAATGCAATTTTAAAAATGAGCAAAGCAGAAGATTTGAAATCTCAAAATAACATTGTTAAAGTCATAAAATAAATTTAGACCTATGGGACACAGCACCTTCAAATGAGTACATACACAAGTCCAACTGAAGACATTTTTACACTTATTCAAGTGAGACCATAAGATACACAATCCAAGTGAGAACATACACAAGTCCAACTGAAGACATTTTTACACTTATTCAAGTGAGACCACGAGATACACAATTCAAGTGAGTACATACACAAATCCAACTGAAGACATTTTACACTTATTCAAGTGAGACCATAAGATACACAATCCAAGTGAGAACATACACAAGTCCAACTGAAGACATTTTTACACTTATTCAAGTGAGACCACGAGATACACAATTCAAGTGAGTACATACACAAGTCCAACTGAAGACATTTTTACACTTATTCAAGTGAGACCATGAAATACACTATCCAAACAAATCTGTCTTTGGTTTATGTTTGTCCTCTAGAATAAAAAAAATGTTGGAAAAACTCAGGTTTCTGGGTAAATCTACTCAGTTTCATATGATGTGTTAGTTAATTGGTGTGTGTTTTGTACCAGAGCGAACAGATGATTTTATATTGCTGGCTCACTGATATACAATGCTGAAGATTAACACTTAATCTCTCTCTCTGCATTCTATACTTTTCGAGTCAACTAGTCATCAAAGTTTTCCAGTGCAACTCAATACTACCAGTCATTTCTTCTGGTTCAATCTCAGTATCAAAGCGGAGCATCCCCTCGCTCTGCACATATCGCAAGTGACATAATTTATTACATAGCTCTTCATAAGATCTATCCTCTCCTTATGAACCAATAAGTTTACAAAGATAGATGCAAATTTGACCAATGATTTGACCTTCAATTGGTCATCCTCCCTCTATTAAGATCAATATACAAAGTGTAATAGGGATTAGATGTATGACTGGACCTTTCACTTTTACTTGCCAAAATATGTTTTGGCATATTTGACAAATAATAATTTCCTAGTGTTTTCATATATTCAAATGCAATTTGTAGGCTAAACTTTGAAACTTTTTAGCAAATAGAGATATAACATCATCGTTATAATAAACGAGTTGTTTTAAATAAGGAAAAATAGACCTTAAACATTTAGAAAAACAAGGTTGAAATAGATTTGATACACATGGCATGTTTTACACACGAATCTTTGTACAATTTTAACCTTCTAATTTTTCTCCCTTTAAACAATGGCAAAATTCTTAATGCATATCTAACTCACAACAACATCATCATCATCATCATCATCATCATTTATTTAATTCCACTACAATAGTGATTCTATGATAATTCAAAACATATATTACATAATAAAACTAACTAAGCAAGCAATATTAACGTACATAACATATATACATAATATTTTACATAGTAAGTAATTATAAGTTTAAATGTGCCATGGTCTCCGGTCTATGCTAGGATAAAGCGAGACCGATGATCTGTAACATAGTCTTACGTAGCGCAAAGAACCCAAAAGTAAGTTCATTTGTTACTTTAACATGTAAACCACTGCCAAGCAGAACCTGTATAAGAATTTCCGGTTCGTAAGACATGAGTATATCGTAAAGATCACCATTATTGGCATTAACATAATTGATTGAAGTCCAGAACATATGTCGTAAGGATACTAGTTCGGGTGTAGAACAAAATAGAACAATATGTGTGAGACAGTCCCTGAACTCGGTGTTACACAGCAAACATATTTTCCTGGTAGTTAGAGGAGGTAGTGTCCATAATGCCATAATGTAGTTTGCTAATGATAGTTGGGAACTATTAGCTGCCAACGACCATAAACGTCCATAGTGAGCACCGTTGTGTAGGTATTTAAATCTGATGAAGTCCGGGTCGTTATCCATTCTGTTTATCGGAGCGACAATTCGTGATCTCTGATTGAAGAGTTTACCAGCTTTTTCCAATGTGTATGTGAAGGGAAGCTTCCTGATGTAATATATTTATACAAGTGTGAAACTAGGCTGTATTTATTTAATATTCACATATATCGGGGATAAATCCTAGTGAGTGGATGTTGAGCCAATTACAAATTCGTAAGTCTGGTTATAATATCTTCTTTGTAGTAATGAACAGTCCATATTACACAACTTCCCAAAGAACAGTAATTTTCGTTTGGAAATCTCAACAGTAATTGGAAATAGATTGCACAAACTTTCTGCCATATCAGATCTAGTATACTGTGGGTAGCTTCTGTATGTGTTTAACTACAAAATGCTGAAACTTATTTAATGTGTCATATCAGAGTTTTGAGGTTAGTCCACACTTCACACCCATACAGAGTAGTAGGAATAACAATTTTTCTATATAGTCCAACTGTTTTAATAGGATTTAATTCTGACGAGCCTATTCCATTGATAGCAAAGTAAGCATTTCGTCCTTTGCGACACATCTCAGTAGTACGGTTAATACTTTTAAGTTGCGAGTTAAGTAGAATTCCCAGGTGTGTGCACTCGGTAGCTAACTCAACATGTTAGGTCCCAAATAAAACATAAAGTTATCGTCAGAGTTTGCTTTGCTTTTGCTGAATACCATTATCTGCGATTTTTTAGCGTTAATATTAAAATCTCCAAAAACAGAATACTTGTAAGCCATATCTAGCATAGACTGGAGACCAAGCGGCGTCATACTGATACAGACTAGATCGTCTGCTAGGGTAGGGTTACCCGCCTTTAAAACATTTACACATGCTGCGTGGGGATTTGACTCTAATATACATAACAGTTCATTAATAAATACAGAGTATAAAAATGTAGACAAAACACCCCCTTGTCTAATACCTTGGTCAACAGCAAACCATGTTGAACGTGTTGAGTTTATAACAACAGAGCCAGATGTATTGTGGTGACAATCATAGATAATAGACCACATCTTACCTATTACACCTAAATGGTATAGTTTATATAGCATGCCTTTGCGCCATACTGTGTCAAAGGCTTTCTGACTATCTAAGAAAGCAGTAAATACTCTGCTACCTCTTTCAATAGCATGGTATATCGTTTCATTCAAATTAAAAGAGGCAGTTACACAGCTTAAGTGCTTCTGAAATCCCTGCTGTTGACAGTTTGGGAAGGGCTGTTTTATGACTGAATTGTTAATAAGTCTATCATACAATACTCTTTCAAAGAGTTTAAAGATGGTTACCAATAAAGAGATTGGTCTGTAATTGTCCGGATTAGATTTATCTTTTCCATTGCCTTTGTGTATCGGTATGACCAATCCCTGTTTCCAAGTTTCTGGAATTCTACCAACTTTAACTATGCCATTAAACAACAAAGTTATATTGTTACACAATTGTTCACCGCCATAGATGAGATGCTCATTCTGTACATTATCGCAACCAGGAGCTTTCCGTAGTTTAAGCTGTTTAATACAGTTTGATATCTCCGCTGTTGTAAAATCGCCTCCTGGTATAGGACACTGATCATTTGTACATTCTGAGAAGATGGCGTCAACATCATTACAGATATTGTCGTGGAAGTCACTATCAAACTCCGGGTTATGTTTTGGTGTGTATATATTTCGATAGTATTCACCAAATGCCTCTACTATATCCTCGGGTGTTGAATGCACTTTATCATCAACTACGATAGCTGAAAAGTTACTCTTCTGTTTTGGTTTTTGGCGTTTATGAGTTGCCAGAACAGTCTTATATCACACTCCGCAGCTCGGTCTATATCACTGTAAACATCGTTTAGAAACTTTTCACACGATGACTTTTATATTCTGCGGAATTCATCTTTTGCTTGCTTATACGCATTATAACTATTGTATTCTGATCCACGTGGTCGTCCTTCCAGTATCCATTCACGTCGCAATTCTCTTTCCTTTTATGCGCTTCTTTCACCGAATTATTCCAGTATGGTTTCGTATGGGCCTTGTATTTTGATTTTGGAATTACCCTATCAGATACCGTTAATATAACATTTACTAGAGAATTGTAAAATTGATTAATATTGTCAATATCGGTAAACTTTGGAGTTTCTAATTCGTGGAATGCATCATCCATTTCTTTAGCATAAGTTTCGAGTATAACTCTATCTGCTTTATGCCATTTTGGCCATTCGTTAGACGTGTTCAGCTTTTGAATTTTTACACTGTATTTTAGCGATGCTACAATAGGTAAGTGATCGGACGTGTTCCCTATACTGCCCTCAGCAAGGATTTCACAAGCACTAAAGCTGTTACACAATATTTCATCAGCAAGAATATAGTCTAACATAGAATTACATGTAACATAACTATAACTACTACCTTTACAATGGTTTACCAATATACAGGGGTTTAAACAACAACTATTTACAAATTTGTTAAACTCCATAGACTTGTAATAATTACAACTAGACATATCTACGGACCTACAACTGGCGTTGAAGTCCCCGGCAATTATTACATGCCCATACTGACTGTAATAATTATATAGATCACCTAATATGTTTAACTCGTTCTTATAGTGTTCTATATAACCATCAGCGGGGAGATATACACCAAATATATATAGGGGAGTATTGATATGGTCTTTGTACTCAATACCTACAATGCGTTCTGACATTGTATCATCTATGTGTGTTATATATGGGGATATGGAGTTCTTATATAATACAGCTATACCTGCTTTACACATCTAGTTCTCTCATCTAAATTACAACTAGCTTTACCAACACTGGAATAGTTACTGTCTATAGAGTTCAGAAAATGTAAAGTACTTTGTTTAAGTTTGTGTTCACTTATTACTGCAATATCACAATTAGTCAAATCTAATAATTCTGACAAGCATATTGCAGAAGACATAACACCTCTAACATTCCATGTAAATATATTTACAAACATTATGCTGAAAGTTAGGAAGAATTTGATTTTATGATAACTGCGTTTATTCAACTGATAATCAAACAACTTCTAAGTTTATTCAACTGATAATCAAACAACTTCTAAGTTTATTCAGCTGATAATCAAACAACTTCTAGTTTATTCAGATAATCAAACAATTCTAAGTTTATTC
Source organism: Anadara kagoshimensis (assembly GCA_021292105.1). Taxonomy (NCBI): domain Eukaryota; kingdom Metazoa; phylum Mollusca; class Bivalvia; order Arcoida; family Arcidae; genus Anadara; species Anadara kagoshimensis. Next base: position 4,497,993 of record CM037863.1, read on the forward strand.
AACTGATAATCAAACAATTCTAAGTTTATTCAACTGATAATCAAAATTTCTCAGTTTATTCAACTGATAATCAAACAATTTCTCAGTTTATTCAACTGATAATCAAACAACTTAAAAAGCATTGTTAGACAAGTGGTTTCTGATACAATTCCATATATTATGATGTAAGGCCATTCAAAGTGTTTTTCTATGTTAAGTATCTGCAGAAGGAAGGTTCTGACATCCTGAATACAAAAGCACACATTCATTATCAAATACTTCTGATAATTATGATGTTCACATGAATAACTTACTCCAGCTTTAGATAGTAATACTGAATGCAAATAATGAACCTAATTAATACAAAAGTCATTTATGGAAACAAATTTTTATAAGTTCTCATGTGATAACTGTAAATTCTGACTACAATACTTTTTGTTTTGATTGTGTGCTTTTACTCCATAGCTAGGAAGGTTTTTGAAAATAAGTAGTTGAATGTGAAACATATAAAAACTTGAAATTGCCTAATAAATTGAATGGCTATTGTCTTTCCTACTGCTTTTTTATGACACGGCATGAGAAACTTGATGAACTAATTTATCCCATATAAACACTGTTGATTCAAATGTCATATATCATATATATTTAATATCCTGGAAAAAGAAGCTTTCTGTCAAAACATACTTGGTTCCCATGTTTTTCAACAGTTCTGCAGATACAAGGTTCCTTACATTTGTTTCTCATTCTGATCCCAGTTTAAATACATTTCTGAATTTAATATTGACAATATTCTGCTTTTTATCATCTTTCACCTATGTTACAGTCAGAAGTAAACATAGGACTGCCGTGCTGTTGTACAGCGTAGTTGGGAAAATGGTGTTGTGGCAAGACAGAATATAACCGAAAATTCGGGGGGTTGGGTCGATCTATGCATAGTCATAGTCCGACGGATGTTTTTTGGAAAAAGAAACAATGTACCAAACCATGTATTGCTAAATTAAATGGTAGAAAATAATAATTTCATAAATATATGAAAAAGACAATCAGTAATTAAAATTTATAATAAAGTCGTACCGATCGTTTTGTCATTTCGGATAGAGAGAAAGAGGGGGTACATTCTAGCGGTTGTATGTAACTGGATCATTTGCTGTGAAATCTTGGTTTTAATAAACTGCTGTTTATCACTCACAATATTCCCGTTTCATGTTAATGGTATTTAAAATCCACATGTGGTCATTTGCATACAACACTGTACAAATCATCTCCCTTTCACGAAAGTGAAATCTAATCGATAAACAGTTTTAAAATATGACACAATTGCCTCAACATCAAAATACGTTATCATACCCTTCATAATAAATTTAAACCACCGTAGATTTCATGAAGAATTAGTTAAATCAACCCGCCATTGGTGTTTATTTCATAAAAAGTCATGATTTTACATCGTAGGACGCAAACTTCTCGGACTACTTTTTATTGTAAACACGAGATCAGTTCGCCAAATTGCAGAAATTATTGGATGCATCTCATCGCAATATTTTACTAGATTCCGAAATGTATCCCGAAAATTTATTCCAAATGTGCATATGTAACCAAATGCATTACCCGTCTCAGAATACATATCTCCGATAAAACAGATATATTTCTTTCACGCTCATTTACCAGGCGCACTATTTCTGTGTGTACTCATATCTTATAATTTCATAGCAAAGAAGCCCGATATCTTGAAAGAAAGCGATAGCAAAGTATGCGTTCACTATCGTGAAACGCTGTACAAATATAAATGCCTTTAAAACTAGAACACTGACAAAGTCATAAAGGGCCCCACAACAGGGTTACCTGGTTGAGGATCTCAAGTTTTACATTGCTATAGCATTCAATGCTATTGGGTCAAAAGTCAAGGACATTACAACTATAGAAATGTTTAGTTTTAGTTTTCTCTGTCAAGGTAAGGGTAGGTTCATGAAATTCATGGTACATTGGGGATCACTGATTAGTTTTATAATTAATTTCCTTATAATGGCCATGAAACTGATGTGAAAAATACTTCTAAATTTAGTAACAGTGACATTGACCAACTGACCTGGAATGCAACAACAGTGTACAGATGAAGGTATCTACAACCCACTTGTGAATTTTCAGGACTCTATGCTGAGAAAAAATATTCCTATTTATAATAAATGATCTTAAACCTTGACCTACTGGAATGCAATAACAGCATTAGCATAAATCTACTTGTGTAGTTCATGACTTTAACCCCAACAGTAGGAGAGAAAATATTTCTATTTATAGTTAGTGACCCTGACCTTTGACCTAGCATGTGATACATCCTCAAGTTGTTATATATATAATCTCTTAAGTTTCACAAAGATGTATTACATACTTTGGAGATATAGAGTGGACACAATCTCATATTCCTTTATATTGCATTTATTGCTTCACATATTTATTCTGCAATTGCTTTAAATTCATGCTGATTGCTTCACAAAACAATTCTATAAAAGACCCACATGGGCCTGCATCACCTGGCCATTAGTTTATGTGCAAATTTCAGGTTCATAGAGACAATGTTACATGACTAACTGTCTAAGCTCTATATAGCTGAATATTGACCCATATCAATAAAAAAGAATTATTGTGGCTATACATAGTAAAAGCATTTATTTTAAACAAGGTCTGAACTACTGGCCAGGTGAATTAAAATAACTAATTAAACAACACAAATTCAGATCTTGTAAAACAATTTTCCAATTCCAAATATTACATATATCTCAACTTTTTATATATTTTCCAATTACCAGTCTTGAAGTCAAAATCTAAGATAATTTTTTTTTTTCAAATGTAGTGTTTAACATGTTCCCATTTACAAATTTTTAACACTGTCTCCTTTGAAATTGCTGCTAAGCATTCAGTTTTTCCTGGCAATGACTTCAACTTAATATGCTTTCCCAATGTTCTCTCAACAGCCATTTTTTCTTCCACAGTCCATGCTCTTTTTATCGCCATACATGTAGCTCTGATTTCCTTTCTTTGACTGCAAAATATGAAAAAAGTGAAATATGTTTATACAAATCAAGTTTCAAGTATTAATGAGGCTCAGACCCAAGAATGTTTTTTTGGAAAATGACATCTTTAAGAACAGAATTCCTGAAATATTTACTTGCATGGTACTAAGAAGAAAATGCAAAAATGCAAAAAAAAAAAAAAAAAAAAAAAAAAAAAAAAAAATTATGGAGTCATCAATTTTATTCTTAAATTTTCAAACTTAAATCGCAATAGATTAAATCAGAAATAGAATTGCGTCATGGGTAAATAACTGACGGGTACATTTTGACACCATATTTGATTTACGGAACTTGTGTGCCTGAAAATTGCTTCTTTTACATCCTTACGACCATAAAAAGCCATTAAAAATAGAGAGAACTGGAGTTATTATCATTAACAGAATGGTAGGACACTGAAAATGAGGAAAAACCACATTAAATAACAAACAAATTCGTTATAGATCATGAACATTGACTGATGATCTGCCTGGAGCAGTATTTTGAACTGAAAATATCAGTTTTCTGTAAGGTTTCCAGTTTGCATTTTTACTCAAATGTTAATAAAAGTCCTCAACTGACCTTCACCAATACAGTTTATCAGTGGATTGACACCATCATGAAGTATATTTCACTAATTAGCGATGAGAAGACAATCAAACTTGAGATCATTTAGAGGAAACAAAAGTCGTAACAAAACCCAAATCAAAAAGTGATTTTTGCCGTTTGGCTGCCATTATGCAAAATTAGATCACGTCAGTTATGCGCTTTAAACTATAAAGTTACCTGCTTTGATTCAAGCACTTTTAAGAAATTATTGATGGCGAGACTATTTGTCAGGTTGGGTGACGGGTCATGAACAAAATTTTCGGATTTCCTAAATTTTAGTGGCCAAACTCAAAAAAATTAATTGACATCATGGCGATCGTCTAACAAATTTGTTGTCGCAAAATCAGATTTTTGGTCACAAATTTTGAGTATTTACTAGGCTACTTGGAGCACTAAATGGTGCACAGCTATGCCAAGAGCTTTTCACAATTTAATTTTTGTCTTCCACCACACTATATACAAACTGAAATACATGTGTGTGACCTGGAAAATTTTCAATGCACTAAATAATGATCAATGACTGTTGCCAAGATTGTGAACAGATGTCATCCTGTCTTACTATCATTTCATCATTTTAGTAACTATTGTCAAGATTAATGCATCTGTCTCAAATTCAAATTACATCAAGGAGTCTAACATTCCAATGCATGCATGTATATGGTACCTGTTTTTATTATAAGGTGTGTCAAATCTTTATTAAACTCTTGGCTTATCTGGATTTGAAGTTGGGAGGATTCTACTACTGCCATTATTTCTTTCTACATATATAAATAAAAAATCTAATTAAAACTACAACATAATTATCCAAAAGCAAAATGTTTGATCCAAATATGAAATCTGACTACAGGTTAATCTGCTGAAAATGTTGAAACATATGGTACAATTTATATTAGACCACCACCATGCCTGAAACCATAACATCAGTTTCTGTGATTTCAACAAGCTTGAAAATAATCTTATCTTGACCACATAGAAAGAAATCTAAATGTACATAGGTTTTTGATTTTTGCAAAAATAAACTTATTTATGAAATGTGAATAGCAAACTACCTTTTCTATAATGCTGAATCCTGACAGAGTTAAACTACAGCATTTTTCTTATTCCTTTAAAAATAAAAACAAAAGGTCAGTGAAAACAGAATGGTTGGTTGGTTGCATGTTGTTTTACGTCTCATCGAAAATTTTTAGCCATTCGCGACGAGATCCAGTTTTTCTTAATCTCAAGGATTAGACTTTACACAATTCCATGCAGCGAATGATTTTGTGCTGGTATTTTTGATGTGTCTTGTACAAGTGCGCACTTATGGTGACTTTTATATTGCTAGTTTATTGACACACATGTCGCAAATAAAAACTGCATGTCACTCGGTCACATTATAATGGCACCGAGCCAACCAGTAAGGGCCTGCTGCAAGGAAAAACCCTCTCATGTGGTCCGACCATGGGCCGAACCCACAGCTGCGAGACCTTGGGTTTGAAGGCCAACACCTTAACTACTGGGTCACCGCCCCCTTTACAGAATGGTAAATACTGTATACTAAATCCAATCCAACTTCTAATTATTCAGGCTGCCGACTACCATATTGTCTAAAATCTAGATAAATGACAAGAGTTGAGTTGAGTTATGGTGTTGAACGTCCAAGTCAAGAATATTTCACTTGTATCGAGACATTGCCAGCTATAGGCGAAGGTGCTGAAATTTCGCCTGTGCATTGCGCTAATGGCATTATACAGCAGGGTTCTTTAGCGTGCCAAGCCCACCGCGACCTCATTTATTTTAAGTTCCCATCCGAAAGAATCCTGACTTTTATTTCGTAATGCCGAAAGAACAGTGTGACTACCAACTTTCAAGTCTTGGGTAAGACCTGGCCGGGATCGAACCCACGACCTCCCACTTACGGAGCGAGCACTCTACTAACTGAGCTACTGCAGTGGTTTTAGAGAATTGACAAGAGACAGGGTATGTACTAGCATCCTACATTGGGACTTGACCCCAACAAGAGCATTATGTACTCAGTTGTGTGTACCTCACTATCTGAAAAGAACGTGGTACTCAGTTATGTGTACCTGACAAAAACATGGTACTCAGTTGGTGTGTGTACCTCACTATCTGACAAAAACATGGTACTCAGTTGTTGTGTGTACCTCACTATCTGAAAGACGTGGTACTCAGTTGTTGTGTGTACCTCACTATCTGACAAAACATGGTACTCAGTTGGTGTTGTACCTCACTATCTGACAAGAACATGGTACTCAGTTGTTGTGTGTACCTGACAAGAACATGGTACTCAATTGTTTTGTGTACCTCACTATCTGACAAGAATGTGGTACTCTTGTTGTGTGTAACTGATAACAACATGGTACTAAGTTGTTGTTTGTACCTGAAGTTAATAATGATGTTTATACCTGAGGAGATATGGTACTCAGCTGTGTGTACCTGCAGACTCCTGTATCACAATTACACTTAACTTTGAGTGTACATTCAACTAGGAATTGGGAATTTTCCTACATTTCTTATTAGTTATTGGCATAGCATTTGATAATGAAAACGTATTTTTTACATTGATATTCAGAATTAGTTATTTCTGCAAATAAATTTCCCGAAAATATATATTTTAGTTGCTATCTATCCATCACTGGGAATTGAAAATTTCTGACTCTGAGTTGAGTGTACACTCAAACCGGAGTATGATTGTGAAACTGGGCCTGATTGACAACATGATAATCAGCTGTTGTGTTTACCTGAAGAAAATACTGTGCTCAGTAGTTGTGTACCCGATGACATCAATTAAGTAGAGATGATGGTACCGTCACTTTGGATTAATAAAGTATCTATTTACCATACTCATTTTAATACACAAAAAGATATAAAAATAGAGTTGAAACACTTGACCAACACACTGAGGACATTAACTGACCAACAAACTGATGATATTTACTGAATTAAACTAAAAACTGCTGTAGAATATGTATTTACCTTATTCTGACCTTTACTATACTGGGAGCTTGCTACAACATTATTCTCACCTGAAATAAAAAAAAAACATATGTGGACCTTTACTGCTCAACTCGCTATATATGCAGATATTAGTCATTTATCAGTCTTTCTAGTTATATTAATTGCAGCTATTTTGGATATGCTTGTTAGCCTTTTATCTAGAAAACAGACTTATGATGGAATTTCAAAAATAATAAGTCTGAGATATTACATGTATATATCAAATTAAGTTTAGACTTGTCCACAGTTTTATAGAAGATATTTAAAATATTTAAATGTTTACGGACGTAAACGTCATAACATAATACGCCCCACTGTTTGTAAATTTGATCACTGAAAGGATCATTTTGACACATTACAGAATTAATCCGTAAAGTTCAAAATTATTTGCTGATTTGTATCATAAGAAACAATGAAAGAAAGCGGACTAATAAAATAAAAAGAAACAGCAAAAACAATACCAGCAAGTCTCAGCAGACTGGGAGACTTAATAAAAAGCATTTTAAAAAATATATCAACAATAAAATAGAGAACTTAAAACGCATGCAATAACTACTATAATAATAACCAACTGAACAATAAATTAAGAACATTTTAAAGAATATTAAATGGTTTACAAGAGATTGCCACCATTTTTACAATATCATTATCATCATCATCATCATCATCATCATCATATATGACCTCAACCCACACTGATCTTATTTATAAAAAAATCATAATTTTCTTATCACCACTATATGTATTGACCTTGATCGTTGGCAGTGACCTTATTTATAAAACAAAAGATATGCCGATTGCAAGTCTTGTCTGAAAAGTGTTGTTAATCTAAATCAGTCATAAGGTTTTACTAAGCAGGATCATGGACTTCTAGCATTTCACATCTTTAATTGAAAATATTCGAGTTTTGTACACATTTTGAGCTGGGTTGGGTTGTTTGGGCTGAGCTGAGTTTCAGTTCAGTTGAGTTTGAGTCGATTTCAGTTGAGTTTGTTTTCTTTATATACTCAGAAATATAATACTGCTGGTCACAAAGTGATTTCAGTTTAGTTGAGCTGTGCTTTGGTAAGTTCAACTGACTTAGCTTAAATGGATGGGTTGAGTTGAGTTCATTTGAGTTCAGGTTTAATATGAGTTGAGTTCAGTTGAGTCAACTGAGGTAAGTTCAGCTTAAATGAGTTTGACTCGAGTTCAGTTTAAGTTAAGTTCAAGTTGAGTTTAGACTTGACTTGAGTTCAGCTGAGAAGCTGGGATAAGTTCAGTGGAGTTTAGTTCAGTTCAATGTGGCTGAGGCTGAATTGAGTTCAGTTGAGTTAGTTGTGTTGAGTTTGACTTGAGTTGAATACAGCTGAGCTGAGTGAGTTCAAATGAACTGAGTTCAGTTGAGTTTCAATTCAGTTGAATTCAGCTGAGTTCTGAGTAAAAATATTAAAAGACCTCACAGTTAAAAGAAAAATTGGGTTTCAAATCTCAAAAACAAAAAAGTTGCAAGATTTTCTCACCAAAAAGTAAAAATAAACAAAAATATTTTACAACCCAGAACATAAGACAACCAAATACCTGCAACATTCAATCTTTCCTACTTTTTTAACTCAACTAGTTTGAGACAAAACCACCAAGCTCACCCATGGATTAACATTAGTTAATCGCTAATAATTCGCTTCTGAGGGTAAGATGAGCCCTCAAATATAACAAGAAAGGGAAAAATTGTGACCCACACTGGGGTTCAAACCAAGGTCTTTCCTAATACTAGTGGGACACTCTAACTGAGCTACGAACCTCCAAGTTGACCCAAAGCTGCCAAAGTGAGTTTAAATAAACACATAAGTAAACCTTCAGATGAATATTTGCTGACACTTTATACTCTGGGGATTCTTGTACAAAAGCTAAGAGTATTTAATGCTTATTTGCTTATAATGTTATTAAGTTTGTCCACTGAATCTAAAGGGCTAAATGATATTGTTACTGATTATAACAAGTATATTTCTAAAAACTTAATCTGAACCATTTATACATTTTGATATTTCTACCAAACATCAACAACAAATTTTAAGGTGCACTATTGTATGACAACATCTGAAATTGCAAGCTAATATTTCATTTGAAATTTTAAAACACATTATACACTACCTCCCAAGGTAAATTTTTCACTCCATAATCACACAGCAATTCCTCACTAGGCAAAATGTCTCTGGTGGCAAATAAACAGAGGTATGGTCTGTCTTTCCATTCCACAACTTTCATTACAGAGTTTTAAAACTTTCCCCTATCATGGTTCACCAAACTTCCATAACTTGGATCAGTTGTTGGTTCCTCTGTTGCATCTATACTGTAATATTTATATAACAAATGTTTTTGCTTAGATGATTCTATCTGATGGTTGATGAAGTACATCATCATGTCACACACAATCAATTAAACACACCTATTGACCTTGTGACCTTTGCAATAAATCCGATGTTTTATTCATAGCTGATTGCCAATTGAGAGCTGTCAATGAGTCAAGGATCAATCTTTGGCACTGAATATACTCAATGTAGGTTAACGAGCTACCACTTTAATAGCCAACAGTAAAATCAAGCCAATCATCCATGCTTTTCAACCAAACTGACGATTGAATACAACATTCCTCAAAGATCGTTTCAAGAATGTTGACCTAGATTACCACAGGTGTTCATTTCAACAGGTTGGAGATGGCTGTTCTGTGAATCAGATTTCACCATGACTGTTATCACACTTTTAACACTGAGAGCGTTCTTGCAGTTTGTTTTCTAAGTGAACTTCATTGTGAAAAATGTTGGTAAAATATGTAAATATAAGGACTGAATTTTGCATTTACTTTGACTGTAATTCCTCGGCATGTGAAAACAACAACACGCCTTCAAGTTTTAGATGAATCCCTTTGGGATTCACTAAATTTCAAAGTTGACAGATGTTATCACATGAATTACAGTCAAAGTAAATTTCAATCTTTTAATAAAATGATAAATTTACCTAAATAATTCATTACAGACATACAGAAGCAAAATATATCTATCATGTCAGATATCCAGTGCTCCAGATAAGAATTTATAGTCAACATGTACATACGCCTAACTTTGAAATGAAATGCTGAAAATGATTTTTTTAATGCTTACAGTTTTTTACCATAATTTTTTTCACGTATCAGTACTCCAAGGTTTTTGGACTTAAATGTGTAAAGACTTTACACTTTGTTTCCGTTTTTTCCCACATGGCTGTAAGATATCCTGACTAATATCTCATAATGTCAAAATATGAATTTTCCTCCTCCGCTCAAAATAAAAAATTGAAAAGAAGCAAGCCATTTTTGGCTAGGGAACACTTTGGCCGACTTCGATTGGAAATCTTGAGTAGAGTAAATGATATTCCATCAAACATATTCCTCTCACTGCATATTTCAAAGCAAGGAAGACAAAATTTCATTGGTCAGTTTGAAAAAAAAATTATAATAATGATTCAAACAATAATGTCAGGTCTTTTATATCCAATTTTTTTATTTACCATATCTGGATCTAAGGTGGATTTTATAAAAGTAAACATGCAGTCTGCATCACACACAATAAATCATGAATTATCTAAATCAGGTTGTAAGTTAACTTTCAATGTTTGTGTTCAGTCTCGAGTCTGAGTTTATTTGTTTCTAAATCAATAAGTACTATTAGAAACCTTCTGACCTGAAACGTCCTCCATATTTCTGTAAAACAGATCTAAACTACTTACCACCATTCATTTTGTTTGTACGAGAAGAAATATCTGAAAGTGGAATTCAAATCTTCCTCTCTTGTATCTCCTTCTTCTCCAGTAATCAGCTGACCATGATAGGATAAAAGAATGTCTCCTTTTGACCTTTTAATGAGACTTCTGATGCCTCGACCTACATGAAAATATAAACGTTCAATGTCAATCTTTCACCATTAATTACACATATACCTAACTGAAGTTTTCAATTTATGTATTTTCCAAAACTTGTAGCAGCTAGGTTCTTCACAAAATAAAAAAAAGGGGGGGGGGGGGATTGATACAATCTTATGAATTTCATGTCTTCAGGACTGGACCTGCATTGTTCAAGGCCACAGCTGGATCAGATTGATCACTGATATGTTTCTATTCATTCTGTATCAGCAGAACAAATAAAGCACCAGCAAATCTGTCCACAATGATTGTGGTCAGAAAATTATAGGACTAAAAGTTACATATTTTTCTCAAGAGACTCAAAAATTCTACTTTTTGGTCAAAAATTGGATTTAGTTAACCATTTTGAAAAAGTAAGTATATACCTTTTGGAGGAATCAGCTCTATAGTGAACCCGTCTGGATCCTCATCAAGCTCTATGTAATATTTCGCAACATCTAATGGTTTTTTCCGTCTTGTGGCATTTGATGACCACCTTTGCCCTGAGGCTGATGCCATTGTTTAAATTTATTTATTTCTGAAAAAATAAAATACTACATGTACATACAAATTTGAATAGTGGCAGGAGGAATCCAAATGAATCTCATTCTTATATATAGAGTAAACAAGGGCACTGCAATGCAGAGCATTCCTTCCCAATTCTACAGATCACAGATCTTTCTGTGACCATGACCTTCATGAAGGTTCATTCCCTTCCCATTAGTAATTCAGTATACCAAGTTTGAATTATGAAGATCAGATGTAAAGTTGGATATATACCCTGCCCAGAACTTACAATGCATACATACAAAGTGACTTTGAAGTTTGACCTATGAAATTGACCTTCACATGTCCATTTACTACCCACTGCAATAGACCATTTGCCAATTAAATTTTTGAGTCATCATGAATCATTTTTCCTATTAGATATTACAATTGACAGTGAACAAACAGGTTTTAATTTTCGGGTTTTTTAGTATGACAGCACTGTATTTACGAAGTGTAATTTCTATGTGGTTATTGCATTAAATAAAATTACCAGACAAGCCTAAATATATTTGCAAAATAAAATGAAATCTTATTTCAATTTTTTGTTTGCAATAGAAGTTATGTTTTATGTAACGAAAAACGCCCAACCCGAACTGTCCGTCATGTTGTAAAATCTTTAATAGAAAACTGATTCATATTTCGCTTGAACTTAATTGACAAATCCAGTGTAACGGAACTGAGCTAGTCGTGGTATTGTTGTGTTGTATATACATTACATGTAGATATAATAGTGATTTACTGCCAGACTTTCTGGTCCGAATCTTTTAGTCTTGTGGTAGAACGCTAGCTTTTCAACCTGGAGGACCAGGTTCGATCTTAATCTGGGGCACTCGGTGAGGGTGTTTTTTTCTGGTGTTTCCTCCTCTTGTTACACCAGTATTAGGAAAATCGGTATGTCAACCAGTGCTTAAAAACTACTACTTTTGATTTTACGCCTCTCAAAAATGGACAAACAAAGCTAAAGAAATGTTGTGATTGGATATCAACATTCTGCGTGCGACCTTATAGCAACAAATATGATTATTGTGGAAGCGTGTGGCCTAGTGGTTAAGGCATTGGACTCACGATTCGAAGGTTTTGGGTTCAATCCCTGGACCTGATGATGTGTTGTGTCCTTGAGCAAGACACGTAATTTCGCGTTGTTTCAGTTCACTCAGCTGAAAAATAAATGAGTACCAGCAAAATGCTGGGGGTTAACCCTGCGATGGACCGGCGTCCCATTCAGGGGAGAGTCTCCGGCCTGATGGGCCTAATGGCTCGGGACAGATTTTTTTTTTTTTTTTAAATGATATGAAATAGGTCGACAATGATCCGGTTTTTGAACAGAAATTTCCGTTTTATACTGTTCTTTTTCGATTGCGAAAAAACCTGCTTGTGTATTATTGCACAGTCGCCCTGGTTCCATTGGGCATCATGAAGGCAGGAGCAATTCCCACAATTAAGAAATCTTTGAAAACTTGTCGCAGCTACAAGGAATTCAGTCTGCTGAGCTGAACTTTGTCCCAAAAAATTTGAACGGGCAGTTCGAATGATATAAAAGTTGATAAATAATAAATAAAAGTTTAGAATTCGCTTTTATGTGAATTTTTTCGAACTTGAATTATAAATCATGAATAATTTCTTCAACTAAGAAATATGCTACAATGATTATATATGTAAATACTTACGTAATCTAATTCCAAAGTGGTGTGGGTTATCCATAGGATCTTCGCCGCATTTAAGTCGTTGTCGTAAAAGTGCTTAAAATTTCAATAAATTCAAAACGTTCATTGTACCTAGATCTACGTACGATGTCTACGCATGCGCGCGAACTTAGGTTTTTTGTGTATGACATCATGGTGCAACGTATGCAAAAACCATAACACGGACATACACATGTCTCGAAAAATAGCGCCAACTGAAACACATCTCTTTTTTTTAAAATTATGGTTTATACCATCGATTTAATCATTTTTAAATAAAAAAAGAAGTGAGGACCAAAAATTTGGTACTGAATTGAATTTTGGTCTTCACTTGATGCTGTGTAACCTCATTTGAGACCTCAGTTGGACGTCTCTACAAACACACACACACACACACACACACATGAGAAAATAGTCGAAAAAGATACAGTTCAGTATTCCAGCATCCACATAAATACTATGAATGTTTAATCATATGACGTTGGAAATCAGTTTTTCACCGTGTCGTCCATGATGCAATGACGTCACCAATCCTTTCATGCAAAGATAACAGAAAATATCTGGCCAATCAAAAGCCTTGATACAAAGTAGAATTGAATTATTGTTTTTGTTATCTGAACGTATCTTAAATAGTTAAGTAGTTATTCGTAAATTGGTTATTAACGAAGATAACTATTCCCTTTTAACTTCAGTATTAGATCTCACAATCTGAATCGTTATTTATCGATAAACACTTACTAGTAGCAACCGGTAAATATTATTATTATATAGCAATTAATGCTTTGTATAGAAAGTATACGATAAATCCCGAGGTGTTAGCGTGCAATAAATATCGATATTTGCACGCTAACTTTGTTCCCGAATCAATTTTTCATACCGCACGCTTTGTCACATTACGCTGTCGTTTATGACGTAATACTATTGTTGTCGACGTCATGGCTGTGTTGTTGACATATTGTACTAGTTCTTGTATTCATTTCTGACAAGAACAAGTGCAATATAAATTTATGTTTTGCACGACAAAACGATATTTAAGTTGAAACTTGACGAAAATTATTTTGATATATATAATAAAAGGGGTTTTCGTAAGCTCGTGCAAATGTCGAGTCGAGGCAATATGTCGGTACAATATTTCACAATATCAGTTCAATAACCTTATAATATTGATATGTTTCATAACTGGGGCTTTCCTGTTTATTTCGGATGTACTATAGTATAACCTTATGTACTTTTACAGGTTTTTATCAAAAATACTCTTAATCCATCAAAATACTGGATATAAAAGACAATTTCCGAAGCAACATGAACAAATAAAAACACATACAAAAATAAATAAATAAATAAATAAATAAATAAATAAATAAATAAATAAATAAATAAATAAATTGATTGATCATATTACTAACTGACCGATATTCAATATTGGAAAGTCTACTTTTTTAGAAAGTGCAAAATTTCTTTTTCATATTGCGTTTTTTTTTCACGTCGAACAATGTCGAAGTTGTATGTAATATCCCCATCTCTGTCGTTACATCCACACAAAGCATGCATAACTTCCCTCCAAAAAAATAGCATTTGTTTCTTATGAACTGAAAAACCCCGTTCTGTGCCTCGATTACTACACTAGCTCCGGTGTAGTGTCCTTGTTTGCCTTGTTCGTGACCAGGGACAAGGTACAACAATTATCCTTTATCGGGTTTTCCTTCGTTGCTGATTTATTATTGAAAAAGCGATGTCGATCTTGATGTTGTTGAAAATATTCTGCAAAGTTTGACGCCAGCAATGCAACAGGCATAGCCAAAAACATCACACCACACAAAGCACAACAAGTTGCTACAAGACATCCTGCAAAGGATTTCGGGTAATGGTCTCCATAACCTACAGTTGTCATGGTAATAGCTGCCCACCATATTGAAACAAACAAATTTGGAAACGTTGTAGGTTCGGAAAATTCCGCAAAGTATATCGCTGTACCAAATATAACGCATACTGATAAAAAACCAAATAGAAGGTGAAGAATATCTTTAAAATTTGATTTTAAAGCTAAATATAAAATTCCAATTCCTCTGTAACGGATAAGGTGACGGAAAACCCTTAACAAGCGTAACACCATCACACTGGCGAGTACAGAGAAAATTATACCAACGTATTTGTTTGAGAATATGATCATTTCACCACCGATGAAGAGTATCATGTACATCCCCCATATACAAACAAATAAAAACAAATCCAAACAATTTAGAGGGTTTCGAAAAAATCGTTTTTTAGATGGACTGGAGACAAAGTGTAGTATAAATTCTAGCGAAAAAAATGCCAAGAAAAAAAATTCAAAGTACACTAACACTGGGTTAATTGCCGTTGTGTATAACATACTAATTTTTGGGTTCTCCATATCGAGCACTTTGAATAATTCTAGTGTCGTTGATGTGTTTTGCATAGCCAACAACGTTTCATCTGTAAAAAGTTTTCGGCGGAACTCCGGAGTCAAACCCATGACGTACATAATCACCGACATGATGACAATGACCAGGAAAACGATGGAAAACATCTGAAAATAAAGAAAGATATGTTGATATTAAGATATATTTCATTATGTCCCGCCTTTTAAAGAAAAAAAGAAGAGGGGGTTATCAAACTATCAATTAACGTCACTTTTATCTAGAGCAATTTGAACCTATGGGGCATTAGTTTACGAAACTTGGTGTAAAGCGTCAGTATTGACAGGAGTGTTTATCATTAACCCGAGTTATTATGCTTGTTTTCCCACAAGTAATGACCCCTTGAACATAAGTGCAAATCACAAATTACGTACTGGCGGGAAATCTTAATTCAATAATTTTGCTTGTTTAATATATTTATTTTGTCTTACTTACATTTTGTAAGACTAGATGGCTGTTTTCCACAACATGAGGTACTTCCGGAGCACCGGAGTATGTTTGTTTTTACTTTGTTTTGGAATTTTTATTTGGACATTGAATGGTGTGTAGCCCCAAAAGCCATTGTTTAGTGAAAGGTAAAAACGCATAGACCTGTAGAATTTGAAAAAAAAACAAAATATTATGTCTGCCCGCTACATAAATTACAATTACAAGTAACTGAAACAACCGAACAAGAGCCGACAAGAACAACAACAAAAATTCTTACTTCTTTCTATGTTCGAGATAAGATTTCCGCTTGAAAAAAACGGTTGTAGAAATTTCTATCTTCACCTCCAAGTGCTTATCTTTACCTACAGGTGCGGACATGATGTCGTCTTGCGGGAAATTGACACCTGGGTCGAAAAAATTTAGAAATTTTCATTGCGTTTCAAATGCTTATTTTGGGAGATTAGAATAAATAACTTTGTTTTCTAGTTCTAGGCAAGCCTCGTCTCCAACTGAAATATTCAACCCCACCGGTGAGATTTCCCTATCCTACACATGCTACATGGATACTCATGATAGATTCTATGAAGCTTACCTTGGCAGGAACAGACGAATCAGGTTGGTCTAAAAACCGCCATACATATTTCTTAATAATCATCCACTTACTATCTCGGCATTCTTGGTCATCATAATCGTCTCCCTTGTCTGCAAACAGTTGCTTTATTTCGTCAAATTGGTCGTTCTCTCTATCATGTTCATAGTACGTTTTACAGCAACAATCGGACAAAACGTCCAGTGGTAATTCCCAAAATTCCAACTCTTTCTTCAATTTGCCTCCACACATGTTTTTTGGTAAATGCAACTCACCTTCATCACGATAATAATCCAATATAAAATTGAAATTCTCAGGATTTTTATTGAAGAATAAACTTTTCTTTTCCGATTCAAGTTCAACATCGTTCATTGAAAGCTTACCCAGACGAGTATCAGGAAATTGTTGTAAACTCGTTTTTGGAATCTCAAAAAGCGTCCCTCCGACATTGATGGTAATTATATCCATTTCCTGTGGTTCTGTGTTTATATTGGATAATCTCTACATTCGTCAAATGTTGCTAACACGTTTTTGAATCAGGGATTCACTGTATTTAAACCAATGTTTCACATTGTGTTTAACTTTGATTAAACGAGCGCTTTACTCTGTTTAAACGAGCGCATTACTTTGTCTAAATCCGTGCTTCACTTCGTTTTAATCCGTGCTTCACACTTTGTTTAAACCCGCGTTTCACTTTGTTTCAATCCGCGCTTCGATTTGCTCTAATCCGTGATTCACTTAACTTTTTTAACCAATGCTTCACACTAAGTTTACATTTGCGCTTCACATTGTTTCAACCCATGCTGCACACTTTGTTTCAATCTGTGCTTCACTTTGTTTAAACCAGTACCTCACACGTTGTTTAAACGAGTGCTTCACTTTTTTTAACCCGCGCTTCACTTTGTTTCAATCCGTAGCTCACACGTTGTTTAAACCCGCGCTTCACTTTGTTTCAATCCATACCCACTTTGCTTAAATTCGCGCTTCGCGTTGTTTCAATCAGAGCTTCACCTTGTCTCAATCCGCCCTCACTTTGTTTTAATTCGCGCTTCACTTTGTTTCAATTCTTGCTTCACTTAGTTTAAACCCGCACTTCACACTTTGTTTAAACCCACGCTTCACTTTGTTTCAATCCGTCCTCACTTTGTATCAACCCGTACTTCACTTTGTATCAACCCACGCTTCACTTTGTTTCAATCCGTCCTCACTTTGTATCAACCCGTACTTTACTTTGTATCAACCCACGCTTCACTTTGTTTCAATCCGTGGCTCACACTTTGTTTCAACCCGTGCTTCACTTTGTATCCACCTAAGTAAGCTTCACTTTGTTTCAATCCGTGGCTCACACTGTGTTTAAATTCGCACTTCACTTTGTCTCAATCCGTGCTTCTCTTTGTTTAAACTCGTGTTTTACTTTGTTTAAACCATTGTTTTACTTTGTAAGTATCTGTGTTTGTTAGAACTCGTGTTTATGGGACTTTTGGATAACAATTGTTGTAATTTATATTATGATCTGTTTATTGGCAGAAGTAGCTCGTTACCAGTATTACATAAAATACATCTGGGAATTGGACTGAATCGGATCTGATGACTATTGTGATTGCAATAAATCGATTTTACTGGCTTCGTCTCCCTCGTGATATCTGGACTTCTACAGCATCATAATAGGCTAAAATATAATAATTATAATTCTTATTTATAATAATAATAATAATAACTAGAGATTGTATGATTCCCCACCATCATAAATAATTTATGGCATAAATCTGGTGAAAAGACCGTAGCAGGGTTAGCTCTGGGTTGGAAAAGTCTGTCGCCAAGCAAATTGCAAGTTGTAAAATTTTGTTGCCAATTTCATTACTGTGTCGCCAAAAAGGATACTTTTTGAGACATACAACATTTGACGTAATACACTAGTCGAGTCGGGTACCTGCATATGCAGGTAGTCTTACATCAAAGTTACGACCCTTTATATATGAATTACAAGATATTATAAAACAATAAATGAACAAGAGATGTTGTTGTTTAGTTATTAATCAACAGGTAAGTTTTGTGATTTTCACGTCACACGCGTTTTTAATGTTGTGTATATATTGCCTTGATGAACGCTTACATTCTAAAGGCAGTTGTGTTTGAAGTACATTTGTACAGCGCCTACCTGGTAAACTAAAAAAAAATCATACCTTGATTACTTTTTTAGATTTTTTTGAAAGTTCAAGTAGATTTATATTCAAGTTTTCGGTTGAGAAAAATCGTATATGGAAGGCCTTCTCGGCATAGGAAGTGACGTTTTCAATGAATTTCATTGAATAAGAAAACTCGTAGAACCCCTCTCAGGCTTCTGATTCTGCGTCGGCGCGTGTTACAATGAATGAACACGTATGGGAAGGTTTGCGCTGGGCATCGCCAACGTCGCCAATTGCGATTTTTTTTCTTTAACTGGCGACAAAAAACGGCGCTTTGCGATTTTTCTGGCCACAAGTTTTCAAAGTTCACCGGTATCTTGGTCACCAGTAATTAACAGGTGATAACACATTGAAGCCAGTGACGGATCGGCGAGTGTCACTGAATAAGCACAGTAATTAACGACTGGTCTTAAAGAATGAGTTGATTAAGATCGTTGTCTTAGGTGTGAATGTAAGACCTTCTAATTATGGGCAGGTAGATCCAGGTAATATAGGAGCGTGTCGACATTGCATGAGGATATACCCAGGTGCCTCCCGATGTCGTCAGAAAGTAAAAACACTGATGGACTCGGAAGTATTGTAAACTCCAAAATAAAATATAATAAAAGTTTCCCTTTGTGATGTTTATTTAATATTTTTTTTTAAAAAGTTTATTGATTAATAATCGTGATTCAATGCGCAATACACATCGTATTTTAATTTCGCGACTTATATCGGTTATTCCTATATGTTTGAGGTTTATGATCATAACGATATATCTACTCAGTCAAAATATATGAATTTTTGTAACCCTAGTTAAGAATATTTCGTCTCGGTCAAAAAATATTCCTCATTTTTTGTATATATATATATATATATTATTTTACTGAAAGTTTTACAACTTATGAGTGTATATACAATATAGTACAATATTTTGGCAATGTTCATGGAAATGGTACATTAAATTGTAATGTTTACAACAAAATAATTATTCTATAATATACAAAATGGTAGTTATAATAACTTAATTTTATTTACAATTTTTGCCTTAACTTTACGAGTATGATTTCGGGAAAAATAAATATTTGTGCCTCATAGATCGTGATCAAGCTAAGGGAACAAAATAGTTTTTTAAAAAATTTTCTAAATTTCATTTCAAATTTTAATATAATTCTCATCTTATGCATCACCATAGCGTCAATTTTCCAATATATTTCAACACACTATATAAAGTCCGGTTAAAGGAAAAAACGACATACCGGTCACTAGAAAAGTGTCAGTCAGTAAACGGAGAAATTTCATTGGTGTTAACTTAAAAAGTAAGCAGTCTTCTACTTCCACAGTCAGTGATTAACATAATACCCCGAAGCCATTTCGACACGCTTAACCTTCTTCGATCTATCAAGGCAAATTGTATGCAATATTCAGCTCATTGTGTAAGGTTTGAATAACAGGCGTGTGACGTGACAAGCTGTGGTTTTAAAAATCGCCAAGTTTTTGATGGTCACTAATCGGATTAACTCATAGGTGAAAGCGTTTGCTTGGTATGATTAAAGTGTCGTAACCAGCTTATGTCCATTCAGAAGTAGTTTCCCCGGGTATTTAACTACGTATTCAATAAAGCAATTTACACCCACCCACCCACCTTCAAGATAACGAAAATGAATACGTCTTGATTATCTACACAGACAACAGATTATTGGTACCAAATTTCATCTAAATCCATCAAGCATGATCCCGAGATATGCTTCAGCATATGGTTGACGGAATAATAATAATAATAACTAGAGATTGTAACTGGGATACCAGTTACGTATGATTCCCCACCATCCATAAATAATTTATGGCATATATCTGGTGAAAAGACCATAGCAGGGTTGTAAAAGTCTGTCGTCAAGAAAATCACCAGTTGTAAAATTTTGTTGCTAATTTCATTACTGTGTCGCCAAAAAGGGTAAATCTTGTGATTTGTACGTCACATGCGTTTGTAATGTTGTGTATATATTGCCTTGATGAACAATTACATTTTAAAGGCAGTTATGTATAAAGTACATTTGTAACGCGCCGACCTGGAAAACTAAAAAATTATACCTTGATTGCTTTTTAAAATTTCTTTGAAAGTTAAAGTAGATTTGAATTAAAGTTTTCGGTTGAAAAAAATCGTACATTGGAAGGCCTTCTCGGCATAGGAAGTGACGTTTTCAATGAATTTTATTGAATAAGAAAACTCGTAGAACCCCTCTGAGGCCTCTGATTTGGCGTCGCCGCGTGTTACAATGAATGAACACGTATGGGAGGGTTTGCGTTGGGCATCGGAAACTGCGATTTTTTCCTTAACTGCGACAAAACACGGCGCTTTGCAATTTTTCTGGCCACAAGTTTTCAAAGTTCACCGGTATCTTGGTCACCAGTAATTAACAGGTAATAACACATTGAAGCCAGTGACGGATTGGCGAGTGTCACTGAATAAACACAGTAATTAACGACTGGGTTAATAAGGATCGTTGTCTTAGGTGCGAATGTAAGACCTTCTAATGATGGGCAGGTAGATCCAAGTAATATTGGAGCGTGTCGACACTGCCTGAGGATATACCCAGGTGCCCTCCCGATGTCGTCAGACAGTATAAACACCAATGGACTCAGAATTATTGTAAAATCCAAATAAAATATAATAAAAGTTACCCTTTGCGATGTTTATTTAATATTTTTTCTAAAAAGTTTATTGATTAATAATTGTGATTCAATGCACAATACACATCATCTATAGAAGGCCGTCTGTTTGTATTTTAATTACGCGGTTT
This sequence comes from Anadara kagoshimensis, assembly GCA_021292105.1. Lineage (NCBI taxonomy): Eukaryota > Metazoa > Mollusca > Bivalvia > Arcoida > Arcidae > Anadara > Anadara kagoshimensis. The sequence goes on from CM037863.1 coordinate 4,519,184, forward strand.
GAGGTTGATGATCATAACGAATAAATCTCATATTGTTATTTCCAGCATCTAAAAGACTCAGATCTTCATTGCTCTATAGATTATTTTGGTGTTTTTGATGCAAAAGAAATAAAGTCGACTCTCGTTAATTTCAAATCGGTTGAATCACAATTTCCCTTAAATCGAAATGATACAAATGGTCCCGTCAGATCGCTATGTATTTCTATGTAAATTTTTTTGTTAATTCGATATGCCGTATTTGAAGCGAATTTTCAGTCCAAATTACGAAATATTACGAAAATTCCCATGTTTAAATCGAAGTGCACTTTCAGTCAAAATTACGAAAATTCCAATGTTTAAATCGAATAAAAAAGACACAAAAATATTTTATCTTAAACTGAGTGGCAGCTTACTCGGAAGATTCATTTCCGACTAAAACTACAAATTTTTGTACTCTACATACCGGTCATTAGGAAAGTGTCAGTCAGTAAAAGGAGACATTTCATTGGTGTAAACTTAAAAAAGTGGGCAGTCTTCTACTTCCACAGTCAGTGATTAACAGAAAACCCCAAAGCCATTTGATCTATCAAGGCAAATTGTATACACCATTCAGCTCATTGTGTAAGGTTTTAATAACAGGTGTGTGACGTGACAAGCTGTGGTTTTAAAAATCGCGAAGTTTTTGATGGTCACTAATCGGATTAACTCATAGGTGAAAGCATTTGCTTGGTATGATTAAAGTGTCGTAACCAGCTTATGTCCATTCAGAATTAGTTCCCCCGGGTATTTTACTACGTATTCAATTAAGCAATGTACACCCACCCACCCACCTTCAAGATAACGAAAATGAACACGTCTTGATTATCGACACAGGCAACAGATTATTGGTTCCAAATTTCATCTAAATCCATCAAGCCGTTCCCGAGATATGTTTCATCATATGGTCTTCAGTAAAAAAAAAAAAAAATAATAATAATAATAAGAAACAGAACGAAAACAATATGATTCCCCACCTTCGGTGGTAGGGAATCATAATAATAATGATAATACGGAAAAGAAGAAACAGAACGAAAACAATATGATTCCCCACCTTCGGTGGTGGGGAATCATAATAACTAGAGATTATAACTGGGATACCAGTTACGTATGATTCCCCACCATCCATAAATAATTTATGGCATATACGTGTATCTGGTGAAAAGACCCTAGCAGGGTTAGCGCTGGGTTGTAAAAGTCTGTCGCCAAGGAAATCGCCAGTTGTAAAATTCTGTTGCCAATTTCATTACTGTGTCGCCAAAAAGGGTACTTTTTGACACATACAATATTTGACGTAATACACTAGTCGAGTCGGGTACCTGCATGTGCAGGTAGTCTTACATCAAAGTTACGGCCCTTTATATATGCATTACAAGATTGAATATCACAATAAATAAACAAGGGATGTTGTTGTTTAGTTATCAATCAACAGGTAAGTTTTGTGATTTTCACGTCACACGCTTTTTAATGTTGTGTATATGTTGCCGTGATGAACGGTTACATTCTAAAGGCACGAAAAATCGTACATTGGAAGGCCTTCTCGGCATAGGAAGTGACGTTTTCTATGAATTTCATTGAATAAGAAAACTCGTAGAACCCCTCTCAGGCTTCTGATTCGGCGTCGCCGTGTGTTACAATAAATGAACACCTTCGGAGGTGGGGAATCATAATAATAATGTCAAATTTGTCTCTAAAGGCCACCCAAGGGAACCAGTAAAAGTGGCCTTCATGGGCAGATGGCCTATATATACAGGTTCAAATAATTCGAAAAAAAGCAATTGGGATATAATTCTACTGGCCTTTATAAGCAGGTGGCCCTTATATACAAGTGGCCTTTAAAGCAGGTTGGACTGTAATAGTAATGATAATGATGATAATATTGGCAAACAACATTGACCTGTCCGTGTGACCTTTAATTAAAATGTTTATGGAGGGGTATAGTCAAACAACATTGACCTGTCCGTATGTATGACCCTTATTTAAAACATTTATTATGGGATGTACACTTATATATAGGTAAACAACATGACCTGTCTTCTTGACTTTTGATTTAAATATTCATTATGGAGAGGTGAATTTAAGTAATAGGGATCATGCGTGTATATTTCGTCTAACTGATGTAAACCCTAATCATGGGCTATTTATGTGTATATTTATTAACTGCGAATCCTAACGCTATCCATGTATTGGATGGACCCTCCTATATGAATAATCCTAATGAAAGGTCAAACGGACAGGTCAATGTTGTTTGCCTATATAGGTATTACAGTGTTTATATGATCTACATACTGAGAACACTAACATATATTATAAGTTATACAGGGCTTTGGGAGGTTACACGGCCCCATGTATCCCGTCAAAGATTTATGTTCCCTGAGCCGCAGAGGTTTTTGTCAACCTTCAAAGCGTAACAAGTTGGATCTTTTTAACTGTCTTCTATTTCGTAATTTTGTGACTTGTGTACGTTGTCGCAATGTTTGTTTACTGAAACTAGGTGTCAGCGATGTACGAGTTACTTCCCTTTTACGGCAAAACGTCGCGTTCATGTACTCCGGCAGATTTCCGAACATAGTTCCATATACCCCGGCAAGTTAACCAATCGCTATGCGAGAAATTTCTTTAAAGAGTAACAACAATGTATAATACAGTCCAAACTGTTTTAAAGACCACCTGTATATAAGGACCATCTGTTATTGTCATTAATATTACTGTGTTAAGTATTATTATTATTATTATGATTCTCCACCACCAAATTTAATTATACCAAGCCAATGCTTTCACCCATGAGTAACTCCAATTAGTGACCGTCAAAAAAGTCCACCCAGGCATAAAATCTTGTAAATAAACAATTTAATTGGACAAATCCAAGTAGTAGATCTGAACGGGCGCAGGACAAAACGTACTCATGTCATAACGTACCCTACCAGAACGTACCAATTTTGGACGAAACACACCAACATTTTTGTCAAAACGTACCCGTCAAAACGTTTTGTCTATAACCAATCTGTACAATACCAAGGATGCCAATATAAAAGTTAAAGTCAAATGTACTTATAAAAATTAAGATGTATATTTTAGATAATATATAGTTTATGGATGGTGGGGAATTATACGTAACTGGTATATCATATCATATCATCATCATCATCATCACCATTACTTTATTTCCTCTTAAAGAGATTATTAACATTAATTAACATGAACAATAATTATATGTACAAAGTAACTACAATATCACTGTAAACTAATTAAATTATAACACATAACGTATATACATAGTACAGTTGTGTCAATAATTCTTAATAAATGACTGACATTCTTAAATAACAACTAACCTAGCTATGGGATGGATAGCTTGGCAAATGATCCAGTGTCCTAAGCGTTAAGATTAATTAGTATATTGTAAATAACCGCTGCTTTATTGATGTATCGAAACGACAACTGCAGAAATAGCTTCTATTCATTGCCTGTTAAACACTTCAAAGGTTTTCCTAGTAATATTCTGTACTGTTCAGTGGTATCCAATCCGTTCAGTTCTTTATTCAATTGGACAATGAATTTGTCCGTTACTTAAGTCCACAATTCATCCCTAATCAATAGCAAGGATGCACATAAGCATCTTGCATGTTGAAAAAACATCTATAAAGTCATGACCACATAATTGGCACAGGTTTTTTTGTTTTTGAGATTGGAGTAGCCCAAAGTTTAGCGATGAATTTATAGATATTGGGATCTTTGCGTGTTACAGGGATAGTCCAAATCAGAAATGGAAAATTACTTGATGCTATATCTAAAACATATTAAAATCCGAATCTCCGCCTGTTCTGTGATTCCAATCAATAGCTTCTGTCCGGTGAACCGAATCTCTAACTATACTTTTCCATACGTGATGACTAGGGAAAACATTATTACCAAGAAAGTCTAGGATATAAGTGATCAGTAAATAATTTCTATCCAAATATCTGGAATAAAACCATGTTGTTTCCTTGATGGATCTGCTAAATACGAATACAGTCTACAAATAAATATTTGTTTCGTTAAATTATGACAGTCCATGTTTACAACTTTTCCAAGAAAATAAGTTTTCTTCTGCCAATCTCGACTGTTAACTTGCATAAACCTAACAATGATTCACATATGTCTGACCTAGTCAGCACCGGGAAACCTTGAATACTTTTACATACAAAATGTTGAAATCTATTCACAACCTTTAATTCAGAATTCCGTAAAATATTCCATAGTTCACACCCATATAACACAATCGGAATAACCACTGATTTATAAAGTTTAACCATAACTAAAGGGTTAATGTTACATCCTGAAAATCCAACTATGCCGAAAAATGATTTTCTGTCTTTGTCAATTCTATTGCGAGTACGATCAGTGGAGTTTAAAGAAGTATTCAGTTCTATCTCTGGTGTACGCAACTTTCTGCTTGTGATATCTGTACATTTCCGAGTTTAAACAATAAAATGTCTGACACATTTGCCAAGCTATCCATGCCATATGCTAAAACACTAGATTTATTGGCATTGAATGTAAAACGCCATTCACATGTATACTTATAAGCAATATTAAGCATACTTTGCAAATGACAAGGGAATGTACTTATCAAGGCTAGATCATCTGCATGGGTTTGAGGCCAAGACATCATTTTCTTTTGCACTTATGTTACACTGGCTTAGTTGTATAAGTAAGTCATTAATGAAGACAAGGTACAAAAAGGTAGATAATACTCCTCCTTGTCTTACACCTAACCAAGCAGATTGTACAGAATTTACTACAACGGAACTTACTGTATCATCATGACACTGATGTAACAAGTACCACAGTTTACCATTTATACCTAAATGATATAGTTTAACCATTAAGCCCTCACGCCATACAGTGTCAAAGGCTTTCTGTATATCCAGAAAGGCAACAAAAACTTTACTACGTAGCTCTAAATTACTATATATAGTTTCCTGTAAATTAAATGATGCTGTAATGCAGCTCAGACCAGACTGAAATCTTTGCTTTTGGCACTTAGGGAAGTTTTTTATTTGATTCTAGACATAAGTATTCTAGTATTTAGAAGATTTTTTAAAAGTGCTATTTTCAGAAGATCCCTAGTGGAGCCATCCTAAACGTCTAAGGAGTTAACTTGTAGAGATGAAACTACAGAACAGAACATACTGACTGAACTTTGGTTTGTCCATAAAAGGTAGAATTTACAGAAATAGATACAGATACTGATATCTGTTAGAAAATTGGGATTATCACGGAAGGAAAGTATTTATAATTAAATATATTATTATAATTGTTGATATTAAGTTTAAAATACGCGTGAGTGTCCTTCATCAATGATAATGTAAAGAGACAGTTAATTTTAACAGTGTCCGGACTGAGTGGTACGGTTACAACAAAACTTCTCTGCAGTATCATCCTTATTTAAATTACAGGAAGTTTTTATGTCAGAGAATACAATGGGCTTCTAGGAAATCATTCTAGGAAAATCAGATACTTAGCAATCAATTATATACACTTTACCCACATTATAGACAACTGCCCACCACATTAAATTAATTTGAAAAAGAAGTGAAAAATTTGCCCACGGTTCCCATTACACCAAGATAACAAAATGAAATAACTAGATTTCAAAACTGAATTCTTGACGTTTTACTGATTTCTTAACCGCCATTGCGCTTTGCAATTGGAAACACATTTGTTCACAGCTGGTGATGTCTCAACATATAAATCATAACCAACGTTTTTTATAATGCTAGACGATGTAACGTCTTCAAGACTTGTCAGTATGTTTTCTGAATTTTTGACGAAATATACGAAAATGGGAGAAAATCGAAACGGTTTGTAGGCACGGGATCGAAACCGGCAGTGTTTTATCAACTAAGCTGCATAGTTGGATAATTTTAGGATTTTCTTACTTATGTAAAATCAAAACCAACTATCTTCAAAATATGTACTACTTCATTAATTGTCCCAGTTTCAAAATCAACTCCTAACTAATCATAAACAAACATACTAATCCATGTCCGAATCATAATCCAGAAGCAAAGTAAAAACAAACATACTAATCCATGTCCGAATCACAATCCAGAAGCAAAGCAAAAACAAACATACTAATCCATGTCGGAATCACAATCCAGAAGCAAAGTAAAAACAAACATACTAATCCATGTCCGAATCACAATTCAGAAGCAAAGCAAAAACAAACATACTAATCCATGTCCGAATCACAATCCATAAGAAAAGTAAAAACAAAGATACTAATCCATGTCCGAATCACAATCCAGAAGCAAAGTAAAAAGAAACATACTAATCCATGTCCGAATCACAATTCAGAAGCAAAGTAAAACAAACATACTCATCTATGTCCGAATCACAATCCAGAAGCAAAGTAAAAACAAACATACTAATCCATGCCCGAATCACAGTCCAGAAGCAAAGTAAAAACTTTGGAACTGACAAGTTAGATTAGACACGTGAACTTCCACCAGAAAAATGAGGCCGGGTGCTCAGGAAGGGTAAGCACCTCCTGTTTAGCTAGCTACACCCGCCACGTGTGTAATCAAAATTGTGTGAAAGGAAGATTTTCCTTAACTTAAATTGTGTAATTTCTGTAAACTTTTTGGAACTACCAATAATTTTTTTAATACAACTGATCATCTTAAAATGGTCTTTAAAATGCCGCCTTCAATTCCTAGATATATGTTTCTTCAAAATTCACGAATTGTACAGATTTTTGACGTTATGTAAAATCTTAGTTGAAGATTTATATCTGAAAACCGTTGTCTGAACAGCATTTGGTTAAAAATAAGAGATAACTGTTATAATCAAAACCAAACATACTAATCCATGTCTGAATCACAATCCAGAAAGAAGACAAATGGCTAATGTCAACGTAAAAGAATTCAATTCTATATACTTATAAAATATATTAAAGAATGTATTATTAGTATCCATGACAATTGAAATATGCGACAAAATAACGAAGAATACGTGCATTGTATCCTTTGTTATTTTGCCGGCTATATTCTACCGTTATTTTATTTATTTAGTTATTTAATCATTTATTATTATGATTCCCCACCACCGAAGGTGGGGAATCATATTGTTTTCGTTCTCACGGTTTCTTCTTCTTCTTATTATTATGATTCACCACCACCGATGGTGGGAAATTATATTGTTTTCGTTCTGTTTCTTCTTCTTCTTCTTCTTCTTCTTCTTCTATTATTATATTATTATTATATTATTATTATTATTATTATTATTATTATTCTCTCAAGACCATATGCTGATGCATATCTCGGGAACGGCTTGATGGATTTAGATGAAATTTTGTACCAATAATCTGTTGTCTGTGTAGATAATCAAGACGTGTTCATTTTCGTTATCTTGAAGGTGGGTGGGTGGGTGTAAATTGCTTAATTAAATACGTATTAAATACCCGGGGAAACCAATTCTGAATGGACATAAGCTGGTTATGACACTTTAATTATACCAAGCAAATGCTTTCACCTATGAGTTAATCCGATTAGTGACCGTCAAAAACTTGGCGATTTTTTAAACCACAGCTTGTCACGTCACACGCCTGTAATTAAAACCTTACACAATGAGCTGAATGGTGTATGCAGTTTGCCTTGATAGATCAAAGAAGTTTAAGCGTGTCGAAATGGCTTGGGGGTATCTGTTAATCACTGACTGTGGAAGTAGAAGACTGCCCACTTTTTAAGTTTACACCAATGAAATTTCCCGTTTTACTGACTGACACTTTCCTAATGACCAGTATGTCGTTTTTTCCTTTACCCGGACTTTATATAGTGTGTTGAAATATATTGGAAAATTGACGCTATGGTGATGCGTAAGATGAAAAATATGTTAAAATTTGAAATGAAATTTAGATCATTTTTTTAAAAACTATTTTGTCCCCTTAGTCGTGATCATGATCTATGAGGCACCACTATTTATTTTTCACGAAATCATACTCGTAAAATTTAGGCAATAATTGTAAATAAAATTTAGTTATTATAACTACCATTTTGTATATTATAGAATAATTATTTTGTTGTAAACATTTCAATTTAATGTACCATTTCCATGAACATTGCCAAAATATTGTACTATTTTGTATATACACTCATAAGATGTAAAACTTTTAGTGAAAATAATAAATATATATACACACAAAAATGAGGAAAATTTTTGACCGAGACGAAATATTCTTAACTAGGGTTACACAAATTCATATATTTTGACTGAGTAGATATAGCGTTATGATCATGAACCTCAAACATGTAGAAATAACCGATATAAGTCGCGTAATTAAAATACAAACAGATGACCTCCTACGATGTGTATTGCACATTGAATCACGATTATTAATCAATAAACTTTTTAAAAAAATTAAATAAACATCACAAAGGGTAACTTTTATTATCTTTTATTTTACAATCATTCCAAGTCCATTGGTGTTTATACTGTCTAACAACATAGGGAGGGCACCTGGTTATATCCCCAGGCAATGTCGACACGCTCCAATATTACCTGGATCTACCTGCCCATAATTAGTAGGTCTTACATTCACACTTAAGACAACGATCTTAATCAACTCATTCTTTAAGACCAGTCGTTAATTACTTTGTTTGTTCAATGACACTCGCCGATCCGTCACTGGCTTCAATGTGTTATCACCTGTTAAATACTGGTGACCAAGATAAAGGTGAACTTTGAAAACTTGTGGCCAGAAAAATCGCAAAGCGCCGTTTTTTGTCGCCAGTTAAAGAAAAAATCGCAATTGGCGACGTTGGCGATGCCCAGCGCAAACACTCCCATACGTGTTCATTCATTGTAACACGCGGTGACGCTGAATCAGAGGCCTGAGAGGGGTTCTACGAGTTTTCTTATTCAATGAAATTCATTGAAAACGTCACTTCCTATGCCGAAAAGGCCTTCCAATGTACGATTTTTCTCAACTGAAAACTTTAATAGTCTCCTGCAATCTATCTCTCGGCAGTTTGTCGTCCATAAGCTCTGAAGATTCCGCCCACTTGGCAGCCGATCGTCGGCTCCTTTTAGTAAGTTTAGTGTTAAACTGTACTGTAGGTAACGAGATAAGTTGTCGTTTTGACACTAATTCGTTAGGGTAGTGTAAAACTTTCGAAAGGTATGTACCAATTTTCCACTAATTCGTTAGATTAATGTTAAACTTCAGGGGCGGATCCATGATTTTTCGAAATGGAGGGGGGCACGGTGAGAATTATATCAATGCTAGGTGCGAGCGCCGAAGCGCCGAGCGCCGAAGAGACTAGGGTTCTAGGGCAGAGCCCCGATGGGTTGTTATGCTAATATATAGGAGTCACAACAGTCAATAGCTCTCTCTCTCTCTCTCTCTCTCTCTCTCTCTGCCGATTTGCCACTAGTTCGTTGTGGCAGCGTCAAACTATCGACAGGTCTGTACTGTTCTGCCGATTTGCCACTGATTTGTTAGCTTAATGTTTAACTTTCGAGAAGTCTGTATACTGTATTTTCTAGAAAGTCCTCGGGTAAAATGACTCTCGTTTGGTGTCCCCATCCCCCAGGAGAATATAAACATTATTGGGTTATTGAGTAATGGCTACAATGACTTCAACATAAAGGGTATTTAAATATAATTATTATTGGTTTAGCTGTAGGCAAAAAAGGTTGACCTGTCCGCTTTATCATGAGAAAACTATTATCCATACGCAAACGTTCACTCAATACATGGTAGTGTAAGGATAATGCACTTCTCATGATGTAGGCGAAGTAAACACATCATAAATATACTGGTCCATAATAAATATTTAAGTTGAAGGTCAAGCAGACATGTCAAAGTTGTTTGTCTATACCTTTGAGGACGTGAAAAATTGATGTTGAGTTATCTAGATTGTTATCTGACTCGTTATAATAGTATCATGTGCCCTGTAACAATGGGATGGCTAATTTACAGTACAGACCTGTCAAAATATTAACACCAAGCTAACGAATAAGTACTGAATCTGCAGCTCAAATCGTTAGTTGAGTTTAGTTGAGAAATGGTGTTTAACGTCCCAGTCAAGAATATTACACTCATATAGAGACACCGCCAACTTTAGGTGAAGATGCATAATTTTTTTCCAGTGAATTGCGCTGATGGCATTATACAGCAGGGTTCTTTATCATGCCAAGCCCACTGTGACACAGGACTATGTTTATTTTAAGTACCCTCCCAAAAAATCCGTGACTTTCATTTCGAAATGCCGAGTGCTTAACGTAAAAAACAATCATTACCCACCTTTATCTCTTGGGTCAGACCCAGTCGGGATTCGTACCCAAAACCTCCCACTTACGGAGCAAGCACTCTATCAACTGAGCTACTGCAGTGGTCGGTAACTCGTTGGATACATATCAGCAGGTTTTCGGTAGCCGCTGTCTATAACCACTAGTTATCCACATCTACAAAGAGCTTCTTTACTTGCCCTGTGTTAAACTTTCGACAGGTCTGTACTGTAACTATTTTTTCCCCATAACGGCAGTATCGATTACGGTAGAATCAATCCATCGACCGAACAATGTCGCTATTCCCTAGAGAATGTTATTAATACAACGTTAAAACAAAGACAATAAACACGCTGTAAACGTATATATTTTCGCGGTATACAGTCCAACTTGCCTCAAAGGTCACCTCTATATAAGGAATATGAATGAAATAATAACCACAATGGCTAACGGACGAGATTAAGAAAAAATGTCATTCAAATGTCTACCATATTTTTGGAATTTCGCTCAAATGGGTTTCAATTCTGTCGCTCAAATATCTATTACTTCGTCCCTCAAACATCCGTTTATTTTCGCTCTTTTGTCCTATGCTTTCGCTCAAATGTCAAACGCCGACACATACCATTTAATTAATCATCATAAATGAAGCAGGGACATGATATGTGTCATCTTGTATCTCTGCTATGTTAACTTGGGCTTGACCTTTAATTGTGAACGAGTGTATAGGTAACGACATTGACCTGTCCGTTTGACCTTTCATTAGAAATTTTTATATAGGAGGGTCCAACCAATAAATGGGTGGCGTTAAGATCCAAGTAAATACATACACAAAGTACAGGTGTACTCTATGAGGTGAGTATATCTCATGATGTACACCTGTGTTCCCTTAACATAGATATACTTGGTCCGTGATAAATATTTAAATAAAAGGTCAAGCGGATAGGTCAAAGTTGTTTACCTATATTTATGTTTAGGAATTACATAGGTTCATTTTGTCTACATAATGCGAACACTAATCATGTTTCTTGAGTGCATACATATTATTAATTGCGAATAATACTACTACCTATATATAGGGTGGATCCTTCTATATATAGGGTGGATCCTTCTATATATAGGGTGGATCATTCTATATAGGGTGGATCCTTCTATATATAGGGTGGATCCTTCTATATATAGGGTGGATCCTTCTATATATAGGGTGGATCCTTCTATATATAGGGTTGATCCTTCTATATATAGGGTTGATCCTTCTATATATAGGGTGGATCCTTCTATATATAGGGTGGATCCTTCTATATATAGGGTGGATCCCTCTATATATAGAAATATATGAAAAGTCAAACGAACAGGTCAATGTTGTTTACATATGCTACACCATTTGACTTCCGATTTACTATGACTAATAAAAACAATGTACGTTTAAATTTAAAGATGTGGTGCGTGAGGTTTGACCTGGCCGTTTGACCTTTAATTAGCGTATTGCCGGCCATATCTTTTATGTGTAACACCAGAAAAAAAAACACTTCCTCGCCGAGGGCCCCGGCTGAGGATCGAACCCGGCCCTCCCGGGTAAAAAGCTCCCTTTATAAATAAATCTTTGACGGGGTACACGGGGCCGTGTTACAAAGCCCTGTATAACTTATATTTATCTCCTTTAAGGGATAATTGAAGGGAAAGTGAATTTTCCTTGCCGTTGGCCTTTACTGGTTCAGTTCCCATCAGTATAATGTGACGGGGGTAGTGGTATGCTTGTCTGCAGCATACTGACTCGGTGAGCTAGCACGTTAAAGTCACCCCGAGTGCGTGGTTGTACGATGCAGACCATAAAACGCACTCGCACATCACATGCACATAGATTAATCCATAGTGATTAATAAAATAATTTTCGTCGCTAATAGCTAGAAATTGCTGATAGGACATTTTGCTACATTCAACTTGCCAACCAACCATTCTACTTACAAGTTTAAATGCGATCCTTTCCTAGCGCTTTTGTGCTGTTATGGCCAAGGCTCAATGAATGCAGTTATACACACCTGTCCAACGTTTATCATTAAGATAATGATATGAAGTCGACTTTCGGCTGCCGAGTGGATGAGATATTGATAGTTAGTGAACGAAAAGCTGTCGAGGGATAGATAACAACTATCGAATTTAATTGTGGCCGAGATGGGTTGACGATTTCCACACTTATTCGTTATCTCAGTGTTAAACTTTCGACAGATCTGTACATGTGAAGAATCGTTCTAAATCAAAACCGACAACTTGTTGTAATTCAATATGCCACGAACAAGAAGGGTAACATTGACCCAGGCGTTCTTAGTTAAAATGGTCCTGAGATTCCGGATTACCATGGCAACATTAATTACAGTCCAATATATACAACATTGACCTGCACGCTCGACCTTTCGTATAATTTTTTTGTATCCTGTTGGTATTCGCAGTTAATGCATGCAACAATACAGATATTAACTCTATGTATTCCCCCGCGTTTACTTATGTTCCTATACATAAATGTACTCATCCCCAACAGATCTAAATATTTAAATTTAGGGTCAAGCGGTCGGTTTAATGTCGTTTACCTATATCAATAGGTGCAGTGGCTTAATCTTGTTAATTATGAGTATAATACACTACTAAACCACCAGGGGATGTAGATGGCCGGCCGAGAAGAGTATAATACACTACTAAACCACCAGGGGATGTAGATGGCCGGCCGAGAAGAGTATAATACACTACTAAACCACCAGGGGATGTAGATGGCCGGCCGAGAAGAGTATAATACACTACTAAACCACCAGGGGATGTAGATGGCCGGACGAGAAGAGTATAATACACTACTAAACCACCAGGGGATGTAGATGGCCGGCCGAGAAGAGTATAATACACTACTAAACCACCAGGGGATGTAGATGGCCGGCAGAGAAGAGTATAATACACTACAAACCACCAGGGGATGTAGATGGCCGGCAGAGAAGAGTATAATACACTACTAAACCACCAGGGGATGTAGATGGCCGGCCGAGAAGAGTATAATACACTACTAAACCACCAGGGGGTGTAGATGGCCGGCAGAGAAGAGTATAATACACTACTAAACCACCAGGGGATGTAGATGGCCGGCCGAGAAGAGTATAATACACTACTAAACCACCAGGGGGTGTAGATGGCCGGCAGAGAAGAGTATAATACACTACTAAACCACCAGGGGATGTAGATGGCCGGCCGAGAAGAGTATAATACACTACTAAACCACCAGGGGATGTAGATGGCCGGACGAGAAGAGTATAATACACTACTAAACCACCAGGGGATGTAGATGGCCGGCAGAGAAGAGTATAATACACTACAAACCACCAGGGGATGTAGATGGCCGGCAGAGAAGAGTATAATACACTACTAAACCACTAGGGGATGTAAATGGCCGGCAGAGAAGAGTATAATACACTACTAAACCACCAGGGGATGTAGATGGCCGGCCGAGAAGAGTATAATACACTACTAAACCACCAGGGGATGTAGATGGCCGGCCGAGAAGAGTATAATACACTACTAAACCACCAGGGGATGTAGATGGCCGGCCGAGAAGAGTATAATACACTACAAACCACCAGGGGATGTAGATGGCCGGCGGAGAAGAGTATAATACACTACTAAACCACCAGGGGATGTAAATGGCCGGCAGAGAAGAGTATAATACACTACTAAACCACCAGGGGATGTAGATGGCCGGCCGAGAAGAGTATAATACACTACTAAACCACCAGGGGATGTAGATGGCCGGCAGAGAAGAGTATAATACACTACAAACCACCAGGGGATGTAGATGGCCGGCAGAGAAGAGTATAATACACTACTAAACCACCAGGGGATGTAAATGGCCGGCAGAGAAGAGTATAATACACTACTAAACCTCCAGGGGATGTAAATGGCCGGCAGAGAAGAGTATAATACACTACTAAACCTCCAGGGGATGTAAATGGCCGGCAGAGAAGAGTATAATACACTACTAAACCACCAGGGGATGTAAATGGCCGGCAGAGAAGAGTATAATACACTACTAAACCTCCAGGGGATGTAGATGGCCGGCCGAGAAGAGTATAATACACTACTAAACCACCAGGGGATGTAGATGGCCGGCCGAGAAGAGTATAATACACTACAAACCACCAGGGGATGTAGATGGCCGACAGAGAAGAGTATAATACACTACTAAACCACCAGGGGGTGTAGATGGCCGGCAGAGAAGAGTATAATACACTATTAAACCACCAGGGGGTGTAGATGGCCGGCACAGAAGAGTATAATACACTACTAAACCACCAGGGGGTGTAGATTGCCGGCCGAGAAGAGTATAATACACTACAAACCACCAGGGGATGTACATGGCCGGCAGAGAAGAGTATAATACACTACTAAACCACCAGGGGGTGTAGATGGCCGGCAGAGAAGAGTATAATACACTACTAAACCACCAGGGGGTGTGGATGGCCGGCCGAGAAGAGTATAATACACTACTAAACCACCAGGGGATGTAAATGGCCGGCAGAGAAGAGTATAATACACTACTAAACCACCAGGGGATGTAGATGGCCGGCCGAGAAGAGTATAATACACTACTAAACCACCAGGGGTGTAGATGGCCGGCAGAGAAGAGTATAATACACTACTAAACCACCAGGGGGTGTAGATGGCCGGCAGAGAAGAGTATAATACACTACTAAACCACCAGGGGGTGTAGATTGCCGGAAGAGGAGAGTATAATACACTACTAAACCACCAGGGGGTGTAGATGGCCGGCAGAGAAGAGTATAATACACTACTAAACCACCAGGGGATGTGGATGGCCGGCCGAGAAGAGAATAATACACTACTAAACCACCAGGAGGTGTGGATGGCCGGCAGAGGAGAGTATAATACACTACTAAACCACCAGGGGGGTGTAGATGGCCGTCCGAGAAGAGTATAATACACTACTAAACCACCAGGGGATGTAGATGGCCGGCAGAGGAGAGTATAATACACTACTAAACAACCAGGGGATGTAGATGGCCGGCAGAGAAGAGTATAATACACTACTAAACCACCAGGGGGTGTGGATGGCCGGCAGAGGAGAGTATAATACACTACTAAACCACCAGGGGATGTAAATGGCCGGCAGAGAAGAGTATAATACACTACTAAACCACAAGGGGGTGTAGATGGCCGGCAGAGAAGAGTATAATACACTACTAAACCACCAGGGGATGTAAATGGCCGGCAGAGAAGAGTATAATACACTACTAA
>CM037863.1:4537259-4661099 GCA_021292105.1 Anadara kagoshimensis
GTTTCCGAGTCTAATCAAGCTTAAAAAAGGTGACTATATTCGCCAAGCACTTTTAATAGAAATGAAAGCCACAAGGTCATTCACAAGAGACCGATATAAGTGAAATACTGTCAACTGGGACGTTAAATCACATTCCATTCCATACTCCCTTGCATATCTTATGACGTCAAGCAATGTGTCCGCGAACAATGGTTGTGACGTAATTTTCATTCATAAAATCATTTATTTCAATCAACAGCCGAATTGTTTGAATGGACCTTAGTAAAATGTACTTCCGGAAAAAGAGTTTACAATGTTTATTTCATGTTAGAATTAAAATGATCAACACTTACCCGTCGTAAACATGCGGCGAATATATCACTCGGTGACAAGCCACCGCGAGCTCGCGTTATATATATTCCTCAACATGTGAACTCCGGCCCGTGTATTAGTCGACGATATAATTACCACGGGTAAATGTTGATTATTTCTTAAATAAAGAACAGTGATGGGTATACCGTTTGTTATACCTTGGTTGGCTCTGTTCATGTGTCATATGAAGAAAAACGCAGGTCATGTTAGAATGGGGGGGGGGTTAAAGTAGGAATCAGCATGTTTGAATGTTATTGTCACTACATATGTTACTTAATGACAGAAAATAGTTTAATTATTTGAAATTGTGCATATTAGGTCCTCCGCAGCAACACAGTTTTTGATGTATTTAAAATGAAGTGTATAAGTGTTGACGCTTTCAATTTTTCAACGGGGGATGTCAAGCCAGAAAAAAATTAAATGTTTCAAAATACGAAGAAGGTATGATGTTTTGTAATTATTGGAATGAAGATAGCCTAGAAATTGCATTCCTTTTCATTATCGATGCAAGTTCAGTCAAAATTAAACATGAACGGCTTCGCCGTCTTGCAATTTGGACTGGTCAATGTTATTCAACAAAAACAAAAAGAATGTCATTCCTTAAACAGATAACAATTGACGCCATCAACTTGTCAAGTCACGGCAAATCATCGCGAATGAATACACTACAGTCACAAAAAGATTTTGGGAAAAAAATCCATCTAACGTTTCGTTTTATTATCAAGTTCAACATTTAATCAATGTACTTGCAGCTTTAAATGATATAATGATTTTGCCAAAGTAGTGATTATTATAATAAAACTTATGGTAAGGAGAAGAACTATTTTTGTTGTGGGTGTTGCATATTAATCTATGGGGGTTTTCAAGCTGTTTCAAAATACGAAGAAAGTAGGGAGTTTTGTAATTTTTGAAATATAAGAAATGAGACTTTTTTCGTTATCGATGCAAGTATGAATAACCATGGCCAATCCAAATTGCATGACGAAGAAGCATGGTTTACCACGTTGATATTACCATTACCGTAGCTACAGTAAGTTTGAGGCAACCGAAGTTGTCTCGATAAAAATTCACCAATATTATTGCTACCTGCTGATAAATTCATGATGTGGTTATAATCATACAGTGTAAAAATTAAGTAAAAAAAGATTAAAGGGTGAAATAGAAATTTACAGAAATCAAGACAAGATGGTTTATGTATTCGAATTATTAATAATTGACGGATCGCCGACCACGCCCACAATGTTCCGACAAAGGCCAAGCATGCTTGAATTACACGCAAAAAGAATATTTAATGACGTCACTGACACTAGAACGTTATTTGTTGTCTTGACGCTGCTTTGGTACCGTGATGGCGGACAGTGTCGGAACATTGTAGGCGTGGTCGGCGAAACGTCAATTGTATTGATGATGTTATTTACAAGTATGTCTTTTTCGGTCCGCTACATTTTTTCTTTGTTATTTTACAATAATAAAGGTGTGACCACATAAGCACCAATGTATTTTAAATGGTATGTCACTGGTCGGGTCACTGCATTATTTCCTTTGTTGTGTGGCTACGGTGTTTTGATGGTTTCGTGACAGATTTCCTTCCAGTCAGTCATAGCAAATATGCGCATTGGTCAAACATCTACAAGTTGGCCAAAAATACTAAACACACGCATTTATAATGAGAAATCATTTGCTGAAATGGTCTCAGGAAGCACCATCTTAAGCTATTTTTTTTATTTTACGGGGGAACATGCTCCCTGACCACCACCCCCATCCCCAGCCACACTCCTAGCAGACGTAGCACCGCTTCAGTTTGATTCCTAAGGCAATGAACATATCTGCCTCGGTAAAATTTAGGGTCTAGCTATGGTAATAATTGCAGTTCTATATTTACAAAATGTAACAGGAGGTAACCATTACGGTTTATTTATTTATTTATTTATTTATTTATTTATTTATTTATTTATTTATTTATTTATTATTAGCAACAAGAAGGCAACTGTTCTAGCTTTTGCAGAATATTCAAAATGTATGTATAGTTAAATATCAAAATCACTAAAAAATTAAAGTTCTGTTGACGGTACTCGTTTGCGACATTCACAAAACAATTTACGACATTCTTCTCGAAATAGTTTGTCAAAAAATCCAAATATAAATGGATTGATCACGTGATTTATGATGTAGAGTCTGTAAAAAAAGAGACATAATCGGATTTGATAATTGTCGAGATTATCCCAAAAAGTAGGATAAAGAGATTCTATAAACATGAGTGATATCCTGGGTGTAAAAGCAATCACATACATTAATGATATCATCATACACATCCAAGAATGGCGATGTCTCTGGAAATGAACCTTAACCTTTATACTTCCTCTAATGGCGTACTCCGTAATGATACTGCTTGACCTTGACCTTGGGGTTCCTTCAATACTAGTATTGCTCGTCCGATCAGCGTTTGAATTCAAAATATCTAGAGAATCAAGCGACATATCCAGAGATTTTCTCTGGGAGCTGATGTTGAGCGAATTACGGATGATGCTAGTGTTTTCCTGGGTATTTCTATTTATAGAAATACGCGCAAGATGCGTGCTACTTTTTCGCCTTTCCTGTCGTTTCATAAGCCTAAATATATCTCTCCCTATAAGAGAATATATGATAACCATGACAACGACTCCAGCAGCATTTAACGCAAATAAAATACAATTATATACAAAAAATGTTACTGTATCACTTGTACTTTTCAATATGCCGCATCTGTGCCCGGTGATATTCCGAGAAGTCACGACCTCTATTTCTCCGTGGAACAAAATGTTTGGTGTTGATGTCCCAAAGGCCAATATGACAGTCAAGAGTAGGGCTACTTTTTTCCAGAAGCGAGTCATCTGTTGATTGTGTGGTTTACATACTTCTATATATCGCTGAACAGAAATAACTAATAATATCAAACATGATTGAATCGCGAACACTGCACACAAAAACCATAGAGATTTACATAATATATCACCATGGAAACGGACCGGTAACACATTCAGCGCCACAGCAAATCCTCCGCCAATCATTATGGAAAGTAGATCCACGGCTGCTAAATATGGAATGAAGAATCTTTTACCTTTAACATCCTTGATTTTGACCCCGTATACAAAAATACTGATGACATTGCCGGTGACTCCGATAATTAAGTACAGAGACAAAATGATAGTATTAGGAATTAAGAATATAGTAAGCTCATTGTTATACTCTGAAAGAAATCTGGCAGATTCTATACTTGAATTAAATTTTCCCATTTCAGTTGCTAGTGGCTACAGATTTATTAAGTTGTAAATCTTCAGTACACATGCACGAAACAATGCCGCCACTTTATTAATCCAGACACTAATTCGAAAAATGCAAAATTCAGTTTTTGTGAAAAACGTGACGCAATCCGATTGAATGGCGAGTTAGATATTAATGAAATGTCATCAATGTTTTACAACTAACCTTGCAGTTGTTTTTTACCATTAACACCAGACACCTTAACGTCTAAACACTTATTTATTTTGTTCCCTCTCTGTATCAGTTGTGTCTCTACCATTAACACCAGACACCTTAACGTCTAAACACTTATCCAAACACTTATTTATTATTTTTCCTTTCTGTATCAGTTTTGTCTCTATCATTAACACCAAACACCTTAACGTCTAAACACTTATCTAAACACTTATTTATTATTTTTCCTTTCTGTATCAGTTTTGTCTCTACCATTAACACCAGACATCTTAACGTCTAAACACTTATCTAAACACTTATTTATTATTTTCCCTTTCTGTATCAGTTTTGTCTCATCATTAACACCAGGCACCTTAACGTCTAAACACTTATCTAAACACTTATTTATTATTTTTCCTTTCTGTATCAGTTTTGTCTCTACCATTAACACCAGACATCTTAACGTCTAAACACTTATCTAAACACTTATTTATTATTTTCCC
Source organism: Anadara kagoshimensis (assembly GCA_021292105.1). Taxonomy (NCBI): domain Eukaryota; kingdom Metazoa; phylum Mollusca; class Bivalvia; order Arcoida; family Arcidae; genus Anadara; species Anadara kagoshimensis. The sequence goes on from CM037863.1 coordinate 4,541,567, forward strand.
TTTCTGTATCAGTTTTGTCTCATCATTAACACCAGGCACCTTAACGTCTAAACACTTATCTAAACACTTATTTATTATTTTCCCTTTCTGTATCAGTTTTGTCTCATCATTAACACCAGGCACCTTAACGTCTAAACACTTATCTAAACACTTATTTATTATTTTCCCTTTCTGTATCAGTTTTGTCTCTATCATTTACACCAGACACCTTAACGTCTAAACACTTATCTAAACACTTATTTATTGTTTTCCCTTTCTGTATTAGTTTTGTCTCTATCATTTACACCAGACACCTTAACGTCTAAACACTTATCTAAACACTTATTTATTATTTTCCCTTTCTGTATCAGTTTTGTCTCTACCATTAACACCAGGCAACTTGACGTCTAAACACTTATTTATTATTTTCCCTTTCTGTATCAGTTTTGTCTCTACCATTAACACCAGGCAACTTGACGTCTAAACACTTATTTATTGTTTTCCCTTTCTGTATTAGTTTTGTCTCTATCATTTACACCAGACACCTTAACGTCTAAACACTTATCTAAACACTTATTTATTATTTTCCCTTTCTGTATCAGTTTTGTCTCTACCATTAACACCAGACACCTTAACGTCTAAACACTTATTTATTATTTTCCCTTTCTGTATCAGTTTTGTCTCTACCATTAACACCAGGCAACTTGACGTCTAAACACTTATTTATTATTTTCCCTTTCTGTATCAGATTTGTCTATATCTCTATATATCCTCAGACACTTGCAATTATAGCTGCAAAAATATTCATGAATCCCATGTATTTTCCTGTGAATCCGTTGTTTTAACAAATATATTTTGTTGTTCTATTCAACTGTACTTCGCAATTAAATTTTCGTAATCCAGAATCAAAAGTAATAAGTTTTTCCCACAATTCTGTAAAATCAGATTAATATTACATTGAGAAATAATGAAATAAATATAGCTAGCCCTTGTTAAAAATCATCTCAATATATGATACTTGTTTATCGTTAAATTTATATAAAATCATTCATCACTATCATTTCCGTTTTCCTATTTTTTGTTAAAAATAAAACCGGATGACTTTTGAATAAATAATTAGTTCAATAACGCACATGTTATTATTAAATAAATATCATTTATAAAGTAAATACATGTCAAATATTTCATGAATATGTCAACGATCAGCCCGTATATGATTTTTGCTAGCCGTATGCGGTCCCTAATTTGACGTATCGCCGGCTAGGCCCACAATGTTCCGACAAATGCTTGATAAACACGCTAAAAATGAAAATTCGGCATGAATTGTGCCATTTAAAGACGTCACTGACACAAGTACGTCATTAGTTGCAGCGACTCTGCTTTGGCACCGTGATGGCGGCCAGTGTCGGAATATTGTGGGCGTCGTCGGCGATAGGTCAACAACCCCCATTGTCGCATCTCCAACAAAATATCCGATTCCCCATTAAACATGTTTTCAAATGAAGACATGGCGTCGAGGATGTAGATAGATAACCAAGACCTTACTTACCCTTCCAGAGCACCCAGTCACGTTTCCCTGAATCTTAAATACATTTGTCAGTTTCAAAGTTTTTACTTTTTTCGTATTGTGGACATGGGTTAATATGTTTGTTTTTACTTTGTTTTGTATTGTGGACATGGATAAGTATGTTTGTTTTTACTTTGTTTTGTATTGTAGATATGCATTAGTATGTATGTTTTTACTTTGTTTTGTATTGTAGACATGGATTAGTATGTTTGTTTTTACTTTGTTTTGTATTGTGGACATGGATTAGTATGTATGTTTTTACTTTGTTTTGTATTGTAGACATGGATTAGTATGTTTGTTTTTACTTCGTTTTGTATTGTAAACATGGATTAGTATGTCTGTTTTTACTTTCTTTTGTATTGTGGACATAGATTAGTATGTTTGTTTTTACTTTGTTTTGTATTGTAGACATGGATTAGTATGTTTGTTTTTACTTTGTTTTGTACTGTAGACATGGATTAGTATGTCTGTTTTTACTTTGTTTTGTATTGTAGACATGGATTAGTATGTATGTTTTTACTTTGTTTTGTATTGAAGACATTGATTAGTATGTTTGTTTTTACTTTGTTTTGTATTGTAGACATGGATTAGTATGTTTGTTTTTACTTTGTTTTATACTGTAGACATGGATTAGTATGTTTGTTTTTACTTTGTTTTGTACTGTCGACATGGATTAGTATGTCTGTTTTTACTTTGTTTTGTATTGTAGACATGGATTAGTATGTCTGTTTTTACTTTGTTTTGTACTGTAGACATGGATTAGTATGTTTGTTTTTACTTTGTTTTGTACTGTCGACATGGATTAGTATGTTTGTTTTTACTTTGTTTTGTATTGTGGACATTGATTAGTATGTTTGTTTTTACTTTGGTTTGTATTGTAGACATGGATTAGTATGTTTGTTTTTACTTTGTTTTGTATTGTAGACATAGATTAGTATGTATGTTTTTATTTCGTTTTGTATTGTAGACATGGATTAGTATGTATGTTTTTACTTTGTTTTGTATTGTAGACATAGATTAGTATGTATGTTTTTACTTCGTTTTGTATTGTAGACATGGATTAGTATGTATGTTTTTACTTTGTTTTGTATTGTAGACATGGATTAGTATGTTTGTTTTTACTTTGTTTTGTACTGTAGACATAGATTAGTATGTATGTTTTTACTTTGTTTTGTACTGTAGACATGGATTAGTATGTTTGTTTTTACTTTGTTTTGTATTGTGGACATGGATTAGTATGTTTGTTTTTACTTTGTTTTGTATTGTAGACATGGATTAGTATGTTTGTTTTTACTTTGTTTTGTACTGTAGACATGGATTAGTATGTATGTTTTTACTTTGTTTTGTACTGTAGACATGGATTAGTATGTTTGTTTTTACTTTGTTTTATACTGTAGACATGGATTAGTATGTTTGTTTTTACTTTGTTTTGTATTGTAGACATGGATTAGTATGTATGTTTTTACTTTGTTTTGTATTGTAGACATGGATTAGTATGTATGTTTTTACTTTGTTTTGTATTGTAGACATGGATTAGTATGTTTGTTTTTACTTTGTTTTGTACTGTGGACATGGATTAGTATGTTTGTTTTTACTTTGTTTTGTATTGTGGACATGGATTAGTATGTTTGTTTTTACTTTGTTTTGTACTGTGGACATGGATTAGTATGTTTGTTTTTACTTTGTTTTGTATTGTAGACATGGATTAGTATGTTTGTTTTTACTTTGTTTTGTATTGTGGACATGGATTAGTATGTTTGTTTTTACTTTGTTTTGTACTGTGGACATAGATTAGTATGTTTGTTTTTACTTTGTTTTGTATTGTGGACATGGGTTAGTATGTTTGTTTTTACTTTGTTTTGTATTGTAGACATAGATAAGTATGTTTGTTTTTACTTTGTTTTGTATTGTAGACATGGATTAGTATGTTTGTTTTTACTTTGTGTTGTATTGTGGACATGGATTAGTATGTTTGTTGTTACTTTGTTTTGTATTGTAGACATGGATTAGTATGTTTGTTTTTACTTTGTTTTGTATTGTAGACATGGATTAGTATGTTTGTTTTTACTTTGTGTTGTATTGTGGACATGGATTAGTATGTTTGTTGTTACTTTGTTTTGTATTGTAGACATGGATTAGTATGTTTGTTTTTACTTTGTTTTGTATTGTGGACATGGATTAGTATGTTTGTTTTTACTTTGTTTTATACTGTAGACATGGATTAGTATGTTTGTTTTTACTTTGTTTTGTATTGTAGACATGGATTAGTATGTTTGTTTTTACTTTGTTTTGTACTGTGGACATAGATTAGTATGTTTGTTTTTACTTTGTTTTGTATTGTGGACATGGGTTAGTATGTTTGTTTTTACTTTGTTTTGTATTGTAGACATAGATAAGTATGTTTGTTTTTGCTTTGTTTTGCATTGTGGACATGGGTTAGTATTTTGTTTTTACTTTGTTTTGTATTGTAGACATGGATTAGTATGTTTGTTTTTACTTTGTTTTGTACTGTGGACATGGATTAGTATGTTTGTTTTTACTTTGTTTTGTATTGTGGACATGGATTAGTATGTTTGTTTTTACTTTGTTTTGTACTGTGGACATGGATTAGTATGTATGTTTTTACTTTGTTTTGTATTGTGGACATGGATTAGTATGTATGTTTTTACTTTGTTTCGTATTGTAGACATGGATTAGTAGGTTTGTTTTTACGTTTTTTTGTACTGTAGACATGGATTAGTATGTTTGTTTTTACTTTGTTTTGTATTGTGGACATGGATTAGTATGTTTGTTTTTACTTTGTTTTGTATTGTAGACATTGATTAGTATGTTTGTTTTTACTTTGTTGTGTATTTTGGGCATAGATTAGTATGTTTGTTTTTACTTTGTTTTGTATTGTGGACATGGATTAGTATATTTGTTTTTACGTTGTTTTGTATTGTAGACATTAAGTAGTATGTATGTTTTTACTTTGTTTTGTATGTGGGCATAGATTAGTATGTTTGTTTTTACTTTGTTTTGTATTGTAGACATGGATTCGTATGTTTGTTTTTACTTTGTTTTGTATTGTGGACATGGATTAGTATGTTTGTTTTTACTTTGTTTTGTATGATGGACATAGATTAGTATGTTTGTTTTTACTTTGTTTTGTAATGTTGACATGGATTAGTATATATGTTTGTACTTTGTTTTGTATTGTCGACATGGATTAGTATGTTTGTTTTTACTTTGTTTTGTATTGTGGACATGGATTAGTATGTATGTTTTTACTTTGTTTTGTATTATGGACATGGATTAGTATGTGTGTTTTTACTTTGTTTTGTATTGTAGACATGGATTAGTAGGTTTGTTTTTACGTTGTTTTGTACTGTAGACATGGATTAGTATGTTTGTTTTTACTTTGTTTTGTATTGTGGACATGGATTAGTATGTTTGTTTTTACTTTGTTTTGTATTGGACATAGATTAGTATGTGTTTTTACTTTGTTTTGTATTGTGGACATGGATTAGTATGTGTTTTTACGTTGTTTTGTACTGTAGACATGGATTAGTATGTTTGTTTTTACTTTGTTTTGTATTGTAGACATCGATTAGTATGTTTGTTTTTACTTTGTTTTGTATTGTAGACATGGATTAGCATGTATGTTTTACTTTGTTTTGTATTGTAGACATGGATTAGTATGTTTGTTTTTTACTTTGTTTTGTACTGTGGACATGGATTAGTATGTTTGTTTTTACTTTGTTTTGTATTGTGTTCATGGATTAGCATGTATGTTTTTACTTTGTTTTGTATTGTAGACATGGATTAGTGTGTTTGTTTTACTTTGTTTTGTACTGTAGACATGGAAATATGTTTGTTTTTACATTGTTTTTTATTGTGGACATGGATTAGTATGTTTGATTTTACTTTGTTTTGTATTGTGGGCATGGATTAGTATGTTTGTTTTTACTTTGTTTTGCATTGTGGACATGGATTAGTATGTTTGTTATTACTTTGTTTTGTATTGTGGACATGAATTAGTAGGTTTGTTTTACTTTGTTTTGTATTGTAGACATGGATTAGTATGTTTGTTTTACTTTGTTTTGTACTGTAGACATGGATTAGTATTTGTTTTACTTTGTTTTGTATTGTGGACATAGATTAGTATGTTTGTTTTTATTTTGTTTTGTATTGTGGACATGGTTAGTATGTATGTTTTTACTTTGTTTTGCATTGTGGACATTGATTAGTATGTTTGTTTTTACTTTGTTTTGTATTGTAGACATAGATTAGTATGTTTGTTTTTACTTTCTTTTGTACTGTGGACATGGATTAGAATTATGTTTTTACTTTGTTTTGTATTGTAGACATGGATTAGTATGTTTGTTTTTACTTTGTGTTGTATTGTGGACATGGATTAGTATGTATGTTTTTACTTTGTTTTGTACTGTAGACATGGATAAGTATGTTTGTTTTTACTTTGTTTTGTATTGTAGACATGGATTAGTATGTATGTTTTTACTTTGTTTTGTACTGTAGACATGGATTAGTATGTTTGTTTTTACTTTGTTTTGTATTGTAAACATGGATTAGTATGTATGTTTTTACTTTGTTTTGTATTGTGGACATGGATTAGTATGTTTGTTTTTACTTTGTTTTGTACTGTAGACATGGATTAGTATGTTTGTTTTTACTTTGTTTTGTATTGTGGACATAGATTAGTATGTATGTTTTTACTTTGTTTTGTACTGTAGACATGGATTAGTATGTTTGTTTTTACTTTGTTTTGTATTGTAGACATAGATTAGAATGTTTGTTTTTACTTTGTTTTGTATTGTAGACATGGATTAGTATGTTTGTTTTTACTTTGTTTTGTATTGTGGACATGCATTAGTATGTTTGTTTTTACTTTGTTTTGTATTGTGGACATGGATTAGTATGTTTGGTTTTACTTTGTTTTGCATTGTAAACATAGATTAGTATGTTTGTTTTTACTTTGTTTTGTACTGTAGACATGGATTAGTATGTTTGTTTTTACTTTGTTTTGTATTGTTGACATGGATTGGTATGTTTGTTTTTTCTTTGTTTTGTACTGTAGACATGGATTAGTATGTTTGTTTTTACTTCGTTTTGTATTGTAAACATGGATTAGTATGTTTGTTTTTACTTCGTTTTGTATTGTAGACATGGATTAGTATGTTTGTTTTTACTTTGTTTTGTATTGTGGATATGGATTAGTATGTTTGTTTTTACTTTGTTTGTACTGTGGACATGGATTAGTATGTTGTTTTTACTTTGTTTTGTATTGTAGACATGGATTAGTATGTTTGTTTTTACTTTGTTTTGTATTGTAGACATGGATTAGTATGTTTGTTTTTACTTTGTTTTGTACTGTGGACATGGATTAGTATGTTTGTTTTTACTTTGTTTTGTATTGTGGACATGGATTAGTATGTTTGGTTTTACTTTGTTTCGCATTGTAAACATAGATTAGTATGTTTGTTTTTACTTTGTTTTGTATTGTAGACATGGATTAGTATGTATGTTTTTACTTTGTTTTGTACTGTAGACATGGATTTAGTATTGTTTTACTTTGCTTTGTATTTAGACATAGATTAGTATATCTGTTTTTACTTTGTTTTGTACTGTGGACATGGATTAGTATGTTTGTTATTACTTTGTTTTGTATTGTGGACATGGATTAGTATGTTTGTTTTTACTTTGTTTTGTATTGTGGACATGGATTAGTATGTATATTTTTACTTTGTTTTGTACTGTGGACATAGATTAGTATGTCTGTTTTTACTTTTTTTGTATTGTGGACATGGTTAGTATGTGTTTTTACTTTGTTTTGCATTATGGACATGATTAGTATGTTTGTTTTTACTTTGTTTTGCACTGTGGACATGGATGAGTTTGTTTATTGTTACTTTATTTTGTATGTTAGCATGGATTAGTATTTAGGTAAGACCTGTTTGTGGAATGATCAAAGTTAGTCTATTTGAGTGCCTAAACGGAATTCTTTTCAAATAAAACAGTTCATGCCTATTGAGACTGAGAGGAATTGAAATCTAAAACCTAGAGCAACAGCTTAAATACTTAACAATTAGTAGAAGATTTGTTTATATAATTCATGAAAAAAAGATCCATAAAATTATAGCTTTTTTCAGTAGCAACATGTGCATCTAAACATCAAGTACCGCCTCGTCTAATTATGATTCCCCACCACGTTTCCGTTCTGTTTCTTCTATTATTATGATTCCCCACCACCGAATGTTTTCGTTCTGTTTCTTCTTATTATTATTTTTATTATTATTCTTCTCTCAAGACCATATGCTGATGCATATCTCGAGAACGGCTTGATGGATTTAGATGAAATTTGGTACCAATAATCTGTTGTCTGTGTAGATAATCAAGACGTATTCATTTTGTTATTTTGAAGGTTGCTGGGTGGGTGTAAATTGCTTAATTAAATACGTAGTTAAATACCCGGGGAAACCAATTCTGAATAGACATAAGCTGGTTACGACACTTTAATTATACCAAGCAAATGTTTTCACCTATGAGTTAATCCGATTGGTGACCGTCAAAAACTTGGCGATTTTTAAAACCACAGCTTGTCAGTCACACGCCTGTAATTAAAACCTTTCACAATGAGCTGAATGGTGTATACAATTTGCCTTGATGGATCAAATGGCTTGGGGTATTCTGTTAATCACTGACTGTGGAAGTAGAAGACTGTCCACGTTTTTAAGTTTACACCAATGAAATTTCTCCTTTTACTGACTGACACTTTCCTAATGACCGGTATGTCGAGTACAACAATTTTTCATGGGTAGTTTTAGTCGGAAATGAATCTTCCGAATAAGCCGCCACTCTGTTTCTATTAACACTTTTCAAATAAGAAATGGACAATTTTTTCAGGTATTGTTCAAGTTTAAGATAAAATATTTTTGTGTATTTTTTATTCGATTTAAACATTGTAATTTTCGTAATTTTTTATTCGAGTTAAACATTGTAATTTACGTAACTGAACTGAAAGTTCACTTCGATTTAAACATTGGAATTTTCGTTATATTTCATAATTTGGCCTGAAAATTCACTTCGATTCAAACATTGAAATTGTTGTAATATTTCGTAATTTGGACTGAAAATTCGCTTCAAATTCGGCATATCGAATTAACAAACAAATTTACATAGAAATACATAGCTTGGTCGTTTGGTTGAATGTTGCTTAACGTCGCATCAGCTATTCGCGACGAGAACTATTTAATTAATCTCTATGGATTAATCTATGAACAATTTTTGTGTATGCATGTGAAGTACGAGTGTGTTGTATGGTCTGCCTTGTACTAGCGCGCACTCATGGCGACTTTACCGTGCTAGTTCACAGTCAGTACGCCGCAGACAAGCGTACCACTCCCCCAGTCCATTATACTGATACCGGGTGAATCAGTAAAGGCCAACGGCAAGAAAAATTCACTTTCACTTTTCCCACATGTGGTCCGAGCGGGACTCGAACTCACAGCGGTGAGAGACCCTGGATTTGAAGACTAACGTCGTATCCATTAGGCCACCGCGCCCTCTTGAGAAATACATAGCGGTTTGATGAACCATTTGTATCATTTCGATTAAGCGAAATTTCGATTCAACCTATTTTGAATTAACGAGAGTCGACTTTATTTCTTTAGCATCAAAAACACCTCAATAATCAATAGAGCAATGAAGATCTGAGTCTTTAAGATGCTGGAAATAACAATATGAGATTAATTTCGTATACTACACCTAAACTAATAAGTACCTCAACGTGTTGAAAAGTACGTTTTTTCAATAGCGGGGTCTTTAAATCGGACTATATATATACAGCGTCGATCTATTTCAACACACTATACACAGATATATACACGCTTCATATAAAAATGTCCGTTTTTTACTTTAACAGGCCGGACTTTATAATGTGTTGAAATATATTGGAAAATTGGCGCTATGGTGATACATAAGATGCGAATTAAATTAAAATTTGAAATGAAACTTAGAACATTTTTTAAAAAACTATTTTGTTCCCTTAGTCGTGATCACGATCTATGAGACACCACTATTTATTTTTCCCGAAATCATACTCGTAAAATTTAGGCAAAAATTGTAAATAAAATTAAGTTATATAACTTCCGTTTTGTATATTATAGAATAATTATTTTGTTGTAAACATTTCAATTTAATGTACCATTTCCATGAACATTGCCAAAATATTGTACAATATTGTATATACACTCATAAGTTGTAAAAACTTTCAGTGAAAATAATATATATATATATATATATATATATATATACGTAAAAATGAGGAATATTCTTGACCGAGACGAAATATTCTTAACTAGGGTTACAAAAATTCATACATTTTGACTGAGTAGATATGTCGTTATAATCATGAACCTCAAACATATAGAAAAACCGATAAAAGTCGCGTAATTTAAATACCTACGATGTGTTTTTGCATTGAACCACGATTATTAATCAATAAACGTTTCAAAAAACATTAAATAAACATCACAAAGGGTAATAATAACTAGAGATTGTAACTGGGATACCAGTTACGTATGATTCCCCACCATCCATAAATTATCTGGTGAAAATACCCTAGCAGGGTTAGCGCTGGGTTGTAAAAGTCTGTCGTCAAGGAAATCGCCAGTTGTAAAATTTTGTTGCCAATTTCATTACTGTGTCGCCAAAAAGGGTAAATCTTGTGATTTTCACGTCACATGCGTTTTTAATGTTGTGTATATATTGCCTTGATGAACAATTACATTTTAAAGGCAGATGTGTATAAAGAACATTTGAACCGCGCCGACCTGGTTAACTGAAAAAAATGATACCTTGATTGTTTTTTAAAATTTCTTTGAAAGTTAAAGTAGATTTGAATTAAAGTTTTCGGTTGAGAAAAATCGTACATTGGAAGGACTTCTCGGTATAGGAAGTGACGTTTTCAATGAATTTTATTGAATAAGAAAACTCGTAGAACCCCTCTCAGGCCTCTGATTTGGAGTCGCCACGTGTTACAATGAATGAACACGTATGGGAGGGTTTGCGCTGGGCATCGCTTACTGCGATTTTTGTCTTTAACTAGCGACAAAACACGGCGCTTCGCGATTTTTCTGGCCACAAGTTTTCAAAGTTCACCGGTATCTTGGTCACCAGTAATTAACAGGTGGATACACATTGAAGCCAGTGACGGATTGGCGAGTGTCACTGAATAAACACAGTAATTAACGACTGAGTTAAGATCATTGTCTTAGGTCCGAATGTAAGACCTTCTAATGATGGGCAGGTAGATCCAAGTAATATTGGAGCGTGTCGACACTGCCTGAGGATATATCCAGGTGCCCTCCCGATGTCGTCAGCCATGGACTCGGAATTATTGTAAAATCCAAAATAAAATATAATAAAAGTTACCCTTTGTGATGTTTATTTAAATTTTTTCTAAAAAGTTTATTGATTAATAATTGTGATTCAATGCGCAATACACATCATAGGAGGCCATATGTTTGTATTTTAATTACGCGACTTATATCGGTTATTCCTATATGTTTGAGGTTCATGATCATAACGATACATCTACTCAGTCAAAATAGTAAAAGACGGACATTTTTATATGAAGCATGCATGCATCTTGTGTATAGTGTGTGAAATAGATCGACGCTGTATATATAGTCCAATTTAAAAGACCCCCTCTATTGAAAAAAAAACGTACTTTTCAACACGTTGAGGTACATATTAGTTAGGTGTATTATACGGAATAAATCTCATATTGTTATTTCCAGCATCTAAAAGACTCAGATCTTCATTGCTCTATAGATTATTTAGGTGTTTTTGATGCTAAAGAAATAAAGTCGATTCTCGTTAATTCGAAATCGGTTGAATCGAAATTTCGCTTAAATCGAAATGATACAAATGGTCCCGTAAGATCGCTATGTATTTCTATGTAAATTTGTTAGTTAATTCGATATGCCGAATTTGAAGCAAACTTTCAGTCCAATTACGAAATATTACGAAAATTCCCATGTTTAAATCGAAGTGAACTTTCAGTCCAAATTACGAAAATTCCAATGTTTAAATTGAATAAAAAAGACACAAAAACTTAAACTTGAACAATACCTGAAATAATTGTCCATCTCTTATTTGAAAAGTGTTAATAGTAACAGAGTGGCGGCTTACTCGGAAGATTCATTTCCGACTATAACTACAAATTTTGTACTCGACATACCGGTCATTAGGAAAGTGTCAGTCAGTAAAAGGGGACATTTCAATGGTGTAAACTTAAAAAGTGGGCAGTCTTCTACTTCCACAGTCAGTGATTAACAGAAAACCCCCAAGCCATTTGATCTATCAAGGCAAATTGTATACACCATTCATCTCATTGTGTAAGGTTTTACGTACAGGCGTGTGACGTGACAAGCTGTGGTTTTAAAAATCGCCAAGTTTTTAACGGTCACTAATCGGATTAACTCATAGGTGAAAGCATTGGCTTTGTATAATTAAGGTGTCGTAACCAGCTTATGTCCATTCAGAATTGGTTTCCCCCGGTATTTAACTACGTATTGAGTTACACCCACCCACCCACCTTCAAGATAACGAAATGAACGCGTCTTGATTATCTACACAGACAACAGATTATTGGTAGCAAATTTCATCTAAATCCATCAAGCCGTTACCGAGATATGCTGCAGCATATGGTCTTGAGAAGAAGAATAATAAGAATAATAAAAATAATAATAATAAGAAGAAACAGAACGAAAACAATATGATTCCCCACCTTCGGTGGTGGGGAATCATAATAATACACTTTATTCCGAAAGTTTTACAACTTATAGGATATATAAATAATAATAATATTTAAATACATAAGTACATACAGATAGGCAGTGGTACAATAATATAATAATAATAATAATAATAATAATAATAATACAGTGGCACAATAATAATACCGAATGATTAATACGCAAGTAGAAAAATAGAACAGGACTGTAAAATATACGGAGAGATGTCCAAGAGATAAATTAAATGAGACATCATATAGCAGCTCTTAACTTGAATGCATGAGACAAATATTTCCCTAAATTTGACATTTGTTTGACGTTGTTAACACGTAATAATTCTATAAATTTAAACATAGAAGGCCTACGCCAGTAGTATGGTTTGATAAACTTATTTCTAAGACTACATATTTTTGACATATTAATACAAAGTGAAATTCATCTTCAACTTCATCAATACAAAAAGGACAACACCTGTTACTTCTTGATACATTATTATAACGACCTGTTTCAATTGCTAAGCAGTGCGAAGACAACCTGATTTTGCTGATATATTTTTTAAAACGAGTAATAATTGGTTTGGTTAAGTAGTACTGTAGAGTAAAATGATCAATTAAATGTTTATATATAATGCATTTGGACGAATTATTTATTTCAGCTAGGAGAGACTGCTTACAGCAGTCTTGTAACCGTTGTCTGATGACAGACATATACATATCTGCACTAATGCTGTGTTGATTAAACCATAAAAAACTTAAACCTAAAGAGTCCAGCTCATGTTTGATAACATTTGTAAAAATTGACTTATTGTTTGGGTATTTGTCACACAATTGTAATAAATAAATATAAGCAGATTTCAAAATACAATTATTTGTCTGTAACAGTTTAAACCAATATGCAAACATTCTTATTTTACGAACTAAAACCAGTGGGTATCTACCAAGTTCAAAATAAATGACAGAATTTTTTGTAATTGATTTAACACCCAGTATGGATTTACAAAAATCTAGATGAACTTTTTCAATATCATAGGCACTATGAGAGCCCCACACTTCACATGCATATAATAATATACTAGACACATAGGTATCAAATAAAGACAATAAAGTATGAGTATTTAAAAATAATGATTTAGTTTTGTACTTTAAATTATACATTGCTTTTCTACCCTGTGTAGCTAGTTGTTGTTGTGAAACATTAAATTTACCATTAAAGTTTAAAACAAAACCAAGATAATTAAAACGATCAACAATTTCTAATATGTTATTAAAATATGTCCAACTTTTAGAGTTGTTCACTTTACCACCATTTCTAAAAACCACAATTTTTGTTTTATTTATGTTAACGTTAAGATGCCATGTGTTGGAATAATCATGCAAAGCATGTAACAAATTCTGTAGACCTTCGACAGACTCTGAGAATAAAACCATATCGTCAGCATACATTAATAAAAACAATGTAAGTTCGTACAATTCATAATGATCTACAGTTTTGGATATAAAATCCATTTCACAATCGTTTAAATAAACTGAAAATAGTAATGGTGAAAGTACTTCACCCTGCATTAAACCCATGTTACTACAGAAGTACTCGGAATTAAATCCGTTAAGTGAGACACATACTTTAACTTCGTCATACATTGATCTAATAATACTTAAAAGTTTGCCAGTTATACCACATTTTGCAAGTTTAAAAAATAAATATTTTCTGTCGACACTGTCAAACGCCTTGGTAAAGTCGAAAAAACAACAATACAACCTTTTTTTATTTTTTTTAAAGATTTAACAATGATTGAGTGAAGAGCAAATATTGCGTCTCTAGTACCCAATCCAGGGCGAAAACCAAACTGGGAATCTGTTAAAATATTATTATCTTCACACCAGTGAAGTAACCTATTATTTAACACAGCAGTAAAAAGTTTACAAAAATTACTTACAAGACTAATACCACGATAATTGTTTGGATCGTCAGTTGATCCTTTTTTAAAAATTGGGATAATAATAGCAGAATACCAAGGTTTAGGGAAAAAACCCGAGTTCAAGATGTTATTGAATAATAATAAAATATAAGGCATCAAGATATCTTTAAACACTATGAAAAATTCATTTAAAATGTAATCACTACCATGTGATTTATTACGTTTTAATGATGATATTGCCGAATCTACTTCTTCTGATGTGATATCCACGTCTAGTTCATCAAAAACAGGTTTCAAATCCGGGTTCGAAAATGTATCCGCGTCGCTTCGGTTTTCATTATTGTCACTATAAACCTGATGGAAATGTTGTGTAAACGTGTCAAGTGAAATATCTAAGTTTTTATGACTTTTTTCTTCGAAAATTTGGAGAAGAATTGTTTAGGATTGGAGTATCGAAGACTGTCTAGCATGTTTCCTTCTTGACGGAGGTAAGAACGTTTCAGTTTATTTTCAAGAGATTTGTACGCATTTTTATCAGAAAGTAATTGTTTGTGATTCTCCGCACATTTGTTACGGTTGAATGCATACAATGAAGATTTATATCGCCTAAATAGCTGTATACACTGGTCATTAAACCATGGTTTATCGTCTTCTACCCGTTAATTAGAGCGTGACTGCCTGGGTACATTTAGTTTTATGCAAGATGGCTCTAGAGTATTTTGTAAAATATCACAAAACTTTTTAACACTTGAATCCATTTTAGACTGAGTAGAGAAATCGAAGCTTTCATCGTTGTCGGTGAGATCATTGAGTGCGTTCATTAACGAGACGCGACAAATGTCAATATTTTCTTCTGTCCATCGGATATTATAATGAGGTTCACCTGAATCGCTAGGGTCAAGGCCGTGAACTCGTTGTTTGTCCAATCGACAGCAGAGAACCATGTGTACCGGGGCGTGGTCACTGAATGTCGCCAACAATAAACTGTTTTACCAAACTGAACATTTCTTGATTTGTTATTAAATAGTCAATAACACTACAACCTCTTGGACCGTTGTATGTATAGTCACTATCCATTCCGTCCGAATGTCGACCGTTTAAAATACGTAAACCGGAGGATTTGCACAAATTTAATAGTTTATTTCCATACGGTTAATAACTTTGTCCGGATTTCTTCTCTCACTCAGTGGAACATCATTTACATATGTAAACAAACTTGACACGTGTTGTTGTAGACTGCCATGTAAACTATCTGAAGCAATGTAATCTGGTTTATTACCGGTTCTACTGTTTAAGTCACCAATAATCATGATTTGTCCTTTAGACTGGAGATTTTCGATAATATTTTGAAGTTCATAAAAGATGTCACAATCATAGTATTTGTAGAAGTTTGACTTTGCCTGTGGGATATAAACACATATTATATATAAATCATCATTATTATCAAACATTGATTTATCTACACGTAATACAACAATAGTGTCAAATAGAACTTGTTCAACACTAATGAAATTAGAAAAAGCATTATTGTACATAACAAACATACCTCCACCTTGGGTATGCTTGGAACGAGTTAAGGGGAAACATTTACACTTATAGTCACTTATTTCAATATCACACTCCTTATCTAACCAACATTCTGAAATAAAAACCAAATCATATGTACATAAGTAATTTACAAATGAGTTATTTTTAATTTTTTCATGGAAACCACCATTGACATTCCATGATAAGATTTTGAAGCAATCTGTAGCTAAGGCACCATGCTGAACACTCTCCTGTCCATCCTATGCAGGTGATCCTGTAGTACCACTAACACTGTTTTTTCTGCCTGTAGACTTTGTTTTTGACTTTTCGTTATGTATAATGTTATTGTCACTCTCTTTCACAAATGTAGTATCCATGTCCTCACTATTATCTGATCTCAATGCTGCGAATCTATCCTTTGTTTCCACTTTACCTCCATTGTGTGATCCTCGTCCTCTGATTGCTCCTCGTGTACCTCTCAATCCACCGTGTCCACGTCCAGCCTGGTGATTTTTCTGTGAGTATCTCCTATTTAGAGGCTGTTGCTGTGAAACATCACTTTCTTTAAACAGTTGACCCTCAATGTATAATTTGTCCATGTTTAAGTATGCATCCTTGCCATCTTTCCTAGCTTGTTTTAGATGAGGAAGAAGAACTTTTCGCCTCTCCTGGATAATTTTTGGAAACTGTTGACCAACAGCATATTGTGTTCCTTGAAGTTCAGGACCTCTTTTTCTTATGTACTCTCTTTGGTTGTATTTATTAAATTTCACGACTATTGGTCTGTGTTTTCCTTGTTGATGTTTACCAATTCTGTGTGCCCTGTCCAATTCAATGTCCTCAACATTTTCAACTTTGAGCTTATCATTACAGAACTCGAGCACTAACTTTTTACAATCTTCATTTTGTGTTTCTGGAATACCAAAGAATAAGAGGTTTTCTCTCATTGATCTAGCCTGCATATCAAGCATCATCTCTGATAACTGATCTTTCTGTTCATTTAGGCTTGTTATTTCATTTTTCAAAGTCAATACTTCACTTTTAGTTACTAGTTCTTTTTTTAGGGACACTATTTCACTTTTGAACCTTGTAATTGCACTTTGAAGTCTTCAAATGATTCGCTAATGAACTGAGAACTTTCCTCCATACAGTCAACCCTTTGTCTCAAAGTAGACATTTCCTTTGTAACACCATCAATTTTTAAATCTAAAGAAGCTATTCTACTGTCTATGGAGTCTAATTTACCAGCTTTAGTATCTAATGACATTACTCTCTCGGTTAGAGATTCAATTTTGCCTAATAAATCATTCGCCCATGGAGGGGGGCATGCCTGTTGAATAGGCGAGGCCGGGGGAGGTGCATACACATTCGTCATTTGTCCTTGTGGCGAGTGTTGGAATTGGTTTAAATTTGCATTAGGGTACATACTGACATTTGGATATTGCACCATTCCCATGTAATGCATGTTTAAATGTTCATTGACATTGTTAGTATTGTTTGTCATTGTGTTGTTCGGTACATTTGCATTGTTTACATTGTCACTTGCCGCCATTTTCTGACTACCAACACCTGTACTGCCTTTACTTTTCTTTCGTTGCTTCTTTTTTGGAGGCTTTTCTGGAGTAATTTGGTTCATCGGTGAATTCCTGGTACCTGGTAACTTTTATTATATTTTATTTTGGATTTTACAATAATTCCGAGTCCATCGGTGTGTTTATACAGTCTGGCGACATAGGGAGGGCACCTGGGTTATCCTCAGTTAATGTCGACACGCTCCAATATTACCTGGATCTACCTGCCCATAATTAGAAGGCATTACATTCACACCTAAGACAACGATCTTAATCAACTCATTCTTTAAGACCAGTCGTTAATTACTGTGTTTATTCAGTGACACTCGCCGATCCGTCACTGGCTTCAATTTGTTATCACCTGTTAATTACTGGTGACCAAGATACCGGTGAACTTTGAAAACTTGTGGCCAGAAATTCGCAAAGCGCCGTTTTTTGTCGCCAGTTAAAGAAAAAAGTCGGATTTAGCGACGTTGGCGATGCCCAGCGCAAACCCTCCCATAGGTGTTCATTCATTGTAACACGCGGCGACGCCGATTCAGAGGCCTGAGAGGGGTTCTACGAGTTTTCTTATTCAATAAAATTCATTGAAAACGTCACTTCCTATGCCAAGAAGGCCTTCCAATGTATGATTTTTCTCAACCGAAAACTTTAAATCAAATCTGCTTTAACTTTCAAAGAAATCTAAAAAAGTAATCAAGGTTTGGTTTTTTTTAGTTTACCAGGTCGGAGCGGTACAAACGTACTTAATACACAGCTGCCTTTAGAATGTAACCGTTCATCAAGGCAATATATGCACAACATTAAAAACGCATGTGACGTGAAAATCACAAAATTTACCTGTTGATTAATAACTAAACAACAACATCTCTTGTTAATTTATTGTTTTATTCAATCTTGTAATTCATATATAAAGGGCCGTAACTTTGATGTAAGACTACCTGCACATGCAGGTACCCGACTCGACTAGTGTATTACGTCAAATATTGTATGTGTCAAAAATACCCTTTTTGGCGACACAGTAATGAACAACAAAATTTTACAAGTGGCGATTTCCTTGGCGACAGACTTTTACAACCCAGCGCTAACCCTGCTAGGGTCTTTTTACCTGATATATGCCATAAATTATTTATGGATGGTGGGGATCATACGTAACTGGTATCACAGTTACAATCTCTAGTTATTATTATTATTAAGGCGCCCAAACAAAGTTTGGCGACTTATTGTTTTTGCACCGTTTCTTATTATTATTATTATTATTATTATTATTATTATTATTATTATTATTATTATATTAAGGCGCCCAAACAAAGTTTGGCGACTTATTGTTTTTGCACCGTTTTTCTTCTTCTTCTTCTTCTTCTTCCGGCCATGAACTTGTCCCACCAATTTCTCAAAGACCGTTGGTCCAATCGTAACCAAACTTCACATGAAGGTTGATACCCATCTCCTTTCCCAGAGGCCTAGCCAAAATGTCCATGGGGTCATTAGGGCAGGACAGAAGGGCGGGGTCTTAAAAACAATAATGATCAATTTTGCCATTTATACTTTATTTTGTACTATAAAACCATATATATTCATGATCAGTGTCTCGAGATGTACAAGTCTGTATCGCAAGATTTTCCCGGGGATATCAGGGAGGGTGGGGATGGGCGGAGCAGTGTGCTAACTTTTAAACGGTTAAGATCCCCACCCATAAACTATATATTTTCTGGTTCTACATGAAAAGTTGAATAGAGTGATACTAAAGAAAGTCCCATGGGGTCATTCTTGATGGAGGGTGGGGATGGGCGGGGGGCTGGTCACTGGTACTAACTTTAAATGGTTGATATCCCCATCCTGAAACTATATATTTTCAGGTTCGGCTTTGAACAGAAGTTGAATAGAATGATACTGCAGAAATACAAATGATTTATTCCAGAGGAGGGTGGGGACAGGTGGGGCTGGGTACTAACTTTTGATCAGTTTCCTAACATTATATTTTCTTATTCTTTATGAAAAGTTTAATAGATTGATACTTAAGTAAACCCATATGGTCAGTCAATAGGGGGTGGGGACAGGGTAGTCTAAGTACTAACTTTGAGATCCCCACCCTCAAACTATAGTTTTCTTCATGGGGTGGCTGCTATCATTTGTTTAAGATTTAAAACCATAAGCTTGATTTTTATTATAAAGGATACTTAAGTAATCACTGATCCATGTCCAAAAGCTCTCAAGCTAAATCTTTTTTATAAGCAACACTAATGGTCATTTATCCCTGGGGCATGATTCGATAGGGTAGCTGTATTTAGTTATCAATATGACACTACATGGGTAAATGTTTGGATTAATTTAAAATCAACACACCATTAGCTCATCAAAACAACAGGTTGTGATATTGGGTATAGGTGATGTCAGTCAACTTTGTCTATTGTTTGAATTTCAACCAATTGGATTCATGCACTACATCTACTTTCATTTGACACCAAGACAATAATTTTTTAGAATAAAATTTGAGAGAGAGAGAGAGAGAGAGAGAGAGAGAGAGAGAGAGACCATACATAGTTTGCTCCAAGTATATATTCTAAATGACCAAAAAGGTTACATCTCTTGAATCTTTATTTCATTTAAACCTTGAAGTAAAAAAACTGTTAATTTCTAATAATATGAGTTCTGAATACAGGGTTTGACTTTTATTTGTTCGGGCGCCTTATTTGTAATGATGCATCCATCATTACATTAATACTCGTTATTAAGGCGCCCAAACAAAGTTTGGCGACTTATTGTTTTTGCACCGTTTCTTATTATTATTATTATTATTCTTCCTCTTCTTCTTCCGGCCATGAACTTGTCCAACCAATTTCTCGAAGACCGTTGGTCCAATCTTAACCAAACTCACATGAAGGTTGATCCCCATCTCCTTTCCAGAGGCCGATGTAAAATGCCCATGGGTCATTAGGGGAGGGGCAGGAGGGCGGGGTCTTAAAAACATTAATGATCAATTTTGCCATTTATACTTTATTTTGTACTATAAAACCATATATATTCATGATCAGTGTCTCGAGATGTACAAGTCTGTATTGAAGATTTTCCCGGGGGTATCAGGGAGGGTGGGGATGGGCGGGGCATTGTGCTAACTTTTAAACGGTTAAGATCCCCACCCATAAACTATATTTTCTGGTTCTACATGAAAAATAGAGTGATACTAAAGAAAGTCCCATGGGGTCATTCCTGATGAAGGGGAGGATGGGCGGGGCTTGGTACTAACTTTTAAATGATTGATATCCCCATCCTGAAACTATATATTTTCTGGTTCGGCTTTAAAGTTGAATAGAATGATACTGCAGAAATACAAATGACATTATTCCAGAGGAGGGTGAGGACAGGCGGGGCTGGGTACTAACTTTGATCAGTTGAGATCCCCACCCCTAACATATTTATTTTCTTATTCTTTATGAAAGTTGAATAGACTGATACTAAAGTAAACCCATATGGTCATTCAATAGGAGGGTGGGGACAGGTAGGTCTAGGTACTAACTTTGAGATCTTCACCCTCAAACTATAGTTTTCTTCATGGGATAGCTGCTATCATTTGTTTAAGAATTAAACCATAAGCTTAAATTTTCATTGTAAAGGATACTTAAGTAATCACTGATCCATGTCCAAAAGCTCTCAAGCTAAATCTTTTTTATAAGCAACACTAATTGTCATTTATCCCTGGGGCATGATTATTATTCAATCGATAGAGTAGCTGCATTTAGTTATCAATATGACATTATATGGGTAAATGCTTGGATTAATTTAAAATCAACACATCATTAGCTCATCAAAACAATGGTTTGTGATATTGGGTATAGGTGATGTCAATCAACTTTGCCTATTGTTTGAATTTCAACCAATTAGATTCATGTACTACTTCTTTATATAAAATTAAATCTTAAAATGAAAGATATTATAAGTTTAAAATTTCTCAACAGTTTTTCTATTGTATGTAGAACTTATTTAAAGGTTTAAAATTTTCAGCCGTTGCCATGGAAATGGAAGAAAGCAACAAAAGTACAAGTCCTAATATGTGTTCTGAATACAGGGTTTGATTTTTATTCGTTTGGGCGCCTTATTTGTAATGATGCATCCATCATTACATTAGTACTCGTTTTTATTATTCTTCCTCTTCTTCTTCTTCCGGCCATGAACTTGTCCAACCAATTTCTCAAAGACCGTTGGTCCAATCTTAACCAAACTTCACATGAAGGTTGATCCCCATCTCCTTTCCCAGAGGCCGAGGTAAAATGCCCATGGGGTCATTAGGGGAGGGGCAGGAGGGTGGGGTCTTAAAAACAATAATGCTCAATTTTGCTATTTATACTATATTTTGTACTATAAAACCATATATATTCATGATCAGTGTCTCAAGATGTACAAGTCTGTATTGCAAGATTTTCCCGGGGGTATCAGGGAGGGTGGGGATGGGCGGGGCAGTGTGCTAACTTGTAAACGGTTGAGATCCCCACCCATAAACTATATATTTTCTGGTTCTACATGAAAAGTTTAATAGAATGATACTGCGGAAATACAAATGACTTTATTCCAGAGGAGGGTGAGGACAGGCGGGACTGGGTACTAACTTTTGATCATTTGAGATCCCCACCCCTAACATATATATTTTCTTATTCTTTATGAAAAGTTGAATAGACTGATACTAAAGTAAACCCATATGGTCATTCAATAGGAGGATGGGGACAGGTAGGTCTAGGTACTAACTTTGAGATCCCCACCCTCAAACTATAGTTTTCTTCATGGGATGGCTGCTATCATTTTGTTTAAGAATTAAATCATAAGCTTGAATTTTTATTGTAAAGGATACTTAAGTAATCACTGATCCATGTCCAAAAGCTCTCAAGCTAAATATTTGTTATAAGCAACAATAATGGCCATTTATCCCTGGGGCATGATTTATTATTCAATTCGATAGAGTGGCTGTATTAAGTTATCAATATGACATTACATTGGTAAATGCCTGGATTAATTTAAAATCAACACATCATTAGCTCATCAAAACAATGGTTTGTGATATTGGGTATAGGTGATGTCAATCAACTTTGTCTATTGTTTGAATTTCAACCAATTGGATTCATGTACTACTACTTTCATTTGACACCAAGACAATAATTTTTTAGAATAAAATTTCAGAGAGAGAGAGAGACCATACATAGACACGCTTGCTCCAAGGATACATTCTAAATACCAATAAGGTTACATCTCTTGAATCTTTATTTCATTTAAACCTTGAAGTAAAAAAAACTGTTCATTTCTAATAATATGAGTTATGAATACAGGGTTTGACTTTTATTTGTTTGGGCGCCTTATTTGTAATGATGCATCCATCATTACATTAATACTCGTTATTATTATTATTATTATTATTATTATTATTATTATTATGAGCAAACAACATTGACCTGTCCGTTGACCTTTCATTGGAAATATTCATATAGGAAGGTCCATCACATACATTGGTAGCATTAGGATTCGCAGTTAATACATATACACATTGCCCATGATTAGTAGACGAAATATACAGGCATGGTCCGTATTACTCATTTACTCATACATAATGAATATTTAAATCAAAGGTCAAGCGGACAGGTCAATGTTCTTTACCTATATTATTATTATTATTAAAATTATTTATTTTCTACAATATCGGTCGGACACTAGAAATTAGGTGACATAGCCCTAGGTTGTTAAAAAAGTAAAGTTAATGATAGTTTCGTAGCCTCAAACTACTTTATTCTTTCTATCTCTCTTGATTTTATCACAGGCCTGGTGAGTTTTATTAACTCGAAAACAAATAAACAAGATACAGTACTGACCTGTCGAAAGTTTAACACTGAGCTAACGAAACATGCTCGACGTCCGGATGCTGAGTGACTGACCTATCGAAAGTTAAACACTGAGCTAACGAAACAAGCTCGACGTCCGGATGCTGAGTGACTGACCTATCGAAAGTTTAACACTGAGCTAACGAAACAAGCTCGACGTCGGGATGCTGAGTGACTGACCTATCGAAAGTTTAACACTGAGCTAACGAAACAAGCTCGACGTCCGGATGCTGAGTGACTGACCTATCGAAAGTTTAACACTGAGCTAACGAAACAAGCTCGACGTTCGGATACTGAGTGACTGACCTGTCGAAAGTTTAACACTCAGCTAACGAAACAAGCTCGACGTTCGGATACTGAGTGACTGTCCTCTCGAAAGTTTAACACTGAGCTAACGAAACAAGTTCGACGTTCGGATGCTGAGTGACTGACCTGTCGAAAGTTTAACACTGAGCTAACGAAAACAAGCACGACGTTCGGATGCTGAGTGACTGACCTGTCGAAAGTTTAACACTGAGCTAACGAAACAAGCTCGACGTCCGGATGCTGAGTGCCTGTCCTGTCGAAAGTTTAACACTGAGCTAACGAAACAAGCTCGACGTCCGGATGCTGAGTGACTGACCTATCGAAAGTTTAACACTGAGCTAACGAAACAAGCTCGACGTCCGGATGCTGCGTGACTGACCTGTCGAAAGTTTAAAACTGAGCTAACGAAACAAGCTCGACGTCCGGATGCTGAGTGACTGACCTGTCGAAAGTTTAACACTAAGCTAACGAAACAAGCTCGACGTCCGGATGCTGAGTGACTGACCTGTCGAAAGTTTAACACTGAGCTAACGAAACAAGCTCGACGTTCGGATGCTGAGTGACTGACCAGTCGAAAGTTTAACACTAAGCTAACGAAACAAGCTCGACGTCCGGATGCTGAGTGACTGACCTGTCGAAAGTTTAACACTGAGCTAACGAAACAAGCTCGACGTTCGGATGCTGAGTGACTGACATATCCAAAGTTTAACACTTAGCTAACGAAACAAGCTCGACGTCCGGATGCTGCGTGACTGACCTGTCGAAAGTTTAAAACTGAGCTAACGAAACAAGCTCGACGTCCGGATGCTGAGTGACTGACCTGTCGAAAGTTTAACACTGAGCTAACGAAACAAGCTCGACGTCCGGATGCTGAGTGACTGACCTGTCGAAAGTTTAACACTAAGCTAACGAAACAAGCTCGACGTCCGGATGCTGAGTGACTGACCTGTCGAAAGTTTAACACTGAGCTAACGAAACAAGCTCGACGTTCGGATGCTGAGTGACTGACCAGTCGAAAGTTTAACACTAAGCTAACGAAACAAGCTCGACGTCCGGATGCTGAGTGACTGACCTGTCGAAAGTTTAACACTGAGCTAACGAAACAAGCTCGACGTTCGGATGCTGAGTGACTGACATATCAAAAGTTTAACACTTAGCTAACGAAACAAGCTCGACGTTCGGATGCTGAGTGACTGACCTATCGAAAGTTTAACACTGAGCTAACGAAACAAGCTCGACGTTCGGATGCTGAGTGACTGACCTATCGAAAGTTTAACACTGAGGTAACGAAACAAGCTCGAGGTCCGGATGCTGCGTGACTGACCTGTCGAAAGTTTAACAGTGAGCTAACGAAACAATCTCGACGTCCGGATGCTGCGTGGCTGACCTGTCGAAAGTTTAACACTGAGCTAACGAAACAAGCTCGACGTTCGGATGCTGAGTGACTGACCTATCGAAAGTTAAACACTGAGCTAACGAAACAAGCTCGACGTTCGGATGCTGAGTGACTGACATGTCGAAAGATTAACACTGAGCTAACGAAACAAGCTCGACGTTCGGATGCTGAGTGACTGACCTGACGAAAGATTAACACTGAGCTAACGAAACAAGCTCGACGTTCGGATGCTGAGTGACTGACCTGTCGAAAGTTTAACACTGAGCTAACGAAACAAGCTCGACGTCCGGATGCTGCGTGACTGACCTGTCGAAAGTTTAACACTGAGCTAACGAAACAAGCTCGACGTCCGGATGCTGAGTGACTGACCTGTCAAAAGTTTAACACTGAGCTAACGAAACAAGCTCGACGTCCGGATGCTGCGTGACTGACCTGTCGAAAGTTTAACACTGAGCTAACGAAACAAGCTCGACGTTCGGATGCTGAGTGACTGACCTGTCGAAAGTTTAACACTGAGCTAACGAAACAAGCTCGACGTCCGGATGCTGCGTGGCTGACCTGTCGAAAGTTTAACACTGAGCTAACGAAACAAGCTCGACGTCCGGATGCTGAGTGACTGACCTGTCGAAAGTTTAACACTGAGCTAACGAAACAAGCTCGACGTTCGGATGCTGAGTGACTGACATGTCGAAAGATTAACACTGAGCTAACGAAACAAACTCGACGTTCGGATGCTGAGTGACTGACATGTCGAAAGATTAACACTGAGCTAACGAAACAAGCTCGACGTTCGGATGCTGAGTGACTGACATGTCGAAAGATTAACACTGAGCTAACGAAACAAACTCGACGTTCGGATGCTGAGTGACTGACATGTCGAAAGATTAACACTGAGCTAACGAAACAAGCTCGACGTTCGGATGCTGAGTGACTGACCTGTCGAAAGATTAACACTGAGCTAACGAAACAAGCTCGACGTTCGGATGCTGAGTGACTGACCTGTCGAAAGTTTAACACTGAGCTAACGAAACAAGCTCGACGTCCGGATGCTGCGTGACTGACCTGTCGAAAGTTTAACACTGACCTAACGAAACAAGCTCGACGTCCGGATGCTGAGTGACTGACCTGTCAAAAGTTTAACACTGAGCTAACGAAACAAGCTCGACGTCCGGATGCTGAGTGACTGACCTGTCGAAAGTTTAACACTGAGCTAACGAAACAAGATCGACGTCCGGATGCTGAGTGACTGAGGTGTAACTAGTAGCCGAATGCTGCCGATAGATAGATAACAACTAGTAGTCGATTCGGTACTAATTCGTTAGCTATGTGTTAAACTTTCGACAGGTCTGTACTGTATTTTGTAAACAGATTTTGTTTCAGATTTGTTTAATTATTCACTAATACTTACATATTGTGTTGAATTAACATTTCAGATTTAAAAAACCCCGCGGTTACAACAACAGATTCATTTTGTTTTGTTGGTATATTTACGACGGAAGTCACGAAAAAATCTAGAAATTTCTTCATCAACACGACAACTGATAAACACCCACATATTACATGTTTTGCATTTTTGCTTTTCTTTTTCTTCTTATAATTTTTATTTATTTTTATTTATTTATTTATTGTTCATTTATTTATTTATTTATTTATTTATTTATTTATAAAACCCACATATTATATGTTTTGATTTTTGCTTTTCTTTTTCTTCTTATAATTTTTATCTATTTATTTATTTATTTATTTATTTATTTATTTATTTATTTATTTATTTATTTATTTATTTATACTTGTAATAACAGCTTATAAATTGTAATTTTATTTATTATTATTTATTTATTTATACTTGTAATAACAGCTTATAAATTCTAATTTTATTTATTTATTTCTTTATCTATTTATACATTTAATTACTGAATGAGCTAATAATATAAAGCTTAGACAAATCATATGTCCACTCTTAACCGGACAATACTATAAGGTAATGACTCTTGGACGGGAATGAAGCTCCTGACAACGCGCTTTCAAGAACAGCTAATGTATAGTGTCATGATGTTTTAGTTTAAATTGGGTTAATTGGCTGATACAGTACAGACCTGTCGAAGTGTCTGGAAAACTTGGAACTGACAGGTTAGACACGTGAACTATTACCAGGGAAGTGAGCCCCGTGCTCTGGAAGGTAAGCCCCTCCTGTTTAGCTAGCTACAACCAACATGTATGTAATCAAAATTGTGTGAAGGGAACATGGAACTATGGGACGTCAAATATATCCAGGACAATCCTGGACACAGAGACAATACTGTGACATGCATAAAACTCTTGACGGCCTTGAACGGGGAAGATGGAATGGAGTCCACCCTCGGCTGCCAAGTGGCCGAGATATGAAACTAGTGACCGAAAAGCTGTTGAGGGACAGATAACAGCTGTCGAGAGACAGACAACAGCTGTCCAGTAACAGATAACAGATGTCGAGGGAAAGATAACAGCTGTCCAGTGACAGATAGCAGCTGTCGAGAGACAGACAACAGCTGTCCAGTAACAGATAGCAGCTGTCGAGAGACAGATAACAGCTGTCCAGTGACAGATAGCAGCTGTCGAGAGACAGACAACAGCTGTCCAGTAACAGATAACAGATGTCGAGGGACAGGTAGCAGCTGTCGAAAGACAGATAACAGCTGTCCAGTGACAGATAGCAGCTGTCCAGTGACAGATAACAGCTGTCGAGAGACAGGTAGCAGCTGTCGAGAGACAGATAACAGCTGTCGAAGAACATACAACAGCTGTCCAGTGACAGATAACAGCTGTCGAGAGACAGATAACAGCTGTCCAGTGACAGATAGCAGCTGTCGAGAGACAGATAGCAGCTGTCAAGTGACAGATAGCAGCTGTCGAGAGACAGATAACAGCTGTCGAAGAATATACAACAGCTGTCCAGTGACAGATAACAGCTGTCGAAAGACAGATAACAGCTGTCGGGAGACAGATAACAGTTGTCGAGAGACAGATAACAGCTGTCGAGAGACAGATAACAGCTGTCGAGGAACAGACAACAGCTGTCCAGTGACAAATAACAGCTGTCCAGTGACAGATAACAGCTGTCCATTGACAGATAGCAGCTGTCCAGTGACAGATAGCAGCTGTCCAGTGACAGATAGCAGCTGTCCAGTGACAGATAACAGATGTCCAGTGACAGATAACAGCTGTTCAGTGACAGATAACAGCTGTCCAGTGACAGATAGCAGCTGTCGAGAGACAGATACCAGCTGTCCAGTGACAGATAACAGCTGTCCAACGACAGATAGCAGCTGTTCAGTGACAGATAACAGCTGTCCAGTGACAGATAGCAGCTGTCGAGAGACAGATAACAGCTGTCCAGTAACAGATAACAGCTGTCCAGTAACAGATAGCAGCTGTTCAGTGACAGATAACAGCTGTCCAGTGACATATAACAGCTGTCCAGTGACAGATAACAGCTGTCCAGTGACAGATAACAGCTGTCGATATTTAGATAACGAGGGACTGAAATGGGTTGTCGATCTCTCCACTAGTTCCTTACCTTAGTGTTACACTTTCGACATACTGTACTGCATTTCTGTCATAACGGCACAATTAATTTTAAATCAATGATGACGATAGAATGACGTCACAAACATGATGTTTACATCTATATTGCGGGACACAACAGCTATTTTAACTTTTAATTTAAATGAATGATTTAACGCACAAATTGTGAAAAAAAGTTTGTTCCCGACGGGACTGAATGTTAGTAGAGTCGAAATTAGTTGTCAAAAATAGCATAAGGAGATCACTAAATTAGTAACCAAAAAAAAAAAAAAAGAATCATGTCTAAATCGTAATTCTAAAGCAAAATAAACTTTCAGTCTTAGTTAAACACATGATCTCCCACCAGAGATGTTTGTCTGGGTTATTCAAAAGGGTTATAACCTTAAGTTTAACCACCCATGACCTTCCAACAGAGAAGTTTCGCCGGGTTCTTCAAAAGGGTAAGCACCTTCTGTTTAACCACCCGTGAACTCTCACAAGAGACGTTTGGTCCGGTTCTTCAAAAGAGTAAGCACTTTCTGTTTAACCACCCATGACCTTGCACCAGACAAGTTTGGCCGGGTTCTTCAAAAGGGTAAGCACCTTCTGTTTAACCACCCGTGAACTCTCACCAGAGAAGTTTGGTCCGGTTCTTCAAAAGAGTAAGCACTTTCTGTTTAACCACCCATGACATTGCACCAGAGAAGTTTAGCCTGGTTCTTCAAAAGGGTGAGCACCTTCTGTTTAACCAACCGTGAACTCTCACCAGAGAAGTTTGGCCGGGTTCTTCAAAAGGGTAAGCACCTTCTGTTTAACCACCCTTGAACTCTCACCAGAGAAGTTTGGCCGGGTTCTTCAAAAGGGTAAGCACCTTCTGTTTAACCACCCGTGAACTCTCACCAGAGAAGTTTGGCCGGGTTCTTCAAAAGGGTAAGCACCTTCTGTTTAACCACCCGTGAACTCCCACCATAGAAGTTTTGCCGAGTTCCTCAAAAGGGTAAGCACCTTCTGTTTAACCACCCGTGAACTCTCACCATAGAAGTTTGGCCGAGTTCCTCAAAAGGGTAAGCACCTTCTGTTTAACCACCCGTGAACTCTCACCAGAGAAGTTTGGCCGGGTTCTTCAAAAGGGTAAGCACCTTCTGTTTTACCACCCGTGAACTTTCACCAAAGAAGTTTGGCCGGGTTCTTCAAATGGGTGAACACTTTCTGTTTAACCTCCCGTGACCTTCCACCATAGAAGTTTGGCCGGGTTCTTCAAAAGGGTGAGCACCTTCTGTTTAGCCACACGTGAACTCCCACCAGAGAAGTTTGGTGGGTTCTTCAAAAGGGTAAGCCCCTTCTGTTAAACCACCCGTGAACTCTCACCATAGAAGTTTGGCCGAGTTCCTCAAAAGGGTAAGCACCTTCTGTTTAACCACCCGTGAACTCTCACCAGAGAAGTTTGGCCGAGTTCCTCAAAAGGGTAAGCACCTTCTGTTTTACCACCCGTGAACTCTCACCAGAGAAGTTTGGCCGGGTTCTTCAAAAGGGTAAGCACCTTCTGTTTAACCACCCGTGAACTTTCACCAAAGAAGTTTGGCCGGGTTCTTCAAAAGGGTAAGCACCTTCTGTTTAACCTCCCGTGACCTTCCACCATAGAAGTTTGGCCGGGTTCTTTAAAAGGGTGAGCACCTTCTGTTTAGCCACACGTGAACTCCCACCAGAGTTTGGTCGGGTTCTTCAAAAGGGTAAGCACCTTCTGTTTAACCACCCGTGAACTCTTGCTAGAGAAGTTTGGCCAGGTTCTTCAAAAGGGTAAGCACCTTATGTTTTACCTCCCGTGAACTCTCACCATAGAAGTTTGGTCGGGTTCTGTAAAATGGAAAGCACCTTCTGTTTAACCACCCGTGAACTCTCACCAGAGAAGTTTGGCCGAGTTCTTCAAAAGGGTAAGCACCTTCTGTTTAACCACCCGTGAACTCTCACCAGAGAAGTTTGGCCGGGTTCTGTAAAAGGGAAAGCACCTTCTGATTAACCACCCGTGAACTCTAGCCAGAGAAGTTTGGCCGGGTTCTTCAAAAGGGTAAGCACCTTCTGTTTAACCACCCGTGAACTCTCACCAGAGAAGTTTGGCCGGGTTCTTCAAATGGGTGAGCACCTTCTGTTTAACCTCCCGTGACCTTCCACCATAGAAGTTTGGCCGGGTTCTTCAAAAGGGTGAGCACCTTCTGTTTAGCCACACGTGAACTCCCACCAGAGAAGTTTGGTCGGGTTCTTCAAAAGGGTAAGCCCCTTCTGTTTAACCACCCGTGAACTCTCACCATAGAAGTTTGGCCGAATTCCTCAAAAGGGTAAGCACCTTCTGTTTAACCACCCGTGAACTCTCACCATAGAAGTTTTGCCGAGTTCCTCAAAAGGGTAAGCACCTTCTGTTTAACCACCCGTGAACTCTCACCAGAGAAGTTTGGCCGAGTTCCTCAAAAGGGTAAGCACCTTCTGTTTAACCACCCGTGAACTCTCACCAGAGAAGTTTGGCCGGGTTCTTCAAAAGGGTAAGCACCTTCTGTTTAACCACCCGTAAACTCTCACCAGAGAAGTTTGGCCGGGTTCTTCAAAATGGGAATCACCTTCTGTTTAACCACCCGTGAACTTTCACCAAAGAAGTTTGGCCGGGTTCTTCAAAAGGGTAAGCACCTTCTGTTTAGCCACCCGTGAACTTTCACCAAAGAAGTTTGGCCGAGTTCCTCAAAAGGGTAAGCACCTTCTGTTTAACCACCCGTGAACTCTCACCATAGAAGTTTGGTCGGGTTCTGTAAAAGGGAAAGCACCTTCTGTTTAACCACCCGTGAACTCTCACCAGAGAAGTTTGGCCGAGTTCTTCAAAAGGGTAAGCACCTTCTGTTTAACCACCCGTGAACTCTCACCAGAGAAGTTTGGCCGGGTTCTGTAAAATGGAAAGCACCTTCTGATTAACCACCCGTGAACTCTCACCAGAGAAGTTTGGCCGGGTTCTTCAAAAGGGTAAGCACCTTCTGTTTAACCACCCGTGAACTCTCACCAGAGAAGTTTAGCCGAGTTCTTCAAAAGGGTAAGCACCTTCTGTTTATCCACCCGTGAACTCTCACCATAGAAGTTTGGCCGAGTTCCTCAAAAGGGTAAGCACCTTCTGTTTAACCACCCGTGAACTCTCACCAGAGAAGTTTGCCCGGGTTCTTCAAAAGGGAAAGCACCTTCTGTTTAACCACCCGTGAACTCTCACCAGAGAAGTTTGGCCGGGTTCTTCAAAAGGGTAAGCACCTTCTGTTTAACCACCCGTGAACTCCACCAGAGAAGTTTTGCCGAGTTCCTCAAAAGGGTAAGCACCTTCTGTTTAACCACCCGTGAACTCTCACCATAGAAGTTTGGCCGAGTTCCTCAAAAGGGTAAGCACCTTCTGTTTAACCACCCGTGAACTCTCACCAGAGAAGTTTGGCCGGGTTCTTCAAAAGGGTAAGCACCTTCTGTTTAACCACCCGTGAACTCTTGCTAGAGAAGTTTGGCCAGGTTCTTCAAAAGGGTAAGCACCTTATGTTTTACCTCCCGTGAACTCTCACCATAGAAGTTTGGTCGGGTTCTGTAAAATGGAAAGCACCTTCTGTTTAACCACCCGTGAACTCTCACCAGAGAAGTTTGGCCGAGTTCTTCAAAAGGGTAAGCACCTTCTGTTTAACCACCCGTGAACTCTCACCAGAGAAGTTTGGCCGGGTTCTGTAAAAGGGAAAGCACCTTCTGATTAACCACCCGTGAACTCTCACCAGAGAAGTTTGGCCGGGTTCTTCAAAAGGGTAAGCACCTTCTGTTTAACCACCCGTGAACTCTCACCAGAGAAGTTTGGCCGGGTTCTTCAAATGGGTGAGCACCTTCTGTTTAACCTCCCGTGACCTTCCACCATAGAAGTTTGGCCGGGTTCTTCAAAAGGGTGAGCACCTTCTGTTTAGCCACACGTGAACTCCCACCAGAGAAGTTTGGTCGGGTTCTTCAAAAGGGTAAGCCCCTTCTGTTTAACCACCCGTGAACTCTCACCATAGAAGTTTGGCCGAGTTCCTCAAAAGGGTAAGCACTTCTGTTTAACCACCCGTGAACTCTCACCATAGAAGTTTTGCCGAGTTCCTCAAAAGGGTAAGCACCTTCTGTTTAACCACCCGTGAACTCTCACCAGAGAAGTTTGGCCGAGTTCCTCAAAAGGGTAAGCACCTTCTGTTTAACCACCCGTGAACTCTCACCAGAGAAGTTTGGCCGGGTTCTTCAAAAGGGTAAGCACCTTCTGTTTAACCACCCGTGAACTCTCACCAGAGAAGTTTGGCCGGGTTCTTCAAATGGGTGAGCACCTTCTGTTTAACCTCCCGTGACCTTCCACCATAGAAGTTTGGCCGGGTTCTTCAAAAGGGGAATCACCTTCTGTTTAACCACCCGTGAACTTTCACCAAAGAAGTTTGGCCGGGTTCTTCAAAAGGGTAAGCACCTTCTGTTTAGCCACCCGTGAAATTTCACCAAAGAAGTTTGGCCGAGTTCCTCAAAAGGGTAAGCACCTTCTGTTTAACCACCCGTGAACTCTCACCATAGAAGTTTGGTCGGGTTCTGTAAAAGGGAAAGCACCTTCTGTTTAACCACCCGTGAACTCTCACCAGAGAAGTTTGGCCGAGTTCTTCAAAAGGGTAAGCACCTTCTGTTTAACCACCCGTGAACTCTCACCAGAGAAGTTTGGCCGGGTTCTGTAAAATGGAAAGCACCTTCTGATTAACCACCCGTGAACTCTCACCAGAGAAGTTTGGCCGGGTTCTTCAAAAGGGTAAGCACCTTCTGTTTATCCACCCGTGAACTCTCACCATAGAAGTTTGGCCGAGTTCCTCAAAAGGGTAAGCACCTTCTGTTTAACCACCCGTGAACTCTCACCAGAGAAGTTTGCCCGGGTTCTTCAAAAGGGTAAGCACCTTCTGTTTAACCACCCGTGAACTCTCACCAGAGAAGTTTGGCCGGGTTCTTCAAAAGGGTAAGCACCTTCTGTTTAACCACCCGTGAACTCCCACCAGAGAACTTCTGCCGAGTTCCTCAAAAGGGTAAGCACCTTCTGTTTAACCACCCGTGAACTCTCACCATAGAAGTTTGGCCGAGTTCCTCAAAAGGGTAAGCACCTTCTGTTTAACCACCCGTGAACTCTCACCAGAGAAGTTTGGCCGGGTTCTTCAAAAGGGTAAGCACCTTCTGTTTTACCACCCGTGAACTTTCACCAAAGAAGTTTGGCCGGGTTCTTCAAATGGGTGAACACTTTCCGTTTAACCTCCCGTGACCTTCCACCATAGAAGTTTGGCCGGGTTCTTCAAAAGGGAGAGCACCTTCTGTTTAGCCACACGTGAACTCCCACCAGAGAAGTTTGGTCGGGTTCTTCAAAAGGGTAAGCCCCTTCTGTTTAACCACCCGTGAACTCTCACCATAGAAGTTTGGCCGAGTTCCTCAAAAGGGTAAGCACCTTCTGTTAAACCACCCGTGAACTCTCACCATAGAAGTTTGGCCGAGTTCCTCAAAAGGGTAAGCACCTTCTGTTTAACCACCCGTGCACTCTCACCAGAGAAGTTTGGCCTAGTTCCTCAAAAGGGTAAGCACCTTCTGTTTAACCACCCGTGAACTCTCACCAGAGAAGTTTGGCCGGGTTCTTCAAAAGGGTAAGCACCTTCTGTTTAACCACCCGTGAACTTTCACCAAAGAAGTTTGGCCGGGTTCTTCAAAAGGGTAAGCACCTTCTGTTTAACCTCCCGTGACCTTCCACCATAGAAGTTTGGCCGGGTTCTTTAAAAGGGTGAGCACCTTCTGTTTAGCCACACGTGAACTCCCACCAGAGAAGTTTGGTCGGGTTCTTCAAAAGGGTAAGCACCTTCTGTTTAACCACCCGTGAACTCTAGCTAGAGAAGTTTGGCCAGGTTCTTCAAAAGGGTAAGCACCTTATGTTTTACCTCCCGTGAACTCTCACCATAGAAGTTTGGTCGGGTTCTGTAAAATGGAAAGCACCTTCTGTTTAACCACCCGTGAACTCTCACCAGAGAAGTTTGGCCGAGTTCTTCAAAAGGGTAAGCACCTTCTGTTTAACCACCCGTGAACTCTCACCAGAGAAGTTTGGCCGGGTTCTTCAAAAGGGTAAGCACCTTCTGTTTAACCTCCCGTGACCTTCCACCATAGAAGTTTGGCCGGGTTCTTCAAAAGGGTGAGCACCTTCTGTTTAGCCACACGTGAACTCCCACCAGAGAAGTTTGGTCGGGTTCTTCAAAAGGGTAAGCCCCTTCTGTTTAACCACCCGTGAACTCTCACCATAGAAGTTTGGTCGGGTTCTGTAAAAGGGAAAGCACCTTCTGTTTAACCAACCGTGAACTCACCAGAGAAGTTTAGCCGAGTTCTTCAAAAGGGTAAGCACCTTCTGTTTATCCACCCGTGAACTCTCACCAGAGAAGTTTGGCCGGGTTCTTCAAAAGGGTAAGCACCTTCTGTTTAGCGACCCGTGAACTTTCACCAAAGAAGTTTGGCCGGGTTCTTCAAATGGGTGAGCACCTTCTGTTTAACCTCCCGTGACCTTCCACCATAGAAGTTTGGCCGGGATCTTCAAAAGGGTGAGCACCTTCTGTTTAGCCACACGTGAACTCCCACCATAGAAGTTTGGCCGAGTTCCTCAAAAGGGTAAGCACCTTCTGTTTAACCACCCGTGAACTCTCACCATAGAAGTTTGCCGAGTTCCTCAAAAGTGTAAGCACCTTCTGTTTAACCACCCGTGAACTCTCACCAGAGAAGTTTGGCCGAGTTCCTCAAAAGGGTAAGCACCTTCTGTTTAACCACCCGTGAACTCTCACCAGAGAAGTTTGGCCGGGTTCTCAAAAGGGTAAGCACCTTCTGTTTAACCACCCGTAAACTCTCACCAGAGAAGTTTGGCCGGGTTCTTCAAAAGGGGAATCACCTTCTGTTTAACCACCCGTGAACTTTCACCAAAGAAGTTTGGCCGGGTTCTTCAAAAGGGTAAGCACCTTCTGTTTAGCCACCCGTGAACTTTCACCAAAGAAGTTTGGCCGAGTTCCTCAAAAGGGTAAGCACCTTCTGTTTAACCACCCGTGAACTCTCACCATAGAAGTTTGGTCGGGTTCTGTAAAAGGGAAAGCACCTTCTGTTTAACCACCCGTGAACTCTCACCAGAGAAGTTTGGCCGAGTTCCTCAAAAGGGTAAGCACCTTCTGTTTAACCACCCGTGAACTCTCACCAGAGAAGTTTGGCCGGGTTCTTCAAAAGGGTAAGCACCTTCTGTTTAACCACCCGTAAACTCTCACCAGAGAAGTTTGGCCGGGTTCTTCAAAAGGGGAATCACCTTCTGTTTAACCACCCGTGAACTTTCACCAAAGAAGTTTGGCCGGGTTCTTCAAAAGGGTAAGCACCTTCTGTTTAGCCACCCGTGAACTTTCACCAAAGAAGTTTGGCCGAGTTCCTCAAAAGGGTAAGCACCTTCTGTTTAACCACCCGTGAACTCTCACCATAGAAGTTTGGTCGGATTCTGTAAAAGGGAAAGCACCTTCTGTTTAACCACCCGTGAACTCTCACCAGAGAAGTTTGGCCGAGTTCTTCAAAAGGGTAAGCACCTTCTGTTTAACCACCCGTGAACTCTCACCAGAGAAGTTTGGCCGGGTTCTGTAAAATGGAAAGCACCTTCTGATTAACCACCGTGAACTCTCACCAGAGAAGTTTGGCCGGGTTCTTCAAAAGGGTAAGCACCTTCTGTTTAACCACCCGTGAACTCTCACCAGAGAAGTTTAGCCGAGTTCTTCAAAAGGGTAAGCACCTTCTGTTTATCCACCCGTGAACTCTCACCATAGAAGTTTGGCCGAGTTCCTCAAAAGGGTAAGCACCTTCTGTTTAACCACCCGTGAACTCTCACCAGAGAAGTTTGCCCGGGTTCTTCAAAAGGGTAAGCACCTTCTGTTTAACCACCCGTGAACTCTCACCAGACAAGTTTGGCCGGGTTCTTCAAAAGGGTAAGCACCTTCTGTTTAACCACCCGTGAACTCCCACCAGAGAAGTTTTGCCGAGTTCCTCAAAAGGGTAAGCACCTTCTGTTTAACCACCCGTGAACTCTCACCATAGAAGTTTGGCCGAGTTCCTCAAAAGGGTAAGCACCTTCTGTTTAACCACCCGTGAACTCTCACCAGAGAAGTTTAGCCGGGTTCTTCAAAAGGGTAAGCACCTTCTGTTTAACCACCCGTGAACTCTTGCTAGAGAAGTTTGGCCAGGTTCTTCAAAAGGGTAAGCACCTTATGTTTTACCTCCCGTGAACTCTCACCATAGAAGTTTGGTCGGGTTCTGTAAAATGGAAAGCACCTTCTGTTTAACCACCCGTGAACTCTCACCAGAGAAGTTTGGCCGAGTTCTTCAAAAGGGTAAGCACCTTCTGTTTAACCACCCGTGAACTCTCACCAGAGAAGTTTGGCCGGGTTCTGTAAAAGGGAAAGCACCTTCTGATTAACCACCCGTGAACTCTCACCAGAGAAGTTTGGCCGGGTTCTTCAAAAGGGTAAGCACCTTCTGTTTAACCACCCGTGAACTCTCACCAGAGAAGTTTGGCCGGGTTCTCCAAATGGGTGAGCACCTTCTGTTTAACCTCCCGTGACCTTCCACCATAGAAGTTTGGCCGGGTTCTTCAAAAGGGTGAGCACCTTCTGTTTAGCCACACGTGAACTCCCACCAGAGAAGTTTGGTCGGGTTCTTCAAAAGGGTAAGCCCCTTCTGTTTAACCACCCGTGAACTCTCACCATAGAAGTTTGGCCGAGTTCCTCAAAAGGGTAAGCACCTTCTGTTTAACCACCCGTGAACTCTCACCATAGAAGTTTTGCCGAGTTCCTCAAAAGGGTAAGCACCTTCTGTTTAACCACCCGTGAACTCTCACCAGAGAAGTTTGGCCGAGTTCCTCAAAAGGGTAAGCACCTTCTGTTTAACCACCCGTGAACTCTCACCAGAGAAGTTTGGCCGGGTTCTTCAAAAGGGTAAGCACCTTCTGTTTAACCACCCGTAAACTCTCATGAGAGAAGTTTGGCCGGGTTCTTCAAAAGGGGAATCACCTTCTGTTTAACCACCCGTGAACTTTCACCAAAGAAGTTTGGCCGGGTTCTTCAAAAGGGTAAGCACCTTCTGTTTAGCCACCCGTGAACTTTCACCAAAGAAGTTTGGCCGAGTTCCTCAAAAGGGTAAGCACCTTCTGTTTAACCACCCGTGAACTCTCACCATAGAAGTTTGGTCGGGTTCTGTAAAAGGGAAAGCACCTTCTGTTTAACCACCCGTGAACTCTCACCAGAGAAGTTTGGCCGAGTTCTTCAAAAGGGTAAGCACCTTCTGTTTAACCACCCGTGAACTCTCACCAGAGAAGTTTGGCCGGGTTCTGTAAAATGGAAAGCACCTTCTGATTAACCACCCGTGAACTCTCACCAGAGAAGTTTGGCCGGGTTCTTCAAAAGGGTAAGCACCTTCTGTTTAACCACCCGTGAACTCTCACCAGAGAAGTTTAGCCGAGTTCTTCAAAAGGGTAAGCACCTTCTGTTTATCCACCCGTGAACTCTCACCATAGAAGTTTGGCCGAGTTCCTCAAAAGGGTAAGCACCTTCTGTTTAACCACCCGTGAACTCTCACCAGAGAAGTTTGCCCGGGTTCTTCAAAAGGGTAAGCACCTTCTGTTTAACCACCCGTGAACTCTCACCAGAGAAGTTTGGCCGGGTTCTTCAAAAGGGTAAGCACCTTCTGTTTAACCACCCGTGAACTCCCACCAGAGAAGTTTTGCCGAGTCCTCAAAAGGGTAAGCACCTTCTGTTTAACCACCCGTGAACTCTCACCATAGAAGTTTGGCCGAGTTCCTCAAAAGGGTAAGCACCTTCTGTTTAACCACCCGTGAACTCTCACCAGAGAAGTTTGGCCGGGTTCTTCAAAAGGGTAAGCACCTTCTGTTTTACCACCCGTGAACTTTCACCAAAGAAGTTTGGGGGTTCTTCAAATGGGTGAACACTTTCTGTTTAACCTCCCGTGACCTTCCACATAGAAGTTTGGCCGGGTTCTTCAAAAGGGAGAGCACCTTCTGTTTAGCCACACGTGAACTCCCACCAGAGAAGTTTGGTCGGGTTCTTCAAAAGGGTAAGCCCCTTCTGTTTAACCACCCGTGAACTCTTGCTAGAGAAGTTTGGCCAGGTTCTTCAAAAGGGTAAGCACCTTATGTTTTACCTCCCGTGAACTCTCACCATAGAAGTTTGGTCGGGTTCTGTAAAATGGAAAGCACCTTCTGTTTAACCACCCGTGAACTCTCACCAGAGAAGTTTGGCCGAGTTCTTCAAAAGGGTAAGCACCTTCTGTTTAACCACCCGTGAACTCTCACCAGAGAAGTTTGGCCGGGTTCTTCAAAAGGGTAAGCACCTTCTGTTTAACCTCCCGTGACCTTCCACCATAGAAGTTTGGCCGGGTTCTTCAAAAGGGTGAGCACCTTCTGTTTAGCCACACGTGAACTCCCACCAGAGAAGTTTGGTCGGGTTCTTCAAAAGGGTAAGCCCCTTCTGTTTAACCACCCGTGAACTCTCACCATAGAAGTTGGTCGGGTTCTGTAAAAGGGAAAGCACCTTCTGTTTAACCACCCGTGAACTCTCACCAGAGAAGTTTAGCCGAGTTCTTCAAAAGGGTAAGCACCTTCTGTTTATCCACCGTGAACTCTCACCAGAGAAGTTTGGCCGGGTTCTTCAAAAGGGTAAGCACCTTCTGTTTAGCGACCCGTGAACTTTCACCAAAGAAGTTTGGCGGGTTCTTCAAATGGGTGAGCACCTTCTGTTTAACCTCCCGTGACCTTCCACCATAGAAGTTTGGCCGGGATCTTCAAAAGGGTGAGCACCTTCTGTTTAGCCACACGTGAACCCACCAGAGAAGTTTGGTCGGGTTCTTCAAAAGGGTAAGCCCCTTCTGTTTAACCACCCGTGAACTCTCACCATAGAAGTTTGGCCGAGTTCCTCAAAAGGGTAAGCACCTTCTGTTTAACCACCCGTGAACTCTCACCATAGAAGTTTGCCGAGTTCCTCAAAAGGGTAAGCA
Source organism: Anadara kagoshimensis (assembly GCA_021292105.1). Lineage (NCBI taxonomy): Eukaryota > Metazoa > Mollusca > Bivalvia > Arcoida > Arcidae > Anadara > Anadara kagoshimensis. Next base: position 4,581,131 of record CM037863.1, read on the forward strand.
CCTTCTGTTTAACCACCCGTGAACTCTCACCAGAGAAGTTTGGCCGAGTTCCTCAAAAGGGTAAGCACCTTCTGTTTAACCACCCGTGAACTCTCACCAGAGAAGTTTGGCCGGGTTCTTCAAAAGGGTAAGCACCTTCTGTTTAACCACCCGTAAACTCTCACCAGAGAAGTTTGGCCGGGTTCTTCAAAAGGGGAATCACCTTCTGTTTAACCACCCGTGAACTTTCACCAAAGAAGTTTGGCCGGGTTCTTCAAAAGGGTAAGCACCTTCTGTTTAGCCACCCGTGAACTTTCACCAAAGAAGTTTGGCCGAGTTCCTCAAAAGGGTAAGCACCTTCTGTTTAACCACCCGTGAACTCTCACCATAGAAGTTTGGTCGGGTTCTGTAAAAGGGAAAGCACCTTCTGTTTAACCACCCGTGAACTCTCACCAGAGAAGTTTGGCCGAGTTCTTCAAAAGGGTAAGCACCTTCTGTTTAACCACCCGTGAACTCTCACCAGAGAAGTTTGGCCGGGTTCTGTAAAATGGAAAGCACCTTCTGATTAACCACCCGTGAACTCTCACCAGAGAAGTTTGGCCGGGTTCTTCAAAAGGGTAAGCACCTTCTGTTAACCACCCTTGAACTCTCACCAGAGAAGTTTAGCCGAGTTCTTCAAAAGGGTAAGCACCTTCTGTTTATCCACCCGTGAACTCTCACCATAGAAGTTTGGCCGAGTTCCTCAAAAGGGTAAGCACCTTCTGTTTAACCACCCGGAACTCTCACCAGAGAAGTTTGCCCGGGTTCTTCAAAAGGGTAAGCACCTTCTGTTTAACCACCCGTGAACTCTCACCAGAGAAGTTTGGCCGGGTTCTTCAAAAGGGTAAGCACCTTCTGTTTAACCACCCGTGAACTCCCACCAGAGAAGTTTTGCCGAGTTCCTCAAAAGGGTAAGCACCTTCTGTTTAACCACCCGTGAACTCTCACCATAGAAGTTTGGCCGAGTTCCTCAAAAGGGTAAGCACCTTCTGTTTAACCACCCGTGAACTCTCACCAGAGAAGTTTGGCCGGGTTCTTCAAAAGGGTAAGCACCTTCGTTTTACCACCCGTGAACTTTCACCAAAGAAGTTTGGCCGGGTTCTTCAAATGGGTGAACACTTTCTGTTTAACCTCCCGTGACCTTCCACCATAGAAGTTTGGCCGGGTTCTTCAAAAGGGAGAGCACCTTCTGTTTAGCCACACGTGAACTCCCACCAGAGAAGTTTGGTCGGGTTCTTCAAAAGGGTAAGCCCCTTCTGTTTAACCACCCGTGAACTCTCACCATAGAAGTTTGGCCGAGTTCCTCAAAAGGGTAAGCACCTTCTGTTTAACCACCCGTGAACTCTCACCATAGAAGTTTGGCCGAGTTCCTCAAAAGGGTAAGCACCTTCTGTTTAACCACCCGTGCACTCTCACCAGAGAAGTTTGGCCTAGTTCCTCAAAAGGGTAAGCACCTTCTGTTTAACCACCCGTGAACTCTCACCAGAGAAGTTTGGCCGGTTCTTCAAAAGGGTAAGCACCTCTGTTTAACCACCCGTGAACTTTCACCAAAGAAGTTTGGCCGGGTTCTTCAAAAGGGTAAGCACCTTCTGTTTAACCTCCCGTGACCTTCCACCATAGAAGTTTGGCCGGGTTTTTTAAAAGGGTGAGCACCTTCTGTTTAGCCACACGTGAACTCCCACCAGAGAAGTTTGGTCGGGTTCTTCAAAAGGGTAAGCACCTTCTGTTTAACCACCCGTGAACTCTTGCTAGAGAAGTTTGGCCAGGTTCTTCAAAAGGGTAAGCACCTTATGTTTTACCTCCCGTGAACTCTCACCATAGAAGTTTGGTCGGGTTCTGTAAATGGAAAGCACCTTCTGTTTAACCACCCGTGAACTCTCACCAGAGAAGTTTGGCCGAGTTCTTCAAAAGGGTAAGCACCTTCTGTTTAACCACCCGTGAACTCTCACCAGAGAAGTTTGGCCGGGTTCTTCAAAAGGGTAAGCACCTTCTGTTTAACCTCCCGTGACCTTCCACCATAGAAGTTTGGCCGGGTACTTCAAAAGGGTGAGCACCTTCTGTTTAGCCACACGTGAACTCCCACCAGAGAAGTTTGGTCGGGTTCTTCAAAAGGGTAAGCCCCTTCTGTTTAACCACCCGTGAACTCTCACCATAGAAGTTTGGTCGGGTTCTGTAAAAGGGAAAGCACCTTCTGTTTAACCACCCGTGAACTCTCACCAGAGAAGTTTAGCCGAGTTCTTCAAAAGGGTAAGCACCTTCTGTTTATCCACCCGTGAACTCTCACCAGAGAAGTTTGGCCGGGTTCTTCAAAAGGGTAAGCACCTTCTGTTTAGCGACCCGTGAACTTTCACCAAAGAAGTTTGGCGGGTTCTTCAAAGGGTGAGCACCTTCTGTTTAACCTCCCGTGACCTTCCACCATAGAAGTTTGCCGGGATCTTCAAAAGGGTGAGCACCTTCTGTTTAGCCACACGTGAACTCCCACCAGAGAAGTTTGGTCGGGTTCTTCAAAGGGTAAGCCCCTTCTGTTTAACCACCCGTGAACTCTCACCATAGAAGTTTGCCGAGTTCCTCAAAAGGGTAAGCACCTTCTGTTTAACCACCCGTGAACTCACCATAGAAGTTTTGCCGAGTTCCTCAAAAGGGTAAGCACCTTCTGTTTAACCACCCGTGAACTCTACCAGAGAAGTTTGGCCGAGTTCCTCAAAAGGGTAAGCACCTTCTGTTTAACCACCGTGAACTCTCACCAGAGAAGTTTGCCGGGTTCTTCAAAAGGGTAAGCACCTTCTGTTTAACCACCCGTAAAACTCTCACCAGAGAAGTTTGGCCGGGTTCTTCAAAAGGGGAATCACCTTCTGTTTAACCACCCGTGAACTTTCACCAAAGAAGTTTGGCCGGGTTCTTCAAAAGGGTAAGCACCTTCTGTTTAGCCACCCGTGAACTTTCACCAAAGAAGTTTGGCCGAGTTCCTCAAAAGGGTAAGCACCTTCTGTTTAACCACCCGTGAACTTTCACCATAGAAGTTTGGTCGGGTTCTGTAAAAGGGAAAGCACCTTCTGTTTAACCACCCGTGAACTCTCACCAGAGAAGTTTGGCCGAGTTCTTCAAAAGGGTAAGCACCTTCTGTTTAACCACCCGTGAACTCTCACCAGAGAAGTTTGGCCGGGTTCTGTAAAAGGGAAAGCACCTTCTGATTAACCACCCGTGAACTCTCACCAGAGAAGTTTGGCCGGGTTCTTCAAAAGGTAAGCACCTTCTGTTTAACCACGTGAACTCTCACCAGAGAAGTTTAGCCGAGTTCTTCAAAAGGGTGAGCACCTTCTGTTTATCCACCCGTGAACTCTCACCAGAGAATTTTGGCCGGGTTCTTCAAAAGGTAAGCACCTTCTGTTTAGCCACCCGTGAACTTTCACCAAAGAAGTTTGGCCGGGTTCTTCAAATGGGTGAGCACCTTCTGTTAACCTCCCGTGACCTTCCACCATAGAAGTTTGGCCGGGTTCTTCAAAAGGGTGAGCACCTTCTGTTTAACCACACGTGAACTCCCACCAGAGAAGTTTGGTCGGGTTCTTCAAAAGGGTAAGCCTCTTCTGTTTAACCACCCGTGAACTCTCACCATAGAAGTTTGGCCGAGTTCCTCAAAAGGGTAAGCACCTTCTGTTTAGCGACCCGTGAACTTTCACCAAAGAAGTTTGGCCGGGTTCTTCAAATGGGTGAGCACCTTCTGTTTAACCTCCCGTGACCTTCCACCATAGAAGTTTGGCCGGGTTCTTCAAAAGGGTGAGCACCTTCTGTTTAGCCACACGTGAACTCCCACCAGAGAAGTTTGGTCGGGTTCTTCAAAAGGGTAAGCCCTTCTGTTTAACCACCCGTGAACTCTCACCATAGAAGTTTGGCCGAGTTCCTCAAAAGGGTAAGCACCTTCTGTTTAACCACCCGTGAACTCTCACCATAGAAGTTTTGCCGAGTTCCTCAAAAGGGTAAGCACCTTCTGTTTAACCACCCGTGAACTCTCACCAGAGAAGTTTGGCCGAGTTCCTCAAAAGGGTAAGCACCTTCTGTTTAACCACCCGTGAACTCTCACCAGAGAAGTTTGGTCGGGTTCTTCAAAAGGGTAAGCCTCTTCTGTTTAACCACCCGTGAACTCTCACCATAGAAGTTTGGCCGAGTTCCTCAAAAGGGTAAGCACCTTCTGTTTAGCGACCCGTGAACTTTCACCAAAGAAGTTTGGCCGGGTTCTTCAAATGGGTGAGCACCTTCTGTTTAACCTCCCGTGACCTTCCACCATAGAAGTTTGGCCGGGTTCTTCAAAAGGGTGAGCACCTTCTGTTTAGCCACACGTGAACTCCACCAGAGAAGTTTGGTCGGGTTCTTCAAAAGGGTAAGCCCCTTCTGTTTAACCACCCGTGAACTCTCACCATAGAAGTTTGGCCGAGTTCCTCAAAAGGGTAAGCACCTTCTGTTTAACCACCCGTGAACTCTCACCATAGAAGTTTGGCCGAGTTCCTCAAAAGGGTAAGCACCTTCTGTTTAACCACCCGTGAACTCTCACCAGAGAAGTTTGGCCGAGTTCCTCAAAAGGGTAAGCACCTTCTGTTTAACCACCCGTGAACTCTCACCAGAGAAGTTTGGCCGAGTTCTTCAAAAGGGTAAGCACCTTCTGTTTAACCACCCGTGAACTCTCACCAGAGAAGTTTGGCCGGGTTCTGTAAAAGGGAAAGCACCTTCTGATTAACCACCCGTGAACTCTCACCAGAGAAGTTTGGCCGGGTTCTTCAAAAGGGTAAGCACCTTCTGTTTAACCACCCGTGAACTCTCACCAGAGAAGTTTAGCCGAGTTCTTCAAAGGGTGAGCACCTTCTGTTTATCCACCCGTGAACTCTCACCAGAGAATTTTGGCCGGGTTCTTCAAAAGGGTAAGCACCTTCTGTTTAGCCACCCGTGAACTTTCACCAAAGAAGTTTGGCCGGGTTCTTCAAATGGGTGAGCACCTTCTGTTTAACCTCCGTGACCTTCCACCATAGAAGTTTGGCCGGGTTCTTCAAAAGGGTGAGCACCTTCTGTTTAGCCACACGTGAACTCCCACCAGAGAAGTTTGGTCGGGTTCTTCAAAAGGGTAGCCTCTTCTGTTTAACCACCCGTGAACTCTCACCATAGAAGTTTGGCCGAGTTCCTCAAAAGGGTAAGCACCTTCTGTTTAGCGACCCGTGAACTTTCACCAAAGAAGTTTGGCCGGGTTCTTCAAATGGGTGAGCACCTTCTGTTTACCCTCCCGTGACCTTCCACCATAGAAGTTTGGCCGGGTTCTTCAAAAGGGTGAGCACCTTCTGTTTAGCCACACGTGAACTCCCACCAGAGAAGTTTGGTCGGGTTCTTCAAAAGGGTAAGCCCCTTCTGTTTAACCACCCGTGAACTCTCACCATAGAAGTTTGGCCGAGTTCCTCAAAAGGGTAAGCACCTTCTGTTTAACCACCCGTGAACTCTCACCATAGAAGTTTTGCCGAGTTCCTCAAAAGGGTAAGCACCTTGTTTAACCACCCGTGAACTCTCACCAGAGAAGTTTGGCCGAGTTCCTCAAAAGGGTAAGCACCTTCTGTTTAACCACCCGTGAACTCTCACCAAAGAAGTTTGGTCGGGTTCTTCAAAAGGTAAGCCTCTTCTGTTTAACCACCCGTGAACTCTCACCATAGAAGTTTGGCCGAGTTCTTCAAAAGGGTAAGCACCTTCTGTTTAGCGACCCGTGAACTTTCACCAAAGAAGTTTGGCCGGGTTCTTCAAATGGGTGAGCACCTTCTGTTTAACCTCCCGTGACCTTCCCATAGAAGTTTGGCCGGGTTCTTCAAAAGGGTGAGCACCTTCTGTTTAGCCACACGTGAACTCCCACCAGAGAAGTTTGGTCGGGTTCTTCAAAAGGTAAGCCCTTCTGTTTAACCACCCGTGAACTCTCACCATAGAAGTTTGGCCGAGTTCCTCAAAAGGGTAAGCACCTTCTGTTTAACCACCCGTGAACTCTCACCATAGAAGTTTTGCCGAGTTCCTCAAAAGGGTAAGCACCTTCTGTTTAACCACCCGTGAACTCTCACCAGAGAAGTTTGGCCGAGTTCCTCAAAGGGTAAGCACCTTCTGTTTAACCACCCGTGAACTCTCACCAGAGAAGTTTGGCCGAGTTCCTCAAAAGGGTAAGCACCTTCTGTTTAACCACCCGTGAACTCTCACCAGAGAAGTTTGGCCGGTGTACTGATCACTTGATTGATCATATTTGTGTCTCTATAAATAAGAAGAAAATCGGCACAAACTTCACCATTTATTCGTCTTTCAGCATCACGGAAGCAATATCCGTTAACATAATCATTACAAAGAAAAACGCAACGGACCTGAACAATATCCGGTTTTCATTATATACAACATCCCCCCTACAAACAAAAATTGGTCCCCAATTTTAAACAAATAAACCAATTCAATTTTATAACAATAATGAAAAACACCTTCCAGTAACCATGCATGAATATTCATATGCAAAATATGTTGTATAATACCACGATATATGTCTGTAAAATACCACTAGTTAGGTTCATGGCCTGTGTTATGGGGTATATTTATAGTACCAGCAGAGACTTGACCCTTGAAAACTAATTATATCACTAACAATGATGATTATATTGAAAATATAGGTACACAATAACCTCTATGTGTGATACATATTTCTGGTACAATAATCATAACATTTCAAATTGGTATCACAATAACATATGAATACGAGGTATAGGACTACTAAGCCTACCATTTGGGTCGACATTTGCAAATCATGGAATATATATTTGTATGCAGTAAATAAACTGGATTAAGGTTATTATAAAACGAAAATGAACACGAGAAAGTATGAACATGAACCCAACATGAACTTGCTAAAATATGTAAATTACTTCCAACTAAGAAGTAGATATAAAAAAAAAAAAACCTACAAAAAACAAGTAATAAATGTATTGTATCATTAAGTCACCAATACACACAGATGTTTACATTACTGGTAATTATACACTTGGTGGGGCGGGTTACTCAAAACTAACTGTTTGGTTGTAGATTCAAATCGTCAAATCTAACCACATAGCATTCTGAGCAGGTTCGCCGCTAAAATGCACTAAGTATTGTGTTTGATCATTCACAGTCCTCTGAGCCAATACTTCTTTACCTTAAAGTACTTAGAGTCTGAAAAACTTGATTCACTTCCAGAAACCTGTGTATCCATGTAACGCACTGGTTTTCGAATAGTCCTAGCCGAAGGATTTCTCTGATTAGATACTGAAGGACGAACTGACTCAGCTTTAGCATGTTTAGGTAGAACATTATCCTGTGTACCGGTATGTTTAATAATTTCCGTTTGTATTCCCTTATCTTCACATGCTATGTCCTGTGATATCTTAGTAGTAACAGATGGTATAAAATAGGGTGACGGAGTAGGTTCACGTACGTATGCAGCCTTTACACGACTAATATGAACTGGTTGTTGGTATATAATGTCTTTCTCTGGATTTCTCAAAATTAACATATGATCAGAGTGAATCTTGTGAACAACTAAAGGTCCCGCAAACTGATCTTGTAGTTTCTTGCCAATGCCTGTAGGTTCCTTTGACATATAAACATAGTCTCCTGACTTTAGACCATGAGGTTCTTGAGTAGACCGAGTTTCCATATTAAACTTGGCATGTGAACTATTAGTTCTAATCTCTTGGCGGATAATATCAAGATCACGCAAATGCCTTTCCATGTACGAATGACAATCTTTTGGAATGCTGTTGAAATTTATGTCCCGAGAAAACGGAGTCAACGGAAACTGAAGTCTATGTCCATATATCACTTCAAAGGGAGAATATCCTAGTGAGTTATTCACAGAGGAGTTCATGGCAAACAAAACAAATTGCAGCACATCATCCCAGATTCTAATATTGGATTTCACATAGGGCGTTATTCTTATGTGTCCTTTCGCATGCACCTAGACAATGATGAACAAATGCTGGTGTGTATTGTTGTAATATACCGAGTGTCGTACAAATAGTCCTTGTAACCTGAGCCATGAACTCTTGACCTTGATCACTTACAAGAGTATGACATACTCCATATGTTGTAAATAACTTGACTAAGACTGCGGAGACAGAAATAGCATCTTTACTGGGAATGGGCACAGCATACAGGAATTTACTAAACATGTCCAGTGCTGTAAAGATGTAGTTATTGCCATGGTATGACGTTGGCAAGGGTCCAAAAGATCGATTTCCCAAACCTCAAAGGGAGCAGATGGAGTAGGAAATGATTTCACTGATGACTGGACCTGTTGACGCGTAATCTTGCGGCTTTGACACTGATGACACGATCTGATATAGTCTTGAATAATTTGTGCCATTCTTGGGAAAAAGTAATGCTGTTTAACTCTATCAAGCGTATCTTGTATGCCGCCATGAGCTCCATAGGCGAGTCATGAAATAATTTCATGACACCGAGTATTAGTCTCTCTGGAATCACTAATTGAGAATGATGGTGATTCGTAGTCCGTTTACTCTTAGCAACACGACTATGAAATAGAACGTCATCAATTATAAAATAATCGCCTATCTCCAGCAACAAACGACGTGAAACTTTCTGCGACTTTGGGAGAACACCATTTTGTAAATACAATATAATTGGGTTAAATCGAGGATCAGAGAATTGAAGCTCTGCAATGTCCTTGAGGGACAACGAGGTTTCCTCTAACAAATCGTGTATGTGTTGTTCGTCTCTAAGAAAATTGTCATTGGCATTATTGCCCTGTTCTGTACTTTCATGACACGTTTCCTGTTCGGTACTTATACTTTCATTAGACGTTTGACCTGCCTGTCCTGTACTGAAGTTTTTATCCGACAACAGAGTTGGTGAACTATCTAAATGAACATCCGGTAAAACATCAACAAGACTTGTATCGTCTTGCTGAACAATACTGCTATAAGTATCTAGTGCTGTAGACTTGTGAAAAACGGCATTGTCACTATCGGGATCATTTACTGTAGACACGTCATACTTTGCACACACATTATCACAGCTTGTATCTGTCACTGTAGAACAATCAATGAAGTTATCTTGCCCGAGAGGCAAATTGTTCACTGTTTCATCTAGTCTACCATGAAATTGTTCGACTTTGTCAACATAGGGTAATTTTGGTTGCGTCAACACGACATCACTTTTGTTACAGTTTGTATGAAAAACATTTCTCAAAGATGTTTGCCTTGTCTTACGCCTTTGTTTATGTTTTAATGGTAACACATTTTCATCAGTGTCCGCATCGTAACCTGGATCGCTGTTATCGTTGTCATCATTAAAATGTCTATTTACACGGACTGGTTCAATAACAACGTTATTGACTTGATCCTGAGGTAACAAATTAAACAGTTGTTGTCCATGAGGGTTAGCGCTATGCTGTGTTAACTGGTCCTGTACATATGGGAAATTTGGATCAGTCTCATCGGGACTACAAAATTCTGGTTCTTCCTGCGTTGAATGATGATGACGTGAGAGTGCGTCTGCAACACACATTTTGGCAGCAGGTTTAAAACAATATCAAAGTTAAATTCTTGTAGAATAGCAAGCCATCTGTCAAAAATTGCACCTCTTAACCGCTTTTGAAATAATGGCTTGAGCGCTTGGTGATCGCACTCCACTTGAAAATGTACGCCGCGAAGGTAATCAGAACATTCTAATACAGCAGTAGTTAATCCAAGTAGTTCTAATTTCGTAGGGCCGTACGAACGTTGCCATTTACTAAGTCTCTTTGACCCAAAACGTATAACACGTAATACTTTTCCAGAACAATCCTGTGAATCGTGAAGTTGGTACAACATGTACCCAATACCTCTAGAAGATGTGTCAACCGCTAAGTGAAATTGTAGATCAAATCGAGGGTATGCCAATATAGGTGACCTAATTAAAAGTTCCTTCAATTGTTGAAAAGCATCCTGGTGTTCAACTGCCATCTAAAATGAACGCCTTCTCAGCAAGAGAAATAATGGATCAGCAACACTCGAAAACTGAGGTATATACTTTCGGAACCATCCTATCATACCTAAAAATCTACGCAAAGACTTAACATTTGTAGGTGTACAATATTCTTGTATAGCCTCAACTCGATCTGGAGGAGGTGCAAGTCCGTCTTTCGAAACCATGTGTCCGAGAAATAAACATCTCTCCTGTGCGAACTGACATTTATTTGGTCCAAGTTTGAGGCCGGCATCACGAAACCTATTGAACACAGTCTGAATATCTGATAAATGTTCCGTAAATGTCGGTGACACGATCAGGCAATCGTCTAAATAACACAGTACAATATTGTAAGTAAGTCCATGCAATATCCTGTCCATTAATAACTGAAACGAATTTGGGGCTGTTTTCAAACCCATGGGCATACGAAGAAATTTATATGTACCAAAGCAGGTGTTGAAGGCAGTGTACTTAGATGATTCTGGTGAAATGGCCATCTGAAAGAATCCGGAGCTTAAATCTATAGTAGTAATAAAATTGGGTTCTCGATGAGTGAAAGATTCTGTCAAATCCTGAAGATCTGGTATCATATATCGGAAATCTTGGGTTTGCGAGTTCAAGTACCGAAAGTCCACACAAAAGCGATATTGTGACAAAGAAGCTTGGCGACTACCTAGTTTGTGATAGGGACGTCCTCTGCAACACTAACCGGTACTATAACTCCTTTGTCAATGAGATCTTGCAGTTGATATCTCAGGACTTCCTTCCTGTCAGGTGACAACTTATAAGGTCTCTGGTGCTTTGACTGAAAGTCTGGTTTGACATGAATATGATGTTGAATATTATCTGTATAGCCAAGTGATGGGTTATCTGTAGTAACAAAAATGTCTTTGTTTTCATATAAAAGATTACACAGTTTTAACTGGTCATCTGAAGATAGATGAGAACATGTTGAATCAACATTAAAGTTTGACATAAATTTATGCCTATCAATATCAGTTCCTTGAACACCTTCTGTACTTTTGTCTAAGATAGAATTCACTTGTGCTACTCCCTTGACATCATTACCTGTGTGAGTATTAATGGGCGACGATACATCATTACTTGTGCGAGTATTAATGGGTGATGATAAAACACAATTACAACTAACACAACCGACCTGATTGTGCTTGTTAAAATTGCCAGATGTAGACAAAAAATTATCAGATTGTGGTAAAACATCATGTTGCTTGACTAAACAATTGCAAGCACCCTGTTCATGTAAAAAGTATGAACATTTGAATTACAAGTACCCTGTTCATGTGAAAATGTATGAACATTTGATTTACAAGTACCCTGTTCATGTGACAATGAATGAACATTTGAATTACAAGTACCTTGTTCATGTGAAAATGTATGAACATTTGAATTACAAGTACCCTGTTCATGTGAAAATGTATGAACATTTGATTTACAAGTACCCTGTTCATGTGACAATGAATGAACATTTGAATTACAAGTACCTTGTTCATGTGAAAATGTATGAACATTTGAATTACAAGTACCCTGTTCATGTGAAAATGTATGAACATTTGATTTACAAGTACCCTGTTCATGTGACAATGAATGAACATTTGAATTACACGTACCCTGTTCATGTAAAAATGAATGAACATTTGATTTACAAGTACCCTGTTCATGTGACAATGAATGAACATTTGAATTACAAGTACCCTGTTCATGTGAAAATGTATGAACATTTGAATTACAAGTACCCTGTTCATGTGAAAATGAATGAACATTTGAATTACACGTACCCTGTTCATGTGACATATCTCCTTGAATTACACCGTGTACACTTTGTGTACTTTCTGCAGTTAAAGCCTGTACTTTGGGAATATGACTGAGGTGGTGCTGAATGCTAAAGGTCTCATCTAATGAAGTAATCTTGGCACAGACTATACCTCTATTTACTCTAACCTGAAAATTGTTACAATTTAACAGTCGCACTGGGACTAAACGAGTGACAGGTACAGTGACTAGTGCTTTAATCGCCATTAAACCCAGCTTTGCAAGCTGCTTAGTAGTTTGAGATAATCCTTGAGTACCTATCAGAGTACTATTTGGTACTTTACACATGATAATGACCTCTGAGTTAGCTGGTAAATCAATGTTTGAAGCACTGCGCACTGAGCATGGTTTTGCATAAACTGAATTATGTGAAAAGTCAAGGATGATACCCTTGGCCTTCAAATATTCAATACCCAGAATAAAAGGGTGGGAACACTGCGGTAAAACAAAAACTCTGACAGATTGCTTAGAGCCAAATATTTTGACGCGTACAAATGCTATGCCCAGTACCTCAACATATTGATTACTAGCAACTATAACTTTGTTGTCTGTAAGACCACTGGGTTTTAAGTTAGATTTGCTAACTTGGGGTATACTGTGGTATAACTGAGCAGACATGATATTAATACTACTTCCAGAATCTAGTAAACCTAATATTTTCTCCTTACTCCTAGAAATTGTCACTGGTAAATAAATAAAGTTTGAACAAACTGGATTTTCTCCCTCAAATGAACTTGAGTCAGTGTCACTATCTGAAAAATCAAAACTAGAGTTATCTACACATTCATTATCAATATCAACAACATTGTCATTATGATTGAAATTAAATGATTCTGAATTAACATTGGCAAAATTGGAAGATAATGCAACATTGTCTACTACACTGTCAGAATCATTCCGTCGACGCTGTGTCATGGATTGTAGCTCCTGCTGTTGTTGCTCCGTTGAAAGTTGTTGTTGTTTCCCCGTTGAAAGTTGTTGTGGTTGTTTCCCCGTTGAAAGTGACGTCCGCGTCGGCTGGCGTCCGGGGCTATCAAGTTTCCCGACATGCGTTGAGTATATGGGTCATTAATGCCTGGTGCGTTTTGCTGTCTATTGAGTAACACACAGTCAGATGCTTTATGTCCAACTTGACTACATAATTGGCATGTAACAGAAGAGTCAATGTTCTCCATACCTGACCACTGACAATTTCTGACAAAATGTCCTCTACAACCACAGTTATAACAGACAGTCACACGGTCATTTTTCGCATTTACAGAACGGTCATTTATCGCATTTACAGAAGTCATAGTTAAAGAATCAACCTGAGCAGATAAATTGTTAACGGCTTGGACCACATGCATAATCTGCTGTTCTGAAGAAATAGCCGACACTGTCATGACTGTAGGGGTGTCTTTCACAACTAGAGATTGTCCCATTTTTGCTGATTCAAAAGCGTCGTTAATGTCTTTGGGACGGCCAGCTTTGACAAAAAATTGTAACTGAGTTGGTAAGCCACTGATAAACTTTATAAGTAAGTCAAGCGGAGACTTTCTCAACTTGGTACCCAGTCTCATTACAGCGGCATGGTAGTCTTCTAAAGTTTGTGATGGTAGCAAGCACAATTTCTGAAAATCTTCCGACTCAACGAATAAATTTGCTCCACCAGGACTATCTGGGTGCACATAGGTTTTCTTAAATCGACTGTGAAGTGTAGACCAAGAAGCCTTAACATTAGGTGCAAGAGATTGCATCCACACATGGGCTGGTCCATCTAGATGGAGCATAAATGCAGCAACAATGCGAGAATCATTATGTATGCTATTGCAATCAAGGCCTTGAAAAGTCATGGTAGCTAAAAAGTCCGACAAAAATTTGGATGCATCTTCATGGGCATATCCATGGAATTTCTTGATCATTGCCAGTGAATTCATATTATTTATTGGTATAAACGGCACATAGTTTGTTTGTACATTTGAAATTGGACTGAAGTTAGTGTGAACAAATTCCGGTGTGCTTGAAAATAATTTCTTTTGGCAATCAAATATAGTAGGCGAAGGTGACGTTTGTTGGCCCTGTGTTGCCGCGCCTTTGACACACGTGGTTTCAGGGTCATGGGATGGACCAGCTGAAGTAATCGAATCGAGCAAAATATTGCCAGTGTTCATGTTTACAAACTCATTTAGACCGTTTAGATTCTCCACCATGTACTGATCACTTGATTGATCATATTTGTGTCTCTATAAATAAGAAGAAAATCGGCACAAACTTCACCATTTATTCGTCTTTCCAGCATCACGGAAGCAATATCCGTTAACATAATCATTACAAAGAAAAACGCAACGGACCTGAACAATATCCGGTTTTCATTATATACAACACCGGGTTCTTCAAAAGGGTAAGCACCTTCTGTTTAACCACCCGTAAACTCTCACCAGAGAAGTTTGGCCGGGTTCTTCAAAAGGGGAATCACCTTCTGTTTAACCACCCGTGAACTTTCACCAAAGAAGTTTGGCCGGGTTCTTCAAAAGGGTAAGCACCTTCTGTTTAGCCACCCGTGAACTTTCACCAGAGACGTTTAGCCGAGTTCTTCAAAAGGGTAAGCACCTTCTGTTTATCCACCCGTGAACTCTCACCAGAGAAGTTTGGCCGGGTTCTTCAAAAGGGTAAGCACCTTCTGTTTAGCCACCCGTGAACTTTCACCAAAGAAGTTTGGCCGGGTTCTTCAAATGGGTGAGCACCTTCTGTTTAACCTCCCGTGACCTTCCACCATAGAAGTTTGGCCGGGTTCTTCAAAAGGGTGAGCACCTTCTGTTTAGCCACACGTGAACTCCCACCAGAGAAGTTTGGTCGGGTTCTTCAAAAGGGTAAGCCCCTTCTGTTTAACCACCCGTGAACTCTCACCATAGAAGTTTGGCCGAGTTCCTCAAAAGGGTAAGCACCTTCTGTTTAACCACCCGTGAACTCTCACCATAGAAGTTTTGCCGAGTTCCTCAAAAGGGTAAGCACCTTCTGTTTAACCACCCGTGAACTCTCACCAGAGAAGTTTGGCCGAGTTCCTCAAAAGGGTAAGCACCTTCTGTTTAACCACCCGTGAACTCTCACCAGAGAAGTTTGGCCGGGTTCTTCAAAAGGGTAAGCACCTTCTGTTTAACCACCCGTAAACTCTCACCAGAGAAGTTTGGCCGGGTTCTTCAAAAGGG
This sequence comes from Anadara kagoshimensis, assembly GCA_021292105.1. Lineage (NCBI taxonomy): Eukaryota > Metazoa > Mollusca > Bivalvia > Arcoida > Arcidae > Anadara > Anadara kagoshimensis. The sequence goes on from CM037863.1 coordinate 4,596,160, forward strand.
GAATCACCTTCTGTTTAACCACCCGTGAACTTTCACCAAAGAAGTTTGGCCGGGTTCTTCAAAAGGGTAAGCACCTTCTGTTTAGCCACCCGTGAACTTTCACCAAAGAAGTTTGGCCGAGTTCCTCAAAAGGGTAAGCACCTTCTGTTTAACCACCCGTGAACTCTCACCAGAGAAGTTTGGCCGAGTTCCTCAAAAGGGTAAGCACCTTCTGTTTAACCACCCGTAAACTCTCACCAGAGAAGTTTGGCCGGGTTCTTCAAAATGGAAAGCACCTTCTGATTAACCACCCGTGAACTCTCACCAGAGAAGTTTGGCCGGGTTCTTCAAAAGGGTAAGCACCTTCTGTTTAACCACCCGTGAACTCTCACCATAGAAGTTTGGTCGGGTTCTGTAAAAGGGAAAGCACCTTCTGATTAACCACCCGTGAACTCTCACCAGAGAAGTTTGGCCGGGTTCTTCAAAAGGGTAAGCACCTTCTGTTTAACCACCCGTGAACTCTCACCAGAGAAGTTTAGCCGAGTTCTTCAAAAGGGTAAGCACCTTCTGTTTATCCACCCGTGAACTCTCACCAGAGAAGTTTGGCCGGGTTCTTCAAAAGGGTAAGCACCTTCTGTTTAGCCACCCGTGAACTTTCACCATAGAAGTTTGGCCGGGTTCTTCAAAAGGGTGAGCACCTTCTGTTTAGCCACACGTGAACTCCCACCAGAGAAGTTTGGTCGGGTTCTTCAAAAGGGTAAGCCTCTTCTGTTTAACCACCCGTGAACTCTCACCATAGAAGTTTGGCCGAGTTCCTCAAAAGGGTAAGCACCTTCTGTTTAACCACCCGTGAACTCTCACCATAGAAGTTTGGCCGAGTTCCTCAAAAGGGTAAGCACCTTCTGTTTAACCACCCGAGAACTCTTACCAGAGAAGTTTGGCAAAGTTCCTCAAAAGGGTAAGCACCTTCTGTTTAACCACCCGTGAACTCTCACCAGAGAAGTTTGGCCGGTTCTTCAAAAGGGTAAGCACCTTCTGTTTAACCACCCGTAAACTCTCACCAGAGAAGTTTGGCCAGGTTCTTCAAAAGGGGAATCACCTTCTGTTTAACCACCCGTGAACTTTCACCAAAGAAGTTTGGCCGGGTTCTTCAAAAGGGTAAGCACCTTCTGTTTAGCCACCCGTGAACTTTCACCAAAGAAGTTTGGCCGAGTTCCTCAAAAGGGTAAGCACCTTCTGTTTAACCACCCGTGAACTCTCACCATAGAAATTTGGTCGGGTTCTGTAAAAGGGAAAGCACCTTCTGTTTAACCACCCGTGAACTCTCACCAGAGAAGTTTGGCCGAGTTCTTCAAAAGGGTAAGCACCTTCTGTTTAACCACCCGTGAACTCTCACCAGAGAAGTTTGGCGGGGTTCTGTAAAAGGGAAAGCACCTTCTGATTAACCACCGTGAACTCTCACCAGAGAAGTTTGGCCGGGTTCTTCAAAAGGGTAAGCACCTTCTGTTTAACCACCCGTGAACTCTCACCAGAGAAGTTTAGCCGAGTTCTTCAAAAGGGTAAGCACCTTCTGTTTATCCACCCGTGAACTCTCACCAGAGAAGTTTGGCCGGGTTCTTCAAAAGGGTAAGCACCTTCTGTTTAGCCACCCGTGAACTTTCACCAAAGAAGTTTGGCCGGGTTCTTCAAATGGGTGAGCACCTTCTGTTTAACTTCCCGTGACCTTCCACCATAGAAGTTTGGCCGGGTTCTTCAAAAGGGTGAGCACCTTCTGTTTAGCCACACGTGAACTCCCACCAGAGAAGTTTGGTCGGGTTCTTCAAAAGGGTAAGCCCCTTCTGTTTAACCACCCGTGAACTCTCACCAGAGAAGTTTGGCCGAGTTCCTCAAAAGGGTAAGCACCTTCTGTTTAACCACCCGTGAACTCTTACCAGAGAAGTTTGGCCGAGTTCCTCAAAAGGGTAAGCACCTTCTGTTTAACCACCCGTGAACTCTCACCAGAGAAGTTTGGCCGGGTTCTTCAAAAGGGTAAGCACCTTCTGTTTAACCACCCGTAAACTCTCACCAGAGAAGTTTGGCCGGGTTCTTCAAAAGGGGAATCACCTTCTGTTTAACCACCCGTGAACTTTCACCAAAGAAGTTTGGCCGGGTTCTTCAAAAGGGTAAGCACCTTCTGTTTAGCCACCCGTGAACTTTCACCAAAGAAGTTTGGCCGAGTTCCTCAAAAGGGTAAGCACCTTCTGTTTAACCACCCGTGAACTCTCACCAGAGAAGTTTGGCCGAGTTCCTCAAAAGGGTAAGCACCTTCTGTTTAACCACCCGTAAACTCTCACCAGAGAAGTTTGGCCGGGTTCTTCAAAATGGAAAGCACCTTCGGATTAACCACCCGTGAACTCTCACCAGAGAAGTTTGGCCGGGTTCTTCAAAAGGGTAAGCACCTTCTGTTTAACCACCCGTGAACTCTCACCATAGAAGTTTGGTCGGGTTCTGTAAAAGGGAAAGCACCTTCTGATTAACCACCCGTGAACTCTCACCAGAGAAGTTTGGCCGGGTTCTTCAAAAGGGTAAGCACCTTCTGTTTAACCACCCGTGAACTCTCACCAGAGAAGTTTAGCCGAGTTCTTCAAAAGGGTAAGCACCTTCTGTTTATCCACCCGTGAACTCTCACCAGAGAAGTTTGGCCGGGTTCTTCAAAGGGTAAGCACCTTCTGTTTTGCCACCCGTGAACTTTCACCAAAGAAGTTTGGCCGGGTTCTTCAAATGGGTGAGCACCTTCTGTTTAACCTCCCGTGACCTTCCACCATAGAAGTTTGGCCGGGTTCTTCAAAAGGGTGAGCACCTTCTGTTTAGCCACACGTGAACTCCCACCAGAGAAGTTTGGTCGGGTTCTTCAAAAGGGTAAGCCTCTTCTGTTTAACCACCCGTGAACTCTCACCATAGAAGTTTGGCGGAGTTCCTCAAAAGGGTAAGCACCTTCTGTTTAACCACCCGTGAACTCTCACCATAGAAGTTTTGCCGAGTTCCTCAAAAGGGTAAGCACCTTCTGTTTAACCACCCGAGAACTCTTACCAGAGAAGTTTGGCAAAGTTCCTCAAAAGGGTAAGCACCTTCTGTTTAACCACCCGTGAACTCTCACCAGAGAAGTTTGGCCGGGTTCTTCAAAAGGGTAAGCACCTTCTGTTTAACCACCCGTAAACTCTCACCAGAGAAGTTTGGCCGGGTTCTTCAAAAGGGGAATCACCTTCTGTTTAGCCACCCGTGAACTTTCACCAAAGAAGTTTGGCCGAGTTCCTCAAAAGGGTAAGCACCTTCTGTTTAACCACCCGTGAACTCTCACCATAGAAATTTGGTCGGGTTCTGTAAAAGGGAAAGCACCTTCTGATTAACCACCCGTGAACTCTCACCAGAGAAGTTTGGCCGGGTTCTTCAAAAGGGTAAGCACCTTCTGTTTAACCACCCGTGAACTCTCACCAGAGAAGTTTAGCCGAGTTCTTCAAAAGGGTAAGCACCTTCTGTTTATCCACCCGTGAACTCTCACCAGAGAAGTTTGGCCGGGTTCTTCAAAAGGGTAAGCACCTTCTGTTTAGCCACCCGTGAACTTTCACCAAAGAAGTTTGGCCGGGTTCTTCAAATGGGTGAGCACCTTCTGTTTAACCTCCCGTGACCTTCCACCATAGAAGTTTGGCCGGGTTCTTCAAAAGGGTGAGCACCTTCTGTTTAGCCACACGTGAACTCCCACCAGAGAAGTTTGGTCGGGTTCTTCAAAAGGGTAAGCCCCTTCTGTTTAACCACCCGTGAACTCTCACCAGAGAAGTTTGGCCGAGTTCCTCAAAAGGGTAAGCACCTTCTGTTTAACCACCCGTGAACTCTCACCAGAGAAGTTTGGCCGGGTTCTTCAAAAGGGTAAGCACCTTCTGTTTAACCACCCGTAAACTCTCACCAGAGAAGTTTGGCCGGGTTCTTCAAAAGGGGAATCACCTTCTGTTTAACCACCCGTGAACTTTCACCAAAGAAGTTTGGCCGGGTTCTTCAAAAGGGGAATCACCTTCTGTTTATCCACCCGTGAACTTTCACCAGAGAAGTTTGGCCGGGTTCTTCAAAAGGGTAAGCACCTTCTGTTTAACCACCCGTGAACTCTCACCAGAGAAGTTTAGCCGAGTTCTTCAAAAGGGTAAGCACCTTCTGTTTATCCACCCGTGAACTCTCACCAGAGAAGTTTGGCCGGGTTCTTCAAAAGGGGAATCACCTTCTGTTTAACCACCCGTGAACTTTCACCAAAGAAGTTTGGCCGAGTTCCTCAAAAGGGTAAGCACCTTCTGTTTAACCACCCGTGAACTCTCACCAGAGAAGTTTGGCCGAGTTCCTCAAAAGGGTAAGCACCTTCTGTTTAACCACCCGTGAACTCTCACCATAGAAGTTTGGCCGAGTTCCTCAAAAGGGTAAGCACCTTCTGTTTAACCACCCGTGAACTCTCACCATAGAAGTTTGGCCGAGTTCCTCAAAAGGGTAAGCCCCTTCTGTTTAACCACCCGTGAACTCTCACCATAGAAGTTTGGCCGAGTTCCTCAAAAGGGTAAGCACCTTCTGTTTAACCACACGTGAACTCCCACCAGAGAAGTTTGGCCGAGTTCCTCAAAAGGGTAAGCCCCTTCTGTTTAACCACCCTTGAACTCTCACCATAGAAGTTTGGCCGAGTTCCTCAAAAGGGTAAGCACCTTCTGTTTAACCACACGTGAACTCCCACCAGAGAAGTTTGGCCGAGTTCCTCAAAAGGGTAAGCCCCTTCTGTTTAACCACCCGTGAACTCTCACCATAGAAGTTTGGCCGAGTTCCTCAAAAGGGTAAGCACCTTCTGTTTAACCACACGTGAACTCCCACCAGAGAAGTTTGGCCGAGTTCCTCAAAAGGGTAAGCCCCTTCTGTTTAACCACCCTTGAACTCTCACCATAGAAGTTTGGCCGGGTTCTTCAAAAGGGTAAGCACCTTCTGTTTAGCCACCCGTGAACTTTCACCATAGAAGTTTGGCCGAGTTCTTCAAAAGGGTAAGCACCTTCTGTTTAACCACCCGTGAACTCTCACCATAGAAGTTTGGCCGGGTTGTTCAAAGGGTGAGCACCTTCTGTTTAGCCACACGTGAACTCCCACCAGAGAAGTTTGGTCGGGTTCTTCAAAAGGGTAAGCACCTTCTGTTTAACTACCCATGAACTTCCACCAGAGAAGGTTGGCCGGGTTCTTCAGGGTAAGCACCTTCTGTTTCACCAACCGTGAAAATTGAGAATGAGAGAATAAAACGATAGGAATAATAATGTCATGAGTTGATTTTGATTTTTTTTTATGAAAATAATGCATTAAAAATGAGCACATGACAACTTCAGCACATGACAATAATGTCCATCATCGACGCTGTCCTTGTTTCAATTCAATTTGGATATCCGATTCTCACATGCCTTACCTGTGAGAATCGCGGGCGTTTTGCGATTCTAATGTGGATTTATGTGATGTATGGCTTGTGGTGCAGCACGAGCTTTAATGAATTTTCCAGAATAAACGTGAATTTTATTTGGAGAAAAGCAATTATTTGGTATAAAATCTACAACATTTAAATTTGTTTAAAAAAATAGAAGTAAACATGAGCTTGAAATACTAATTTTCCAGAATTACGCAATTTTATCTTGAGAAACACAATAATTTGATGTAAATAATAGAAAATTTAAATTCTGTTTACTGAAAACAAACAAAAGGAAAAGACGCTGTAAACACGAGTTAAAATTATAATTTTTCCAGAATAAACAAGATTTTTATCGTGAGAAACGGAATAATTTGACGTTATTAATAGAACATTTAAAAATTGTTTAAAATAAAAAAAACACGCATAAACAATTTGAAAATAACACCAGGCCTGTTATTTTACATGTTCATGGTTTTGATATAAACCATGTGTTCAGGCGGAAGATGTCCTGTGGGTATATATAATTTACATATCTGTATATAAAAAAACGAAACGAAAGAAAACAACATATTAATGTTTTCTTACCTGGAAGAAAAGTAACTATGAATAACTTGTTAGCCGTTCTAGTGGGCGTGGTATTGGTGATTGGCAGTGGTAAGCTGATTTATTTATTTATTTATTTGTTGAATTTTTATTTATTTATTTGTTGAATTTTTATTAATTATTTATTTTCTATCTATTTTCCAGTTTTTTATGTTTTATATAACTTTCACCCCCATGCACGTTTATCTACAACCGTTTGTACACCGGATAATCGCATGACATCAATATGAGAGGAAATGGCGTCGTTGTGTGGTAATAATTGAAACTAGAGTTTCCAATATCTTGAAATTCCCCATGTGTTTCAAATGTTTATTATTATAAATGATAATAATTTAAGAATGTATCTTATTTATACTAAGTAGATAATTTGTTTATATATTATCATATATATTAAGATTCAGATCAGAGACATATAAAACCCTGTAATACTACAACATTTTAACAACGCCTTTGGTGACAATAATCCAAGCATCAACAAGACAGCAACGCGACATCTATCGGTTGTGATGATTATATAGTAAAGGTCTTAGTGTCGAAATTTGACCGCGAGCGGTAGCTCAGTTTATAGAGTGCTCGCTCCATGCCATAAGTGTCAGCTCGTGGGGTCGAACCCCGACCGGGTCTGACCCAAGACTTGAAAGTGGGTAGTGACTGTTCTTTCGCTAAGCGCTCGGCATTACGAAATGAAAGTCACGGTTTTTTTGGATGGGAACATAAAATAAAGGAGGTCCCGTGTCACAGCAGATGTGGCACGATAAAGATCTCTCCCTGCACGTTGCCCTTATCGCACTGCAAAAGTCCAAATTTCTGGCACTTCATCTATAGCTGGCGACGTCTCGATGTAAGTGAAATATTTTTGACTGGGATGTAACACTCTATTTAATCAATCAATCAGTGCCGAAAGTTAATCAATTAGCTAACAAATAAGAAGTCCATCTCGGTTCCTCATTACTGATAACGGGACAGACTTAATGCATCTTTTATCCATGGGTCGGCAGCTACATTTCTTTCACCAGTTGTCCATATATCGGTCACCCGGCAGCCGAGTTTCGACTTTTTTCGTTAGCTCAGTGTGAAACTTTCGCCGGGTCTGTACTAGATACCGTAGTTCATCGTCTCCGAGAGACCGCGGTGGCCTAATGAAAAAGACGTCAGTCTTCGAAATCCAGACTATCATCGCTGTGTGTTCTAGTCCCGCTCAGACCACATGTGGCAAAATGAATTCTCCTTGCCGTTGGCCTTTACTGGTTTACTTGGTATCAGTATAATGGCCTAGAAGAGTGATGCGCTTGTCTGCGGCGTACTGACTCTGCGCGTTAGCACCTTAAAGTAGCCCTGAGTGCGCGCTAGTACAATGCAGACCATACAACACAAACGCACCTCACATGCATATATATATATATACATGAAATATTCATAGATTAATCCCTAGAGATTAATAAAATAGTTCTCATCGCGAATAGCCGAAACAATGCTGGTGGGACGTTAAGTAACATCCAACCAACCAACAATCATCTTCACTTATATTGGAACGTTACTTAAGAACATACATCGGAATTGTAAAGAACACTGGTTGTTCGCTTCGTATGTTGGAGGTCTCTGATTCGAAATCCGGTCGGGGTCTGACCAATACTTGTAAAAAGGTAGTGACTGTTCTTTCCACAACCAACAGGCATTTACAAATGAGAGTCACGTGGTCTTTCAGAAAGGACCATAAAAACCGATGTCGCTTGTCACAACAGGTGTTCCACTTTAAAGATATTGCTCTGAGCGCTCTGCAATAGTTGAAAATCAGCCAATTGGCCTATGGTTGGTAACGTTTCGATATTAGTAATGTCTCGATATTTATATGTGAAATATTCTTGAATTAGACGTTAGCCTCCATTCAATCTATCTATCAATCAATCAATCAATCAATCAATCAATCAATATTAATTATAGAACTTTGAACAACACTTCGGATCACGTGACAATAATTGATGCACTTCATTTCCGCAATTTGATATCGATGTTCCGCTAAAACAAGATATTTCATTTCTACATGAAAAAGTGAATTTTCGGGATTTTTTTGTTTTATTTTTGTATTTCCACAAACTTCACGATATTATTTCCCGCCTTCTATCTACCTAATTTTGCCAGTAATCTGTTGCCTCTAGCTCACTTAATAGAGATAGAAGTGTTATTTGTAGTTATTTTGATTCTTATACAAAAACTTAACTATTTACATTTGTGACGTTTTAATGATAGGAGTATAATTGCCTTTGCTGATATGACGTCACTCATCTCTTGCTTATGCTTATGCCTATATGCATGACGTCACTTAATGGCTGTTCCGGCGATTGGAAATGCATGTCGTAAACGACACATTTTTTAACTTGAGTCATTTCAGGATAAAAAAAACAAAATCAGATTATTTTCAAAAATGCTAAATGTAAATACATGTATACCCATTGAACTGTAAAGAGTTGGCGACTTTAAATGCCGTGAGAAGCAAACTAGCTAATCACAATGCGCTAGTGAGCGGTTTTCAGTTTGCTTTGCACAGCAACGGAGGTTATAACATTATAAACACCATTATTAGACAGTTAAGTGTTTAATTAAATGCTGTTACAGGGCAGACACTGGAAGTGTTGAATAAACAGGACCTACTACATTACCTAGGACGTATGTTACAAGACGATAAGGTAAACCAAGATCTACACGAAAATGAAGTCAAACGGGGTCATGAAATCTTTACCGATGACGAACTGAGGTAGGTAGTAAGGCTTTCACACACACACACACACACACACACACACACACACACACCGCGAAAAAGGTTCAGTTCTAGAGTTTTATTTCGGATGAGCCTCAAAACCGAGATCCTGTGTCTCAGTGCATCTGTAGAATTTTGAAAAAAATGTTGGCCACATGTGGCTTTTATAAAGGATTCTGATAATTAGTAGCAATTAAAACAACTGAGCTTAGAAAACAAACACACACACGTGCGCGCGCGCGTATTCTTACGCGTATTCTTCCGCTACTTTCAAATTTCCCGCGGTTATTAAGTGTAATATCCGCTTATTATTATTGTTTTAAAAATCTTATATTCAATAGAAAGGTCAATGATATTTCTTTTTGTATGCAATCAAGTTCATTCATTTTTCCATAACGAAAATATATTTATATAGATCTATTTCTATCATTGTCTATATGAATCATACAAATCACTTTAATCATAATGCCTACAAAACACGCATTCCTCATGTGAAACAATCGGGGGGAAACCTTAAAACCGATATCCCGGTGTCACGGTATGCGTGATATGTTAAAGAACCCAAACTGCACATTGCCATGAGTGCACTGCAAAGGTTACAAAAGACGTTATAAAAACCTATGTCCCGTGTCACGACAGGTGTGTGCGTTATTTAAAGAAGAAAGCCTGCACGTTCATATAGTCAAATTTTCTTCCACTTCAGCTAACGCTGGTTTCGTCTTGATAAAAGTGAAATATTCTTGACGAAAAACCAACCAATTAATCAATTTATCAATGCTACTAACCACACTAAGTCCTGGTGCATATTTTATGGTATAACATAATAAACATGTTGATGCTGCTAGTATATTGTATGACAACAAGCCATTAAAGGATGTGTGTTTTTAGGACCAATGTTTTATGGAATAATTTAAAATGCTAGGGGCACCTGCAAGCACGCAGTAACTGTCCTCACCATTTGTCAAAGTCTGGAGATACATTTATATCTGTTAGAGATCTTGATTGGAAAGATCTTATATGAGCCGCTCCATCACAAAAATACCCTAATGGCATAAAATGTTGATACATGTATTTAGATAGTTTTCACAAAGGATATTAACCGCTCTATGACAAAACTACCCTTATAGCATAAAATTTCTATTTTTAGATGGTTTTCACAAAGGATATTAACCGTTCTATGACAAAACTACCCTTATAGCATAAAATTTCTATCTTTAGATGGTTTTCGCAAAGGATATTAACCGCTCTATGACAAAACTACCTTTATAGCATAAAATTTCTATCTTTAGATGGTTTTCACAAAGGATATTAACCGCTATGTGACAAAACTACCCTCATAGCATAAAATAACTACCCTCATAGCATAAAATTTCTATCATTAGATGGTTTTCACAAAAGATATTAGCCGCTCCATGACAAAACCCCCTTATAACATAACATATTGATGTTTAGATGATTTTCACAAAGGATGTTAGCCGCTCCATGACAAAACTACTGTTTTGGCATAAAGTATTGATTTCAAAATGGTTTTCACAAAGGATATTTTCTCCCATGACAAGTCATGTAATATAGAAATATTCCATTGAAATAATTAGCGCTGGTGGCGTTATAGAGACAAAAGACAATTGCATGACGTCATCATGTCGGGAACATGACGTCGTTTTCGAGAAAAGGACCCCAAAGTCTTCAAAATTTAGACATTTTGATTTTGTTTCAAATGTTTATTCTGGGAGTTTAGAGTAAATAATTTTGCTTTGTGGTTTATACATCTTTAAACCAAAATCAGGCACATTCTTTCCGATGGTGATTTTTATTTTAAAGAAGAATGTTGAATAACAAAGTTAATTTTTTCCACCATGGCGTAGATGTTTATGTAAATCGAATTTAAAGCCAAATATTGGCAATAAAATGGGAGAAAAAAGTCCATTATTATTTATGTAGTGATTTATGAGTTTATTAATAGGATAGGGAAATCTCACCCTCGGGGTTGAACATTTCTGGTCAGAGACTCGACAAGCCTCGTCTCTGACTGAAATGTTCAACCCCCGGATGAGATTTCCCTATCCTACATGGATACTCATAATGGATTCTTATAAGCCGCTCCATGAAAAAACTACCCTTATGACATAAAATATTGATTTTAGATGGATTTTGAAAAAGGTATAGTGTTAAATCATAAGACGTAATTGTAGTATCGTGATTAAAAACAAGTAACTCGTGATTGAACACTTGTAAACAAGCTTTAATGGCTGGTCCTTCTCACGTGGTTTTTCAAGGGGCGTAATCCATATTTATCAATAGCATTGTCTCCCTTAGACCACAACATACCATTACTGTACTTGTGTACAGACACAATGGAATCTTTGACGTCCTTTTCTCATACTATGACATAATTGCCATAGGGGTTGTTTTGTCATGGAGCGGCTCGTATATTAGTTCTAACTAACGTTATACAGAGATATATGTGATTGGCACTCAGCAACCATCCACAATTGTATAAGAATTATTTATTTCACATTTCAGGAAAATTATACAGTTGATATCGGAGTTACGTCCCCTGATTTGTCATGATGATCAAAAACAGTGTAAAAAGAAGGGACAGCACTGTGCTTGGAAGGCCGAGTGTTGTAACAAGTCAGCCCATTGCTATGGATGGGTGTGCTCAAAGTAGTCAAACGTCACATTTGGAAATATTACCGCAATTGTTTTTTTAATAATATAGCCATTGTCATGCTTATTTTTATAGTAAGTTTTGGGTCAAGCCCAAATTTCAAAATCATTCTAAACTAAGATTTTCAATAACTTTTGTCGTTTTATACTTGAGTAGTTGTGAAATGATGTAAATAAATAAATAAAAAAATTGTCTCAATTGAATTTTGATCAGTTACCATAGCAACATATAACATAATACATGGTAGATTTTTTCAAAAAAATCAATACCACGAATCTGCTGAATTTTGGCATGATTTTACTCCAGTCAATTAAACGTTTTTTTGATAGATAACATATTTGTTGTGTTTGATAATATAATTTTCCAGGAAACAATTGGTATACCAATGGGTACAACCTATGCACCGTTGTTTGCCGATTTGTTTCTTTATTCTTATGAAGCAGAATTTATGCAAAACCTTGTAAAATCTGGAGAAAAGACTGTCACCAAATCATTCAACTCAACATACAGATATAAAGATGATGTTCTGTCTCTTAACAATCCTAAATTTGGAGACTATGTGAATGTCATATATCTTAGTGAGCTTAAAATAAAAGACACTGCTGATTCCTAAAGTTATGCTTCATATTTAGACTTATACCTGAATTATGACGCCCACGAAAGGCTACATTTGAAACTTTATGACAAACGTGATGACTTCAATCTTCAATTTTTCTATTGTCAACTTTCCTTTTTTATGCAGCAATATGCCTACTTCTCCTGCTTATGGTGTATTTGTTTCCCAATTAGTACGCTATGGTTAGAGCTTGTTCCCTCTATGAAGAATTTGTACAACAAAACAGACTGCTGGCAAATAAACTGTTCATCCAGGGATATTGCGAGCCTAAGCTTATCAAGGCCCTCAAAAAGTTTTATGGCCGTCATTACAGTATTGTTGACAAGTTTGATGTCTCTGTGTCTAGAATTGCCAAGTTATCAGATCTAAAGTTCTTACTTTGCTTCTGAATTGTGATTCTGACATGGATTGATATGGTTTTTTGTTTGTTTGTTTGTTTTTTTTTTTTTTTTTGTTTTTTTTTTTTTTTTTTTTGTTTATTGCTGGTGGAACTTTCCCCGATGATACCATTAGCCTTTTAACATTTTAATGCAGTACAAACAAAATAATAGAGAGCCTGAGACGTCTCGCTCTATAACCATGGACACTAGACTAGCAGTTAATATCGGTGCCTGTAGGATTACCCTTCAGGATGTATTGTGTCAGTTCCGATCATCGTTACTTCTATAAAGATTCACAAAAAAAGTTTGAAATAAATAAAAAGATCAACAATCAAACTTTAAGATATTTTTAATTATGACAATTTAGCACACTGCATTGTTACAACTTGTAAATTAAAAAACTGCAAAACCTGTAAAAATTTTAATAACTGATTACTGATTAACCATTACACTTTACGAAGTCACGATAATCTGAATTGTAAATCTTCCAATGTTGTATATGGAATTTAGTATATCACATGTTAATTTGTTAAATAATCATTGGATAACTACATGAATACTATTTTATGTAGAAATAATCTGTCCTTGTCAACGCATAGCAACGGGACTACACCTAGGTATCAAGAATCCCTGACGCAATGGACTTGCTATAATAATACTATCAAATGAGCAAGTAGTATTGTTCAAAATAAATTGGTACGAACATTTTTATCAAAACGTCATCTAGAATTAACGAGAAATCGTGCAATTTCTGATAAAATTAACGCCTTTTCGAAAAACGTGTCAAGCAGTATTAGTAAGTTATAAATTGTCAAATTAATGATGCAAATAAATATTTAAATACCATATCTACCGTGTACAGCCCTTTCCAAGACAGAATCGCTGAATATTTAACTGAAATAACTATTTATTAAAGATGGTAAACCTATCTTTTCAGTAAGAAATGTATGCGTTAAACGCAGAGAAGGGGTAAATCAAGTAATGTCCATGTGGGTATTTGTTATAAAGTTTGCAAGTACACCATAAAAATCCTAATTGTATCTTATGCGATACTCGCATCTTTGACCAGACTGCCGAGTGATTCTCACCGCATGTCATCACAAAATTGCTAATTGTAGCATTTTTCCTCTGAAGTTAAGCGTATTTACACAAAACCTCAAGAGGAATCGAGCACTGCTCGTGAGTAAGTTAATCCCTTAAGAAGTGTACTGTATGAGGGGAAAAATCTTGACCAGAAAGTGAATAGGGAAAATCATGACTGAAGTTAAAACAAGTGAAAAAGGTGCAAGACTATAATGTATAAAATAGCACGGCATGGAAGCGGCACAAGACAACAGTATGTTCGCGTAAATAAAATACAATGAGTAAATCAAATTTAATGGGTGGTTGTCAGCGTTCGGCTTCCATACCAACAGTAAGTAGACCAAAAGACAGAAATTTAATATTATAATTTATTAAAGGACATAAATACACATAAGGGCAAGATAATACGGAGTGCAATGAAAATTAAATGATGTGATGTAAAACACCAGCAAGCACAAATTACATAAGTACCTAGCAACAATAAGCACTATCAGAAAAAACTAATGCCTTGAAAGTTAATATGAAAATATGTTCATCAAGACAATTACAATGCTGAACAGAATTATTCATAACAATCGACAGAATAACTATTTGCTCAATGTATATATGTATCATAGAAATACCTAAGCTCAATTAACAGCTCAAATAGCTCAGCCCAAAACACGAAACAGTTATGTACAACATGTAATGGTCTAGGACTATGAAAACGAGTACTATCATTACGACATTATTATGGATGACACACATTGTAAATCACGTGTATAAAAGGGCGGAACATTTAAAAATAAATGTCAAGCAAAGTTAAGCCTCCATTACTGGCCTAAAATTATGCATGTGACAATCCTAATACTGAAAAATTAGTAAACTGCCCTATATAAAAAAATGGACAAATATATATATATATATATATATATATATATATATATATATATATATCAATTCTGTCCACTGCCGGCACTGTCCTAAATAAAACCCCAAACTACCGCGAAACCACCCCCCTCCCGAACGCGACAAATTGAAAATAAAAAAAAAAGTAAACTAAATAAAAAAAGGCAAACAGCGTACAGAATCAATATAAGGACATTCTAGCCATACAATTTTTAAAATACCCTGAACTAGACACCACGGACACCACTTCACAGCACGGCAGACGACAAAAGAGAGAGCACATGTCTTGAATCTCCCTATTTATAGGCATATAATGACGATGATCACACCTGAAAAAAAAACAACAACAATGACCTGAATATCCTGATGTGACTTTGAATGAGGCCCAATTGGTGTATAATTACATATTATACCAGTTTTAATTTACAGCACTAGACGGCCGTTTCGGAATACAATTCCTCATCAGTAGTGCTTGGACCAAAATTATGAAACCAAAATTATTATAATGTTGAAAAGCTACCAAAGGACCAAAATATATTTTACCAAATTAAGCTAAGGAAATACTATGCATGAGGGAGTATACCTTAGTTTTTGAGAAATTTCAAATTTTAACTTGCAGGAAATTTAGACAATTATAATATATTTCTGACAATAATACGAAATTATTGCCTACTGAGTTTGTGATATCCTCGGGGCACCAGCCACCAACAGAGATATCGTCGAAACGTTTGCATGTAACCATATTCAACACATGCATCTAACTGACCAAGACATGACACGTACCATAACCCAGTCGGACCATGCTGTCTACGACTAAAGTGTGCCCATGCAAATTACCCACGAAATATTAACAAGTCAATTTGCATAAGAATAACTAACAGACGCGTGTTAAAAATTATGTTAAATTATAGTAAAGGAGAGGCCAAAAAGGGGGCAATTCCAGCCATTACCCAAGATAGAAGAAAAGGTAGAAAGATTAAAGATAGAAAAATGAGGACTAGAGTGGGGTAATGGCATGACCCACGTTACATAATTTTTTTTTCTTTGCGTATAATTTTCAATATATGTCTTGTTTGCAAGTGTGTAGGAGATTATTTTAATCTATATTCTACTTGGATGATACAGGCTTAGAGCGGCAGTAGCAATATTTTGGTTAAACTATGACAAAATTTACGCATCTGCTTCGGTAGACTGAAACTGATCCGAAGTGTTTGAAGAAATGACTGGTTCATTTAAGTTGTTAAAGACACTGGAGGATGCGTTAGAATGTCTTTTGTTCCGTGGGGTATATGGTAATTTGCATGCTTATAATTAAAGTATGAAACAGAGTACAAAGTAACAACAACTTACCTCGTGTTTGGATTTGAAGCGAGGATGTGCGATTCTATCATACCTTATATGCGAGTCACACGGGCGTTTCAGCGATTCTATATTGAAAAGGGTTGTACACGGCGATATTTAGTTTGAAGGAGCATTAGATATTTTAATTTTGTTGTAAATGGTGTTTTCAATGCAAATTGTTTCGCCATCCAATAATTTTGCTCCAACCCAGCATGTTCACACGAGCTCTTTTTAAAATAACCAACCGATAATAAATGTTAATAAAAAATTGAGGCTACTTCTGAGTCCTGACTAAATAAATTTAAGACATTTTTTAATATATAAATGTTATATAAAACATATTTCAGTGAAAAATACTTCCCGTGTTTTACAATATTGAGTTATCATTATCTATCAAACCAACAACGTACACTGGATGTTTCTACTAATCAGGATCTATCAAACCAACAACGTACACTGGATGTTTCTACTAATCAGGATCTATCAAACCAACAACGTACACACTGGATGTTTCTATTAATCAGAATCTATCAAACCAACAACGTACACTGGATGTTTCTACTAATCAGGATCTATCATACCAACAACGTACACACTGGGTGTTTCTACTAATCAGGATCTATCATACCAACAACGTACACACTGGATGTTTCTACTAATCAGGATCTATCATACCAACAACGTACACACTGGATGTTTCTACTAATCAGGATCTATCATACCAACAACGTACACACTGGATGTTTCTACTAATCAGGATCTATCAAACCAACATCGTACACTGGATGTTTCTACTAATCAGGATCTATCATACCAACAACGTACACTGGATGTTTCTTCTAATCAGGATCTATCATACCAACAACGTACACTGGATGTTTCTACTAATCAGGATCTATCATACCAACAACGTACACACTGGGTGTTTCTACTAATCAGGATCTATCATACCAACAACGTACACACTGGGTGTTTCTACTAATCAGGATCTATCATACCAACAACGTACACTGGATGTTTCTACTAATCAGGATCTATCATACCAACAACGTACACACTGGGTGTTTCTACTAATCAGGATCTATCATACCAACAACGTACACACTGGGTGTTTCTACTAATCAGGATCTATCATACCAACAATGTACACTGGATGTTTCTACTAATCATGATCTATCATACCAACAACGTACACACTGGACGTTTCTACTAATCAGGATCTATTATACCAACAACGTACACTGGATGCTTTTACTAATCAGGATCTATCATACCAACAACGTACACACTGGATGTTTCTACTAATTAGGATCTATCATACCAACAACGCACACTGGATGTTTCTACTAATCAGGATCTATCATACCAACAACGTACACACTGGATGTTTCTACTAATCAGGATCTATCAAACCAACAACGTACACTGGATGTTTCTACTAATCAGGATCTATCATACCAACAACGTACACACTGGATGTTTCTACTAATCAGGATCTATCATACCAACAACGTACACACTGGATGTTTCTACTAATCAGGATCTATCATACCAACAACGTACACTAGATGTTTCTACTAATCAGGAGAGGAAATAATTTGAGATAACTTATTTATCTTCGTTTTGACAAGAAATTGCATACCACTATAGTAACACACAACACGCGAAAAGCATCTGTGAAAAAAGCTAATATTGTTCTGGATGAACGAATTATGGCATGTCTTAAATAAACTATGCTTAAAAAGTTCAACTACTCACAAATTGCAATAGCGTTAAGAAAGACAAAAATAATAATGTAATACTAGCTAAGTCAGGCTTTTTGTAAACATAAAGAAAATAAATATTTATAATGTGTACAGAATAAAGAGAGTACGTTGCTTTATTCATTTATTAATCTACTAATTGTAAAATTTTGACTTTTGCTTGATATTAAACATTTTGATATATATCTGAATTACTACTAGATGTTTTGTTAATCATTTTGTAATGTGCCGATTTATGTGACACTAATAGTTTTCAAGTAAATAGAAAAAAAGCAAAATTAACAATTTATACATATATATTTTCTTTTCAGAGCCACTTCTATCTGGATAGAATTCCCTTCTATCGGGTTAAAAGTCACTTCTGTCATGTGCTACTTTTGAATTATTATGAAATAATACAGTCAAAAGTAGCACGTGACACTTCTAACGCGTTAAAAGTCACTTCTATCGGAACAACAGTCGCTTCTATTGGTTAAATGTTGGTTTCTAATGTTCAGATTTCAAAATATTTGTTACTACATATAGCGGTTTTCATTTACTACATTTGTGGTTACAAAAATTGTTACTACATTTGTGTAGTTCGTTACTACATATGTGACACCATCTTATTACATTTGTGACCGTTACTACATCTGTGGTTGTTACTACATATAGGGGTACCACACGCCTTTTAATTCGCGTTATTACGCCTTTCTAAAGGCGATATAACGCCTTTAATTCGCGTTATAATGCCTTTTATTTCGCGTTATAACGCCTTTATTTTGCATTATAATGCCTCAAGTTTAATTCGCGTTATAACGCCTTTCAATTTGCGTTAAAATACGCCTTTATTTCGCGCTATTTCGCGATATAACGCCTTTTAATTCGCGTTACTACGCCTTTGTTTTGCATTATAATGCATTTATTTCGCGTTTTAACGCCTTTTATTTCGCGTTATAACGCCTTTCTAAAGGCGTTGTCATATACCATTTTTTTTTAAATTTAATCATAAAATACAGTCAAAAAATGGTATATGACAATACCATTTTTTTATACTTTATGATTAAATTTTAAAAAAAGGTATATGACAGCGTTAAATTTTTTTTATCTGAATTGAGTGTTTCCCACTTATTTCTCTTTCTAATTTTTGCATTTAAATAAAATCCCGAATGAACAATATGATAATTTATTTATTTATTTATTTATTTATTTATTTATTTATTTATTTAACTATATATTTAATTATTTAATTACTAATTTAAAATAATAAATTTAACTTAAAATCTCCAAAATGCATTTACTGAAACCTTTACTGTTAGTCATTTAGACACTAATTCACTAACCTTAAAAAGACAAATCCAGGTTCATTTTATTACATTAATTCCATCTCACATAGTAAAGTGAGGATGGACAATTTCGCCGAACTATTTAACGGACCTGGACTGCCCTGTAGTCAAATTTTAGCGCGTACTCTATTAATTTTAAATTTGCCGCCCGAAGTTTTAACTAAGACAATTTTATTTATCAAGACAATAGATGCTAACAACTTATTCCTTAATTTTTTGCAAATTTCAAAATTAAAGATTATTTATTAGGACACGATAGATTTCTATCTTATTACCTATGGGTTTGTCAAATTATAAGGACAATTTACACGTCAGAGCGACTGCTAAATCGAACACAACCTTTACAGCCAAAGGGTCAATTTGACAAGTGATATATTCTAATCGCTAAAAAAATATTACACATTATACCTTATTTCCGAGTTCAAAGAAATTAATTAACACTATAGATTTATATCAATTATGTAACTCAAAGACAACTTTCTTAATATTTCAATTTTCTTAAAATTTTCATAAAACTATAGCTAATTAGAATCTAAATTTAAACATTAAAATTAAAGTTTTTCTATTAATATCTAATATTTAGCCAATATTTATCTTAAACAAATTATACCTAATTTTACACCATTACAATATCCATAATCTTTGTGGCTCTTTTTTATTTGTCGGCCTCTGTATATCATGGATTTCTTGTACTTTTTCGCTATCCACTTTAATTCCAATTTCTCCAAATTTGTGACCTATATATGTAACTTCTGTGCATCCAATTTTGCTCTTCTTTTTGTTTAATTTCAGATTGATTTTCCTAGCCCTCTTAAGTACTTTTCTGAGTGTTTTATTATGTTCCTCTAATGTAGATCCCCACACTAAAATATCATCTACAAAAACTTCACAATTTTCAATATCTTCAAAGATTTGTGATGCTCTTTTCTGAAACACTTCGGGTGAGCTGCTTACACCAAATGCTAAGCGCTTGTATCTGTACCTTCCAAAAGGAGTATTGAATGTTAATAATTTTGAACTTTCTTCGTCAACTTTTATTGTCCAAAATCCCGACGATACATCTAAAGTACTGAAATATTTTGCACCATTTACTTTCGACGCTATTTCTTTTACAGTTTTTATTGGGTAATGTTCTCTTTGTACTGCCTTGTTTAAGTCTCTGGGATCAATGCAAATTCTAACTTTATTTCCTGGTTTTTCTACAGTGACCATTGAATTTACCCATTCACTTGGTTCATGTGCTTTTTCAATCACATCTTGTGATTCCATTTTATCGAGTTCAGCTTTTACTTTCTTTTTGAGCGCGAATGGAACTTTCCTTGGTGGATGAATTACCGGTTTGATTGACTTATCTATTTTAATATGATGTTCACCTCTCAGGCATCCTAATCCTTTGAAAACATCTGCGTATTCATCCATTATTTCATTTGGATCTTTGTTATTGTTTATGTTAACTACATGCACTCTTTTGACCAGGTTCATTTACATGCACGTTTTTAATCCTAACACTGGAATAACATTTCCATGTACTATTTGGAATTCAACAAGGTAAAATTTTCCTTTGTATGTTACTGTTAGTGTAGTTTTGCCTAACACTTTTATTTTATGTCCAGAATATGCCACTAATCTTGCTTTGGGTTTATTTAACGGTTTCCTAGATATCCTGTTATACACATTTTTAGGTAGCACATTACACTGAGCTCCCGTGTCTAGTTTCAAACAAACTTTTTGTTTACCTATTTGTATACTTATTTTTCAGTCAGTCTGGTGAGTTTCTTTCAACAGTGTCAATTTTGAAACCATCACTGTCACTTTCACTACCTTCAATATAGTGCACATTTTGCTTTTTCTTCGGTTTTATTTTTTGTCCGACACTTTACTGCAAAATGATTCATTTTGCCACATTTTTTACAAGTTTTTCCAAATGCAGGACAGTTTCTTGGTCCATGTCGCTTTCCACATTTTTGACAGTCATATTCATATTCTGTATTTTTTCTAGTTTGCTGTATTTGTTCCTTTCCTTTCTTTTTTCTTAAAACATTTACTTGTGCCTCTCCCTGGGCATCATTCATTTTTCTTAATTGCTGTTCCGAAAGTTCTGTTGCTCTACAGATTTCCAGAGTTTTTTCTAGAGTTACATCTGACTGTCTTAGTAGTCTTCTTCTTACAGTGTCATTCTTTATGCCACACACTATTCTGTCTCTAATTAAATAGTTTTCAAAGGCATCAAATTCACAGGATTTGGCCTTTACCTTCAAGTCAGTGACATAGTTGTCTATATTTTCACCTTCTTCTTGGACCCTTGTATTGAACACATGTCTCTCATAAGTAATATTCCTTCTAGGGTTACAGTATTCCTCAATTTTTTGTGTTATTTTTTTCAGTTGTAATTCATCCCCTGGATTGTCCCATGTAAATGTGTTATATATTTCCACTGCCTCTGGACCAATCACATGTAACAATGTGTTTGCTTTTATTTCTTCTGGTACTAAGACCTTCAGCTACTAAATAAATATCGAACTGTTGTTTGAACTTCCTCCAGTTTTCTTTTAAATTCCAAGTTAAATTTAAAGACGGAGGTGGTGAAAGCCTTTGCATTTTTAGATATTTTATATCAATTTTCTGACACCATGTTATGTTATTCTACACTGTATAAGACTACAACACGTCTTGTATGTTTTGACTACAATTTTATTCTATATCTAAATTAAACTAAACAGACAAATATCAATACATTCTTGTAGGCGTGGTTAACTGTATCAATAGAGAGAGGGAGAGAGGAGAGCTGAGACCTATAATGTGATGTCCAGCTGTTCAATAAACCATTAAGCACTAGAGTGTTAATCTTATTTTAACTGACCTACAGCAGTGTGTGAGAAAGTATTTAAACTAAAATAAATATTTAAATTAGCTATATCATAACAGGCCGAACTTCTACAATGAAATTATTTCAGCTATTGATGCTGGGAAAGAGGTCAGAGCTGCTTTTCGTGACATATCTAAACAGTCTTAGGAATAGGGGGTATACCCAAGATTTTTCTCTTGCTCTGACTCACAGTAGGATACTAATTCCCTATCAATACATAAACATTAACCCATTATTAAATAACCATTAAAGGTCACCGGTCACCAAATTTATGAATTTTGTAATTTGCATTCCTATGGGTAGAGTTGTCAATATTGATGTGTCTGGTGGGTTTTCACACATTACAGTTACCTGTAATATACTAAAAACTTACCTGAACGAAGTTCTAATACTCGGTAATTTCCGACACCGCTCGTAACTTTCCGGCGACCTAATTGATGACGTACATGGTGTTAAGCTGCTGAGGAAAGACACATTACCTATATATGTATCCATATGTAACATGTGGGTTTGTGTGCCATTTTGAAGGGTTTTAAAGTTTGATTTCAAGTCAAAATTATATATTTTGTAATAATATACCACAATGAACAATAAATTTTTTTTCTCACAAATTTAAGAACAAATTAAAGCCAGATTTACACAAGTCCCTTATGCAACTTTCTACAACTTGAGTGCACATGGAAAACGCAAGAATAAAGTCGTATTTTCCAACAAACTCGCAAATTATTGTCAAAACTTGAAACAAAATATACTGACCTAATAGGAAAAAATATTTTTCATTCATTCATAAGTGAATTTAATTCTGTACAAAGAGTAATTTTTGAAGTTTTTAACAAAACGACTAATATAACCATGTCAAAATTATCCCTTCTGTACCTTCTTACTCGGAACAACTATAAATATTATTATTATGTCATAGTTGGAATATTCATGATGAAATATGAAAAACCCGAACAACATTGACCTACCTGACTCTAAATACCGGTACCCTGATGTAACTTTGAATTAGGCCCAATTGGTGTATAAACTTCGTCGAATTTTCCCAAAATTTCTCTATGTACAGATGAACTGAATAACTTTTTTTGTCATTTAAAAATATAGTTTGGTTAGGTCAGTGCATTTAATTTGCAATTTATTGATAGTTTAATGGAAACATTTTCAATTGAAAGAAATAAATGATGAAAACCATATGCACTCAATTTATGGAAATACAGTAATTGCTTTGAATGTATTGGGACTATTTTTTATATACGAGAAAAGTCAGGGAAATAAGAGTGGTATAATCATTTCAGAAAATATAAATTTTTATGAATAAATTCAGTCAAATAAAAAAAATCATAGATTTTAACAATTCAAAATTAATTTTATTCCGTAAGTCAGTCAGTTTACCAGTTCATATGTTCACACAAATCGAGACTTGTATGTCTCTTATTCAAATCAACTAATCTAATTTAACATTTATTTTTTCAAACACATCTTTTCAGAATCCGTCAAAAACGACAAGTAACATTTACCGGGTATATCATAAAGATTTATACACACGTGTCAATTAATGTTGCAAATTGTAAGGTAAACCCTGTTGATGTCTATTTATAAACAGGATGTTGCTTGCCAATGTAGCATATTGATAATCTCTTAATTACTGGTATGTGGGGGATGTAAATCACACTTTAACCGATATTAATTTAGTGTGAAAAAATTAAAGAAAGTATCACTCGAGTTTTGATTAAGCCGTTAGTTAGTCGGGTATAATCCTGCTGGTATCACATTTTGGTATGAGTTTTTTTCAGCTCATTAAAATTAGGCGTCCTCTACGGATAGCTGGAGAATACTTGTCAGCAGAGGGCCTAGTTCCAGTGCGAATTCCTTTAGGAACTGTGGTGGCACTTTATCTGGTCAGTTGCTTTGTGTGGTTTAAGGGAGGTCAGTAGCTTGTAGACGCCTTTTGGGTCAACTATAATATTTGCAATGCTGGTGTATGGACTCTCTGTTTTGTCCGGTTGGTTTGATAGGTTTTCTTTTATGTATACTGACTGAAACTGGTTGTTAAGGATTTCAGCTTTGGTCTGTCTATCACTGTATGTAAATCCATCTGTGTGTTTCAGTTGGGCAACACCAGAAGAATCTTGTTTTTGGCCTTCAAATAAGTCCACAGTTTCGTGGGATTATCGGATGGATTACAGCTTATGACTTCATCTATGTATTGATCATGAACCTTTCTGGTTTCCATTTGACTAATTTTTGAACATCTAAATAAAGAAAATAAAATAAAAACTTGCATCAAATCTCTCTCTCTCTCTCTCTCTCTCTCTCTCTCTCTCTCTCTCCTCTGTTTGTCCTTACTGTGGCTTTCTATCTTTGGTTTTCTATCACTGATGAAAAACTTGCTGCTGGTAAGTGGTTTGTCACCAAAATACTTCAACCCATTTTTGTGTGTTTTTATTTCTCTCAATATTTGCCTTTCTAATGTATTTTAATGTATCCGATTCTTTATGATTTTTTTTTAAAAATTGAAAAATTTGTCAATAAATAACGATGACCCCTCTCCTTTTTCATCCTGAAAGAATGCAAGTTTTTCAGCAAAAATTTTTAACAAGACATTATTCAACAATAACTGTTTATCTATTGTCCATCTTTGTGCCTGTAAAAAATAAAACCAAGCATAATTATGTGGAGAGATATCGATCAATGTTCAAACCTCACTCGTCCTACCTCGCATGAATTTTGACCGACTGGAAAATGTGTAACCCGTATTTTCTTTAATAACTTCAAAAATATCAAATATTTTTTAAAATCCAAAATATATTTAAACAATTTAGGTCATGCCCGATTTCATGTAAAAAATATTATAAAAATCCAATAGATATTTATTGAAATATAGATCAATGAAAATTGGGTGGTAAAATTTTGTTATCCTGCCTCGGATGAATTTTGACCGATTAAAAAAAGTGTAGCCCATGTTTTTTGTAATAACTTCAAAAATATCAAATATTTTTTAAAATCAAAAATATATTTTAAAAACTGAGGTCATGCCCTATATTACGTGTAAATATTATAATATTATAAGAATCCAATTGACATTTATTGAAATATAGATCATTGAAAATTAGGTGCAAGATTTTGCCAGCCCACCTACACATTTTATACCCCCTCACCAAAATACTTCAACCCATTTTTGTGTGTTTTTATTTCTCTCAATATTTGCCTTTCTAATGTATTTTAATGTATCCGATTCTTTATGATTTTTTTTTAAATTGAAAAATTTGTCAATAAATAACGATGACCCCTCTCCTTTTTCATCCTGAAAGAATGCAAGTTTTTCAGCAAAAAATTTTTACAAGACATTATTCAACAATAACTGTTTATCTATTGTCCATCTTTGAAATGTGTGCCTGTAAAAAATTAAACCAAGATAAATTTTGGTACCATCCACGTAGAAGTCCTTTTGCTCAACCTTTATTAATAAACTTTCGCTTTTTGCATGATTTTTTTTAATGTTTTAACTATAAAGGATTATTACTTTTTCAAAAGAATTTAATGGCAGGGGTACAAAATAAATTCAGATTTGAAGTACACACTTAAATTTAATGTAAATACAAAACAATAAATATTTGAATAACATTTTTGCACCAGGTACCAATAAAACAATTATCATATTATACATTACATTTGATTGTGGCATAAGCTGTGTGTTGTATGATGCAAATAAAGTTACATATATTATTATTATTATTATCATTATTATTATATTATTATTATTATTATTATTATTATTATATAACAGTTATATATAACAGTGATATATTACAAACAAATGTCAAGAAGGTGTAATATCATAAATGAAAAGTCTTTGAAATATCAAAATAAAATAAAAATATCAATCTAAATAAATAAAATTACCAAAATTATTAGAATTCATTCATCAAGCTGGTTTGAAATGTAATTTAAAGTTAACTTTTAAAGATATACACAGGATCAAATTGAATTGGACCATGATCAAACCCCTCAGGGTCATACTCTCACTTCAAGTGACCACTCTATTGTTACTTCAAAGAGTGTGTAAATTAGTGGGTGTGAAATAACAGCAGTTGGTCAGACTTCAATGGATACTCAGTCTGAGTAAGATTTTTACCCCTGTTCCTAGGACTGTAAAGCTTTTGACAGGGTTTTACACACTGGATTGCTTTGTAGATTTTTCATGAAAACTTCTAGAGTAGTTTAGCAGCTATTTAAAAGATCGTCAACAAGGAGTTGTAATCTCAAACACCACTTCTTCTTGGTTACGTGTTTCAGCTGGTGTTCCACAAGGACCAAGAAGAAAATTTCTAACCGTTTGGTATGCGAGTGGTTTATTATTTTTTAAATAGATACAATGACCAGTTCATAACGACCTGTAAAATATTTACTTATACATATTCCACTAAGGAACGATTTACCAATCACAGGTAAATTGACACGTGACAAACGTAGACATCTTTTTTCTATGAACAGCCGTGTCAACTTGTGACTTTCGGTTTCCTTTTTGGTTGTAATTTAAAGAATTTCTACAAATAAATGATGAGTACTGTTACACATAGATTCTCTTTCTGTGTTATTTTATTCCTGTTATTCATCATAATTGCTGATGAAAACGATAATGAAGAACTAGTAATTCACAACTTTCAAAACTTGTGGGGGTGGGGGTCTATTCTGTCAGATAATGGCATATGATATGGGTTTCGCCATGTGTTATTCTATATGCATGTATCCGTTTCATTTAAAATCTAAAGATACTTTAAAAGCAATGGACCCAAACCGCCCTCATTCGATAGTTCGACTGAGTTCCGAATGTATGTCAAATTAAATTCGGCCCACGTGAGAGTTCGCCTGTATTGTAATGTTTCCCAGCCTAAGTTGTTTAGCATACTGGATACACTGCCACTTGTGTAACCTTTGTAGTTATTACAGATGAAACATGCTGCTCTTCTTTGGACTTTTTCTATTGTGATGTTTCTTGGTGTATGGATCTCATATTGTGGAGGCGTATTCCAGAGTTGGTCTTACAATAGCCTGGTAAGCAGATGCTTTTGCAGATGGTTTGCAGCCTCTCAGATTTTTTTGAATAAAATCTAGTGAATGACTGGCTTTCTTAGTGATGTTTAAAATATTTCTATCCTATCGCAGACCTTCGCTGATGGTCACGCCAAGATATTTGCTGTTATCTTCCCTGTTGAGTATGTGGTCATGAAGTCTGTACTTGTTGATAAGAGGAGTCTTTTTTGTTGGAAATATGTAAAACTGTGCATTTCTCTGGATGAAAAGCCATCTGCCAAGTGTGTTCCCAGTTTTCAAGAGCTGTTAGGTCCTTTTGAAGGGTCTGTGAGTCTGAAGGACTGTTATCTTATGGAAAAGAAGTAAATCATCTGCAAATAGGCGTACATCTGAGTCTGTTACTTCAGGCATATCATTAATGAAGGTTAGGAAAAGTAATGAACCTAGCACTGTCCCTTGTGGGACCCCAGATATGATGTCTGCTGTGCTTGAGGTGGTGCCTTCAAGTGTAACTACTTGTGATCTACAGGGATCCACTTGTTGGTAGTTCCTGTCATGCCATAATTATCTAGTTTGTGTAATAAACGTTGATGTGGAACTTTGTCGAACGCCTTGGAAAAGTCCAGTAATATCACATCAACTTGTCCCCCAAAGTTAAGGCTTTTGGCTATTTCCTGTAAGGTGATGATAAGCTGTGTTTCTGTTGATCGTCTGGATCTAAATCCATGTTGTTGGTCACCTAGGATATTGTGGTTGTCATAGTGGTCCATAATATTGCTATGCACTATATGTTCCAGAACCTTACATGTAATGGATGTTAAGGATACAGGACGGTAGTTGGAGGCCTGGTGTTTGTTACCCTTCTTGAACAGTGGTATAATCGATGCCTTTCTCCATTCATCCGGAATTTGACCGTGGTCTAGGGATAGCTGGAGAATACTTGTCAGCAGAGGGTCTAGTTCCAGTGCGAATTCCTTTAGGAACTGTGGTGGCACTTTATCTGGTCAGTTGCTTTGTGTGGTTTAAGGGAGGTCAGTAGCTTGTAGACGCCTTTTGGGTCAACTATAATATTTGCAATGCTGGTGTATGGACTCTCTGTTTTGTCCGGTTGGTTTGATAGGTCTTCTTTTATGTATACTGACTGAAACTGGTTGTTAAGGATTTCAGCTTTGGTCTGTCTATCACTGTATGTAAATCCATCTGTGTGTTTCAGTTGGGCAACACCAGAAGAATCTTGTTTTTGGCCTTCAAAAAAGTCCACAGTTTCGTGGGATTATCGGATGGATTACAGCTTATGACTTCATCTATGTATTGATCATGAACCTTTCTGGTTTCCATTTGACTAATTTTTGAACATCAAAATAAAGAAAATAAAATAAAAACTTGCATCAAATCTCTCTCTCTCTCTCTCTCTCTCTCTCTCTCTCTCTCTCTCCTCTGTTTGTCCTTGTATACATGTATATTGTGTTGATTAATTTTTTAACATCCTTTGTAATTGTCTATATTCATTTCTCCTGTTATTTCCCTTTAAGTCAACACTGTGGCTTTCTATCTTTGGTTTTCAATGTTTTTTGTTATAACTTCAAAAATATCAAATATTTTTTAAAATCAAAAATATATTTTAAAAATTGAGGTCATGCCCTATATTACGTGTAAATAGTATAAGAATCCACATTGCCATTTATTGAAATATAGATCATTGAAAATTGGGTGTAAGATTTTGCCAGCCCGCCTACACATTTTATACCCCCTCCACGTGATAGGGTGTGTTTATTGCACATGCGCATACCTTAAGGGCGCAGTTGAGCCAGGACGTTTACAATTCAAGAGGCAGAAGTAATGTTGGAGGACTTTAATTAAGTTAACGGCAGTATTAGCCTACAAACCATGACAGTATTGTGTGGTAAGCTGTTTAATTTGTTTATATCGACGTGTTATAAAAGTTAAATATTTATTTACAGAGGTATTTTGTTCTGAGATATTTTGTTGCTTGGAGACTTTGTACTTTCGGTTTCATTTTAAATGTGACAAAGATTATTTTAAATTCTTTTGTAGTAGAGGGTGTCTGGGTAATACAGAATTTGGTTTAAACAATTGACCCATTTTGTTGGGTAGAATAAAAACGGTATTATCTGATTTTGAGTATTATCGTAGAAACTGGATTTTGGAAATAACCTTGGCTATTATAAACGAATACGTCATTGGGTGTGTGTAGTGCGCAAGACAATAGCGGACACCGGAAATGCTGATTCATAACAATCTTACATCACTGCAAATATTTAAAACATTAATTTATTGCCTATTAAATTTATGCTAACTAATACATAAACCCCATACAGTATTCCCATATATATCATACTACACAATGCAAGGTGTGTATGACATCATACAAAGATCAACCAAGTTTAGCACCAACACAAGTACTAGCTTTCCAAAAAGCTTGCCTGAGTAATCATGTTCTAATATGAGACCTTGGTGGCTGAGGGGCTTAAAGCGGATCACAGGCTTTTCACTGCTTAATGGTCCAATATATCTGTAATGTATTAGTTATAATATATATTGTGTTAAGGTTATGCGAGTTGTTCCCCTTTAACAGTTTAATTGTACTTTTGTAAAATACAGGTTCCCTATTAACTGTACTCTTTTATACAAACACTTTTATGATCATGAACAGTGTGTTCATGTCTTACGTTTAGTTGTTTATCTGAACCTGTATGCCAGGGTTAATCGCTCTAGACCCGATATATCTTTTTAGATCTCCTTTAAAAATCATCTCCTCTGTACTTACAAGAGATATAACTTAGATATACTGACAGGGCACCTAGTTTCATATTTGCACAAATCGTATCTGTAGGGGCCAAAATATGGAAATGGCAAGGTACTTGATGGGGAAATTGCCAAAATTAATGTATTTTTCAATATATCATGAACACTATACATTTTTTATATAGGCATGTATATTAGAATATTGTAGGGATTTCCACAACAATCATTTTGATATATGAACGAAGGTCATATGTTTAAAGGTCAAGGTCATAGATGCCATCTAATACTGAAATTGTTCATTATCTCAAAAAACTATAAACATTTTTGTATAGGCATGTATATTAGAATAGTGTAGGCATTTGTACAATGATCATTTTGATTTATAGAAAAGGGTTATGGGTTCAAAGGTCCAGGTCACATATGCAAAATAATACCAAAATGGTTAATTATCTTGAAAACTATTAACTTTTTGTATAGGCATGTATATTAGAATGTTGTAGGTATTGATACAACGGTTATTATGATGTAAAGAAAAAAGTCATTGGTATTTATGTTTTCTTTAATTCTATCAGCTAGCCATTAGTTATCAGGTGCGCATATTAGGCCCATGGGCCTCTTGTTTTATATTTTTATATTTATTTTTGAAAAAATCAACAAATAAGAATTACAATTGGATTTTTGGTGACCATGTGGTGCAGTAGTTAGCATTTCTGTTCACCACCAACCTAGTGCATAACCATTTTTTTACATGAGAAGGACACCTGGTTGGATTCACCCTAATCTCCAATTTTCAAAGAAACTCTAAAATCCTGGTCAATAAATAGATAGATTGTAAGTGGAAGTTTGTCAAATGATGCTAAATTTTATTCAGGTTTTAGTAATTCCTTGGTCAGGATTATGAAATGTTGATCATTTATTATATTTTAATAGGTTTTTCACATGTTTGATTGACAAGACTCAACAGATTTCTGCAAACAAGAATGACATATTTTTTGGGCAGTGTAATGATTTGCTTCTTTGATTATCCCCCACCCTCAGGGGTGAGGGAATAAAGTAATACCGCTGTGCGTGTGTGTGTGTGTGATTGTTCATGAATAATATGGTTTCCATGCATTTGAAAGAAAACAGTATATGGCTGTATACCCAATATTTTAGTATATTATCAAGGTTTTAATTATGATGCAATATAGAGACATGCCTGATGCAGTACCTCTGCAGGTGTATTATGAACAGAATTTGCTAGGTAATCACGACTGTCCTATCAATTTGAAGCCCATAATGAAATAATTATGTTTTTGTACATATCAAGATGCTGCTATTTTAGGCTAAACACGAGAGGGGAGAGAGATTGTTGTTGTAATGTTGTTTAACCTCACATCAAAATTAACAAATTATAAATGTCTAGCGATTACATGTAATCTAAGAACAAGTTTGTGTATGCATGAGATGTGCAACTTTTGTTGTGTGTTTTGTTCTAGTTCATCTTTAATGTTTAGAGACAGTCATTTTCATAAATAACTTTTATACTTTTGAAATTGTTGAAGCCCAATATTGATATTTTATTTTAAAAACAAAAAGCACATCAAAAAATATTTTTAGCTTTATTTTTACTTTTTCCGTCATTCTCCTACATAGAGAAAATTTTACATTTTTTACTAAAAATTGGCTGTAATATGTTCCCTTGGTGACCCCATATGTATATACTGTAAATCAAGAAATTAATGCGAGCAAGAAATTAATGCGAAAAATGCGAGGCCCGTTTCATCGCATTAATTTCTTGTCGCATTAATTTTCCGATTTCCAAAAGTTCAATGTAAAATTATTTATCTCCCCTGAACCGAAAGTGCCATGTTTAAAACACAATGATTTACAGTGACCCGGGACATTCTTTTTATGCACCAAACGAATTTCTTTGTGGCACCGAAGTGTATGATTATTACATGTTTATGGAATAAAAACAAGTCATAAGACACTAATTCAACATTTTTTGTTATTTTTTCAAGATAAAAAATGGCAAAAGTAATTTTTAGAATTGAAAAAAAATCGCATTAATTTAAATACGCATTTTACAGCAAAATCGACAATTCGCATTAATTTCATGACGCATTAAATTCCTGATTTACAGTATTAAAAGGTTCAACTAAGGTCAGCAATTACAATGTAAATCACTTATATATTACACTTGTTATTGGAATTGGTTTTCACAAAATATCCATTTAAGATGACGTGAAGTATGTAATTTTGAAGTGTTTGATTTTTAAAAAAGCATTAGGATTACATTATTTGAAAGTGGACAAACTGATAAAGTCTATAAACAGGCCTGATTCAGGCGTGAATATCAATGTTTTAGAACATGGGGTCCAAAACGGGTGTCTTAGTTCTTAGTCTAATTATGATATTTGTAAATTTGCTGATTTTTTCTCTATATACAAATATAAATGTAGTTATTTAAATTTTTCATGTATTTTTATTCGCGAATGATCTTGATCATTCTCGAATTAAGCTGTTACATGCAGATTTCTCAACCCGAATATTCTTCCGTTACAGATAATCAACTCTCTCTCGTATGTAGGTTCAAAGTTGAAATAAAGGTAGATAACTCAAATTTTGAATGCGGGTTATGGACGTTTCGCCCCAATATTAATATTTTGGGTTATGGACGTTTCGCCCCAATATTAATATTTTCCGCCCCAACTATATTCTGCGCTTTATCATACCTGCCACCCCTCCCGATCAGGGATTGAGAAACGGGCGCCCAGTTTTTCGCTCTGGGCGATAAATGTATCATACACAGGTCTGCAGGTCGCCCAGGGCTGCCAGGTGGCGATTAGAATTTTCAGTTCGGTGTATTTGACATTCCGATCCGTTTACCGATTTCCTGTTTATATTTCTGACTGGCGACAATAATAGTAAAATTGAAAAATGGGTATCATATAGTTAACAAGTGTAAATGGACCGGTGTTCCGACCGGAATTCAAATACGGTGCCATTTCGTTTCCTTTTCTGATATTTATGATACTTCCGGCTTTCTGCCATGTGGAAATTTTTAGGAGCATCGACTCCAAAGGCTAAACAAGGTCCTGCGGAAAAACGAAAGTACTATCAAGAGTATGATAAGTCCAAACGCATCGGAGCATATAAAAAAGCCATGGGAAGATGGCAGGCCTTGGTTGTATGATACGCAGGACGGAATGAAGTGTGCCGATTGTGTAGAGTTCGACAGGAAAAAAATCTGTATTTACCGAGGGTTGCACTAGTTATAAACTTGACAGTGTAAATAATAATGACATTTCTGAATCTCACAAACAGGCCCAAGCCTTTAGTAATGCAAAACAAGTTCCTGCTAATAAATCAAAATCTGCCAAAATTATAGTCATTGACATTGGCAGTACCTATAGATCAACATTTTCTGCAAAACCATTCGTCAATGTAATTGCAGATGTTGAATATCGAAAAGTAAAGCAAGGGATAGAATAATCCAAATGTATATGCCTGATATATTCAGATCAACCATCACTCTTGACAGTTCATTGTATGGCTCATCGAAAAGTTAAGCTCAATCCCTGCTGATGTAAGGAGTCTCCCCATATTAAGACAAAAATTTTGGAATTTTGTGCTATCATACTGCTTTTCCCGTTTTTCAAAGCATTCCGTGAAGTCGTCCTTAAAAAATTATAAATTGATTAGAGTGAAATCTGGGATAGCGATCACTTTGTAGAGTGGTCATCTGTCAACTACATTTTTATCATGTACAGAACCTTTGTAGGGGTCACCTGTCAAACCCAGTCAGCGGGGATCCTAACGGCCAGCCGATTGAAAAATTGTTGTTTACAAGATTTACTAAAATTATGCTGGTCTCGGGAATAAAAAGTCTTTCAAAAATTATCGAATTCTTAAAACACAACTCTGGTGATATAAATAATAATAAAATAATAGTTAATTTTTTCAAGTTATTAATTTATTTAAAAAATATCCTCAATTATGACATGAAAGATATCAGAAGCTTATTAGCTCACCTGAGCCTTTGGCTCAGATGAACAATTGTCATCTATCTTCATCCGTCTTGTATAAACTTTTTAGCTCACCTGAGCCAAAGGCTCAGATGTGCAATTGCCATCTATCTTCGTCCGATGTGCGTCATGTATAAACTTTTCACATTTTTTATCAATTCCTCCAAAACTACAGAGCCAAATTGGATGATATTTGACAGTAATGGTCAAGTAAGGGGTTTTCAGATTTGCACAAATGAATGCAAGGATTATGTCCCCTTGGGGCCCCATAAAGGGGAAATTTGTGAAAATCTTTAAAAATCATCTGCTCTGAACCTACAAGAGATATAACTTAGATATTTCATGTAAAACACTATGGGCACCTAGTTTTAGATTTGCACATATTGTAGCTTTAGGGGCCAAAATGAGATAATGGCAAGGTACTTGAGGAGGAAATTGCAAAATTAATGTATTTGTCAATATATTTGAAAACTATAAGCTTTTTGTATGGGCATCATCATCATGTGTATTGGAATACTGTAGGCATTTGCACAACGGTCATTTTGATATATGAATAGAGGTCATAAGTTCAAAGGTCAAGGTCATAGATGTAAACAAATACTGAAATGGTTAATAATCTCAAAAACTGAACTCTTTGTGTAGGCATGTATATTAGAATATTGTAGGCATTTGCCTTACGGTCATTTCCATATATGAATGAAGGTCATAGGTTCAAAGGTCATGGTTATAGATGCAAACAAATACTGAAATGGTGAATTATCTCAAAAATGATAAACTTTCTCTATAGGCATGTATATCAGAATGTTATAGGCATTTACACAATGTTCATTTTGATATATGAATGTAGGTCATAGGTCTAATGGTCAAGGTTATAGATGCAAATGAATACTGAAATGATTAATTGTCTTAAAAACTATAAACTTTTTGTATAGGCATATATGTTAAAATATTGTAGGTATTGGCCTAACGATCATTTTGATATATGAATGAAGGACATGAGTTTAAAAGTCAAGGTCACTGATGCAAACAAATACTGACATGGTTAATTATCTCAAAAACTATAAACTTTTTGTATAGGCTTCTAAATTGTAGGTATTGACCTAATATTCATTGCGATATTTAGATTAAGGTCATGGGTTCAAATTTTTCTTTACCTTTTTAGTTGTTTATAAACAATATATTGTAGCTAGATTTCAGATATATTATATGTAGCACTCTTATGACTAGTTATGTTATAATAAATTTGCAAAAAATCCTTACATATAATTGGCCCTTACTGCTGAAAATTTATTTGGACATTCTCTTTAATTAATGTCAATGACCATTGAACCTCTGCATGAGATATGTACTCAGCTGCATGTGAGCATTAAGGCTCATGGACCTCTTGTTTAATATTGGGGTCTCCATGACGATGGAAGTAACTTTGACCATCCTTGATGGTTCCATACATGCATTTATTCGGATTGAACTATTTCCTACATGAATCTTTAATATTGGTCCAATGTGTGAATATTAAAACAGCCCCATGCTCATAGTCTGCACATTGCACACTACATGAACCCGCTATGTTGTGTTGGGAGCAATGCAAGGTGAACATAACAACCTCCTTTCAGTTACCTGACAACTTCATATACCTGACACTACATTGATGGAGACACTGAACTCCCTGTCTTTCTAATCTTTCGCGAATTTTAGTACTTTCAGTACTTTGATTCCTTGTTAGTATTTTTTGTTTTTAAACAAATATATTGTGGTTATTTTATGAGACACCAAATGATAACATAGCAATTTAAGTTAATGACTGTCTCTAAGTATAAAAACGAACAATAGTGTGAACTCGCGCATGGCCACTTTATGGTCAAACCTCATTAAGTGAGTATGCCAATCTAAGTCATGTAATTCTGAGCTCATTTGAATTAATCAATAATCGTGTCATCCAAATACTGAGGGCAAAGTGAGAAAGCAAAGTCTAAAATGTTAACAATCTTAGGTATGGACCTGGCATGGGTTCGAACCTACAACCTCCCGCTCTCAAGGCGAACACCCTAAGAGAGAGAGAGAGAGAGAGATATTTCACCTAAAATTTCTTGTCTCCACATTTACGGTTATTGATGACAAGATAGAATTTTAAAGTGTATTATAATGTAATAGGGTTGGGTTATATAAAGATAATTTACATGCCCCTTACCTAAAAATTTGATTTAATTCCATGTCCTCATATACTAGTAACTGAGTGTTATGTGGAAAACCCAACAAAAATGACGATCTTGTCAGTTGCACCAACGTTCTTCTTTTTGACCTACATGTGGTTGTTTTACAGTTGCCGCCATATTGGATTCTTAAATTTACGCTAAGTGACATCGATAAATAAACACAAAATATGCTCTTTAAACAGTGTTTTAAGTTGAATAAAGTTTATAATCATAGATATTATACAGGCCTGTATGTAAACAAATATTAATATTTTACATATGCGATGTAAATGTATAATTTTTGTACAGCGTTTCAGGATAGTGAACACGTACTTTGCTATCGCAAAGTCTGAGATTGTGTTATTCTTACCTTATACATGTATTTAATTCATTAAATCCTGGTGGTCACTTGATACTTATAATTAATCCGTTAATACAAATGGTTATAATGAAATCCTCACAGTCTGAATTAAACCACTGTAAGTCCAACGGGAGTAAATTACCTGGACAATTTTTAAAATCAGTAAATACAAAATTATCCGCCAACCTAATAATATTAAATTCAAAGTAATTTCATTGTAGCAGAGAATTATGTTGGACATTTTAGTTGTCCAAATAATAATCAATTAATTTTTAATTAATCATATTTAGAAATATTTCCCCCTTTTGTACACAATTCCTGTCAACAAACTTCGGAAAGAGACAGTTGCCTGGACAACTTCTGTAATTGGGAGGTGCAGATTATTAGCTTATTGTGTCAGGATGGTTTATACTAGGCTTTTGAAACTCACTTGGACAATTTATATATATTCAACAATAATTTTAAATACATTTATATTATCTCTAAAACAAAGGTTTTATTTTTATTTTCATTTTATTTTTATTTTTCAAATTAATTATGATTTCAATGTTTAAAATTAATGACTTCAACAATGGAGAGGAAAACAAGTTAATGTGTCAATTGCAAATCAAGGGAAATAGCTGGTCATGGTGAAAGGTTTTTTCATGTGATGATGACACTATGTCAATGATGATATGGCATGATGATCTGATGAAGATGATGACAATAATGACGATGATGGTGACATTCAGTTCTGCTGCTGCCGATGATGATGATGATGTCACCATGATGGAGATATGATGATGATGATGATGATGTGACATGAGGAGATATGATGATGATGATGATGTCACCATGATGATGATGTGAAATGCGACATATGATGATGATGATGATGATGAATGATGGTGGTGGTGATGGTGATGATGACGATGTGACATGAGGGACTATGATGATGATTATGATAATGGCATGTGTTCTATTGCTGCTGCTGATGATGATGTTGGTAATGATGACATTCAGTACTGCTGCTGCAGATAGTATGTTGATGATGATGATAATGATGAAGATGGTGGTGATGATGATGATAGTGGTGATGAGATTCAGTTCTGCTGCTGTCGATAATGATGATTATAATTCAGGATGATGATGATAATGGTGATGATGATAAAGCCAGTGTTTTTATGTTGATGATGATGGGACATGATGATGATGATGGTGATGATGATGATGGTAATGGTGATGATAAAGCCAATGTCTTTATGTTGATGATGATGGGATATGATGATGATGATGATGATGATGATGATGATGATGATGATGATGATGATGATGGTGTTTATGTGACACGAAGAGCTATGATGATGATGATGATGAAAATGATGTCACCATGGTGTTTATGTGACACGAAGAGCTATGATGATGATGATGTTACCACATTAATGATGTGACATGAGGATTTCTGATAATGATTATGATAATGGTGGTGATGATAGTCATGACATGGGTTCTACTAATGCGTTTTAGTGGAGTTATGCCCCTTTCACTTTGTGAATTTTATCAAATTGATGGTTTCTCTGGACTTTTTTCTGTTACACTTGAGATATTTCACTCAGATTTGGGGTTCGGTCATGAGTAGCCTCTCTTGGTTTTTGAAAGATTGAAAATTTATATTTATGTGAATTACTTAGCTTACTCAATTGATAAACATTGTGTGGCTTGTTCATTTTGACCATTGTAACATATTGATATGTGTTAGAACCTAAAAACTTGCATAAAAAGCAGACTTGTTGTTAGAGGCTTCCCGATCACAGTATCTCTTATTTGCATGATTTCCATTTGTTACTGATTCATTAGACAAATCTCAGTTTCAAGTGCACATTTTTTTTATCAAATTGCTCAGTTTAGCTGATGCTTCTGTACCTTCAGTACTTTGATTAAAAAATTCTTCCACAGTTTTTTCAGTGAGGTTGAAATTGAATATGGATTTTTTATAATGTATGAAACTGCGATTATTTCTACATTTAATAGTGAAAAATTCATAAAAATCCGTCCACAAATATAATTTGTGTAGATTGTTTTAAGAATGGATGTTTTCTAATAAGGTGAATGTAAAATCTAGCGACGTAATCAAATGTGTCAAGAAACAAAAGAAAACTTTGACATCATTTTCTCATACTATGACGTAATTGCCATAAGGATTGTTTTGTCATGGAGCGGCACAGTGCCTAGTTGAATAAGAAAACCACCCGGCACTTGGAAATTTAACTGGTACAGTCACCACAAGTGTAAAAGATAGACAACTGACAAATATATAAACACTCAGAACATCGATTGGATTTAATGTTACACTAAGAGACTTTCGAATGCAAAACGGTTTGCACATATTATGTAAACATTCAAATGATTTTGTTGATTCATGCTTGTAACAGAACGGAAAGATTTTTACAAAGGGACCCGGATCATTACCATTGACCTCCTTATACACGATTTTCCTGGCCTACACCAAATTCTCTGTTGTTTATTAATTGTAACAAGCCCATGATGTATATGTCTGATAAATTTAACTCGGCACTGTGATGAGTGCAATAAGAACATCACTTGTCCAGTACTAATTTCACTCATCAGGACGAGTGGACAAGTGAATAATCGAAGCCCTGTCATATATATATATATGAAGATCATGGGTTCAAATCTTTTGTTTTTCCTTTTTAGCTGTTTATGAATAATATTGTAGCTAGACTTTAGATATGTTATAAGTGGCATTCTTAGGACAATTATAATTATAATTAAATTGCACAAATCCTTGCATATGATTGACCCTTACTGCTGAACCTCTGCATGAGGTATGTACTCCTCAGGTGAGCGTTAAGGCCCATGGGCCTCTTGTTAATCAAAGAAATTTCAAACTAACTTGCACTTAAACTTTAGTTCTGCATGACACAAAGAACAAATACAGAATGTCATAACATAATATTATAGAAAACATCTTTCATATCAAAATAACAAGGGTTTGATTATTATCTTAGTTTGTGCTCTGATTTTACCTTCCTACCTATCAGGGTTTGACACTAACTTTTTTCAACAGTAGCCCATAGGGCTTGTAGTTCTGTAGTCACTATCCCTGGATGAAGTTGAACAGCTCTTCATGCTTTCATGCTAATGGCATGCCTCGCAAAGTCCCAGCTATTAGGGTGGTCCTTCTCCATATCTTCTCTGAAGAACTTTTCATCATGATGATAGATTCAAACTCGTGTATAGATGAACACTGGAATTTTTAGCTCACCTAAGCGAAAGGCTCAGATGAGCTATTGCAATCTATCACCATCCGTCGTCCGTTGTGTGTAAACTTTACATTTTAATCTTCTCCTCCAAAACTACTGGGCCATATTTGATGAAACTTGGTGATTATCATGCCTATGTAACAGCCTTTCAAAATTGTGTTCAAGGTTTGGCCACGCCTAACAAGATGGCCGCTGTTACTAAAAATAGCAAAAAGACCAAAAAATCTTCTTCTCTGAAACCAAAAGGTGCAGGCAAATTTTGATTGGATATTTGGATTCAGCATACCTGGGAACATTAAAATTGTGTTTTTCATGAAAATTAGACGAAAAATGGATTACGCATTTTTTGCGTAAAATTACGTAATTTTTAAAATGAGACATTTATTATAATAACTTCATAACGGCTGAAGATAATTGTATGGAGTTTTCACTGTTGATCTTGTCTTGCAATTTTCTTCCAATTGATGTCAAGGTCGAAGGTCAAGGTCATGTCCCAGTTTTTGACCTTTGATAAAAAATGCTATTTTTAACATTTTTTGTGATAATGGTGTAGGATTTTCAGTTATTTGTAGGTATTGACATGACGATCATTTTGATACATAGATCAGGGTCATTGGTTCAAAGGTCAAGGTCACAGATGTCCAAGAATACTAAAATAGTTAATTATCTGCAAAACTATAATTTTTTTGTATAAGCATGTATATCAGAATATTGTAGGTAATGGCACAATGGTCATTTTGATATATGAATAAAGGTCATGGGTTCAAAGGTCAAGGTCACAGATGTAAACAAGTACTGAAATTGTTAATTATTTCAAAAATTATAAACTTTTTGTATAGGCATGTATATTGGAATATTTTAGTTATTGGCCTAACGATCATTTTGATATATGAATGAAGTTCATAGGTTCAAAGGTCAAGGTCATAGATGCAAACTACTACTTAAATGGTTGATTATCTCAGAAACTATAAACTTTTTGTATAGGCATGTATATTAGAATATTGTAGGTATTGGCCTATCGATCATTTTGATATATGAATGAGGGTCATAGGTTCAAAGGTCAAGGTCATAGATGCAAATGAATACTTAAATGGTTAATTATCTCAAAAACTATAAACTTTTTGTGTAGGCATGAATATTGGAATATTGTAGGTATTTGCACAACAATCATTGTGATATATGAATGAAGGTCATAGGTTCAAAGGTCAAGGTCATAGATGCAAACGAATACTTAAATGGTTAATTATCTCAAAAACTATAAACTCTTTGTATAGGCATGTATATTGGAATATTGTAGGTATTGGCCTAATGCACATTTTAATATACAGATGTTTTAGCTGTTTATATTATATATTGTAGCTAGACTTTAAATATGTTATATATAGCATCCTTATATAATAATTATTATAATTAATTTGCAAAAATACTTGCATATTATTGGCCCTTACTGCTGAAAATTTTGATATTGTCTTTTATTAATGTCATTGACCATTGAACCTCTGCATAAGATATGTACTCTTCCTCAGGTGAGCGTTAAGGCCCATGGGCCTCTTGTTTTAAATTGTCTGTATCAAGTATATAATTATTTAAGATAAGCTACTCATCCGTCAGGCTACTTGTAATACTAGATTCATTAGCCCTGACCAATTTTTGCTAGCCCCAGGTAAGCGGGCTAGTATTTGTGTTGATCCCTGCCTATCCCGTTTGCCCCTAGTGGAACATAAGGTGAGGCACAAATCTCTACACTTTGTCCTATATAAAGCATCGATCTCTGCAGTCCTCCAACTTGGCCAGCCCATATCATTTTTTTCCTTCTCTATTGTTCTTCTCCGAATCTCTCTTGGTCTTCTCTTTCTTTTTCCTTCTTTAGCCCAGGTCAGTGCATTTTTTTTTTTCATTTTTGAAGTTCTATTTTTTTAAAATATGTCATATATATCAGCATCGCCTTGATTTTATTGCGTTTTCTACTAATGCTGTTTGTGTGATTTTCTTAGACCTTCGTTTGTTATTTTGCTCGCCTAAAAGATTTTCATTCTTCTTCTTTAGCATCTGCTCCGGAATGTTTCTAGCTTCTTTATTCTTGTTTTGTTAATTTCCAAAATTCAGATCCATAAATTAAGACAGAGATGACATTGCTATTGGAGATTCTCACTTTAGTTGTTTTACTGTATATGTTGGATTTCCACACTTTGTTAAGAGCTAAGAATGACTGCCTTGCTTTTGAAAGGGTTTATTTAATATCTTTGTTCTCTGATTTTAACTTACCTTAACACTGAGGCATAGCAGACATATTATCATATGATTTTTAATCATTGCAGGTCACATATAAGCAACCAAATGGAGATGAAGATTTAAATATAATTTATAAATTGACAACATCAGAATTTGAAAATGTTATGAAGAAAGAAACTTGTTTTTAAAGGTAAATTATTTTGATACATATATTCATATATGATTATATTATATATGTTTCAGTAAAAGCTTCATTCTTATACCAAACTATTAAATTAATTCATGGTCTTTTAATTATTTTAAATACAGTTTGTAATACTCTCTACTTATAACCATGTATAT
Source organism: Anadara kagoshimensis (assembly GCA_021292105.1). Taxonomy (NCBI): domain Eukaryota; kingdom Metazoa; phylum Mollusca; class Bivalvia; order Arcoida; family Arcidae; genus Anadara; species Anadara kagoshimensis. Next base: position 4,638,076 of record CM037863.1, read on the forward strand.
GTAAGGACAATAATAATCTATAGAGTTTTGGAAAATCTCATTTATTTTCATTATATCACATATATTAACTGTTGTTGTCAGTGAAAACATATAAAGCCGGGACCTTGATAAACATTGTTCCAACTTAATGAGGTAAATGGCATTCCCTGTGTCAAATTTAGGCACATGTACAGTACAGACCTTTCGAAAGTTTAACACTAAGGTAACCTAAAGAAGTCAAGGCTAGTCTGCCAAGTGGCTAAGGTGTGGCAACTAAAAAGTTGTCGAGATAAATGATAACAGCTGTCAATATATATACACCAAAATAGGGACAGATATGAGCTGTCGAGATAGATGATAACTGCTGTCAATATATATATATATATATATACCAAAATAGGGACCGATATGAGATGTCGAGATAGATGATAACTGCTGTCAATATATATACACCAAAATAGGGACAGATATGAGCTGTCGAGATAGATGATAACTGCTGTCGATATATATACACCAAAATAGGGACAGATATGAGCTGTCGAGATAGATAACTGCTGTCAATATATATACACCAAAATAGGGACAGTATGAGCTGTCGAGATAGATGATAACTGCTGTCAATATATATACCAAAATAGGGACCGATATGAGATGTCGAGATAGATGATAACTGCTGTCGATATATATACACCAAAATAGGACAGATATGAGCTGTCGAGATAGATGATAACTGCTGTCAATATATATATACACCAAAATAGGGACAGATATGAGCTGTCGAGATAGATGATAACTGCTCTCAATATATATACACCAAAATAGGGACATATATGAGCTGTCGAGATAGATGATAACTGCTGTCAATATATATACACCAAAATAGGGACAGATATGAGCTGTCGAGATAGATGATAACTGCTGTCAATATATATACACCAAAATAGGGACAGATATGAGCTGTCGAGATAGATGATAATTGCTGTCAATATATATATTATACCAAAATAGGGACCGATATGAGATGTCGAGATAGATGATAACTGCTGTCAATATATACACCAAAATAGGGACCGATATGAGCTGTCGAGATAGATGATAACTGCTGTCAATATATATACACCAAAATAGGGACAGATATGAGCTGTCGAGATAGATGATACTGCTGTCAATATATACACCAAAATAGGGACAGATTATGAGCTGTCGAGATAGATGATAACTGCTGTCAATATATATACACCAAAATAGGGACCGATATGAGCTGTCGAGATAGATGATAACTGCTGTCAATATATATAACACCAAAAGCTGTCAATTTGGCACAAACTCGTAAGCTGGGTGTGAATCTTTAGGTAGGTCTGTTATGTTTTTATTTTTTGCAACAGGCATCCTTACCTGGTACGCATCTATATCTATAGATATTGATGGTTGGTAGGACGTGTTTGTATCGATGGAGCTATATTGCAGCTATGTAGATGTTTTACTGTATATTTTGGATTTCCAAACTTAGAGCTAAGAATGTCTGCATTGCTTTTTGAAAGGGTTTTTTTAATATCTTTGATTTCTGATTTTAACTTACCTTAACACTGAGGCATAGCAGATATATTATTGTATGATTTTTAATAATTGCAGGTGACATATAAGCAACCAAATAGAGATGAAGATTCAAATATAATTTATAAATTGACAACATCAGAACTTAAAGATAATATGAAGAAAAGAAACTTGTTTTTAAAGGTAAATACTTTTTATACATATATTCATATATGATTAAATTATATATGTTTCAGTAAAAGCTTCATTCTTATACTAAACTATTAATTTAATTCATGGTTTTTAAATTAATTTTAAATACAGTTTGCAATACTCTCTACTTATAACCATGTATATGTAAGGACAATAAATAATCTATAGAGTTTTTGAAAATCTAATTTAATTTTCATTATATTGCATATATTAACTGTTGTTGTCAGCAACAACAAATATAGCCGGGACATTAATAAAATTGTTCCAACTTAATGACGTAAATGGCATTCCCTGTGTCAAATATAGGCACATGTACAGTACAGACCTGTCGAAAGGTAACCTAGAGGCTCTTCTGCCAAGTGGCTAAGGTGAAGCGACTGAAAAGCTGTCGAGATAGATGATAACTGCTGTCGATATATATACACCAAAATAGGGACAGATATGAGCTGTCGAGATAGATGATAACTGCTGTCAATATATATACACCAAAATAGGGACAGATATGAGCTGTCGAGATAGATGATAACTGCTGTCAATATATATACACCAAACTAGGGACAGATATGAGCTTTCGAGATAAATGCTAACTGCTGTCAATATATATACACCAAAATAGGGACAGATATGAGCTGTCGAGATAGATGATAACTGCTGTCAATATATATACACCAAAATAGGGACAGATATGAACTGTCGAGATAGATGATAACAGCTGTCAATATATATACACCAAAATAGGGACAGATATGATCTGTCGGGATAGATGATAACTGCTGTCAATATATATACACCAAAATAGGGACAAATATGAGCTGTCGAGATAAACATGATAAATGATAACTGCTGTCAATATATATACACCAAACTAGGGACAGATATAAGCTGTCGAGATAGATGATAACTGCTGTCAATATATATATACCAAAATAGGGACAGATATGAGCTGTCGAGATAGATGATAACTGCTGTCAATATATATACACCAAAATAGGGTCAGATATGAGCTGTCGAGATAGATGATAACTGCTGTCAATATATATATACCAAAATAGGGACAGATATCAGCTGTCGAGATAAATGATAACTGCTGTCAATATATATACACCAAAATAGGGACAGATATCAGCTGTCGAGATAAATGACAACTGCTGTCAATATATATACACCAAAATAGGGACAGATATGAGCTGTCGAGATAGATGATAACTGCTGTCAATATATATATATACCAAAATAGGGACAGATATCAGCTGTCGAGATAAATGATAGATGATAACTGCTGTCAATATATATATACCAAAATAGGGACAGATATCAGCTGTCGAGATAAATGATAACTGCTGTCAATATATATATACCAAAATAGGGACAGATATCAGCTGTCAAGATAAATGATAACTGCTGTCAATATATATACACCAAAATAGGGACAGATATCAGCTGTCGAGATAAATGATAACTGCTGTCAATATATATATACCAAAATAGGGACAGGTATCAGCTGTCGAGATAAATGATAACTGCTGTCAATATATATACACCAAAATAGGGACAGATATCAGCTGTCGAGATAAATGATAGATGATAACTGCTGTCAATATATATATACCAAAATAGGGACAGATATCAGCTGTCGAGATAAATGATAACTGCTGTCAATATATATATACCAAAATAGGGACAGATATCAGCTGTCAAGATAAATGATAACTGCTGTCAATATATATACACCAAAATAGGGACAGATATCAGCTGTCGAGATAAATGATAACTGCTGTCAATATATATACCAAAATAGGGACAGGTATCAGCTGTCGAGATAAATGATAACTGCTGTCAATATATATACACCAAAATAGGGACAGATATCAGCTGTCGAGATAAATGATAGATGATAACTGCTGTCAATATATATATACCAAAATAGGGACAGATATCAGCTGTCGAGATAAATGATAACTGCTGTCAATATATATATATAATATAATATATATATATATATATATATATATACCAAAATAGGGACCGATATGAGCTGTCGAGATAGATGATAACTGCTGTCAATGTATATACACCAAAATTGGGACAGATATGAGCTGTCGAGATGGATGATAACTGCTGTCAATATATATACCAAAAAAGGGACAGATATAAGCTGTCAATTTGGCACAAACTCGTAAGCTGGGTTTTAATCTTTGGGCAGGTGTGTTATGTTTTTATTTGTTGCAACAGGCATCCTTACCTGGTACGCATCTATATCTATAGATATTGATGGTTGGTAGGACGTGTTTGTATCGATGGAGCTATATTGGGATAAATAATAATTATCTTATAATACAAATCAATTTGATTAAGATTTAAATATTTAGAATTATTATTTTTATTACCAGTAGAGAATTGGAAATGGGCTCTGATGTTGCCTTATACCCTAAGCATGCTTTGTGACTGAAGAATTGCCAGTAGAGCATTGAAAATGGACCTTGATGTAGCCTTATACTCCAAGTATCCTTTGTACCTGTAAGCAGTCAACAATTCTTCAAAATGGCATCAAAATATCCAACCAATAAACAACGCACCAACTATGCTAGACTTTGTCGAGCTATCATCGATTTATCTGCAGATGTACTACGAGAATTGCTGAAAAAACAGATTCTGCTTACTGATATTTCGACAGAGTTAAAGAAAATTCCACGAAAACTTACCGACAAAATTAGTAAAGAACAGTGGGGCTACATAGATAAAAGTGCCACTGGGGGAACATATATTGAACAATTTGATGTAACGTTGTTATGTTTAGTTTTGAGGATTCTGAGTGTTAGAGATTTGGCTAAAACACTAGAGACCACTATTGGGTACCCAGCTCTATATACATCTGTACAGAATTGTCCAGCTCTCTGGTCTAATCCTAATACAAAATTAAAACCATCAGAACTTAAAGAAGTACTAAACATTGCAAATAATCTGCAATCATATATTCAAAGTAAAGATGAATTCCTGTGGAAACTGTATACACATTTATGTCCTGCTGCAAATCAGAAACTTGTCCATCCGTCTGTACCCTGGGGTGGACCAAATATGCCAAATCCAGCTGACACAACTACTGGCGATGATATAGAACGATTGCGCGTCATAAGAAACAAAACATATGGCCATTTAACATCTACCGAGATGCCAGACAAAGAATTTAATTCGTGTTGGGAGACTTTGGAGGAGATTATGATCAGAATGGACCAGGAACTGCCCGGCAATAACTTTAAGGAGTGTTTAGACACCATAAAAAATGAAAGTATGGATGCAGATTTACATAAGAAATTATTTGATAGATTAAAAAAAATGGCTACAACAGAGGAAAAAATGCAGAAGGAATTAGCAGACATACAAGAAAAAGTCACAAACATATCAATAAGACAAGATAGCGTAGCTAAAGAGCAGGGCAATGTTGTAACAGAACAAAAAAGAGTAGCTAAAGAGCAGGGCAATGTTGTAACAAAACAAAAAAGAGTAGCTAAAGAGCAGGGCAATGTTGTAACAGAACAAAAAAGAGTAGCTAAAGAGCAGGGCAATGTTGTAACAAAACAAAAAAGAGTAGCTAAAGAGCAGGGCAATGTTGTAACAGAACAAAAAAGAGTAGCTAAAGAGCAGGGCAATGTTGTAACAGAACAAAAAAGAGTAGCTAAAGAGCAGGGCAATGTTGTAACAGAACAAAAAAGAGTAGCTAAAGAGCAGGGCAATGTTGTAACAGAACAAAAAAGAGTAGCTAAAGAGCAGGGCAATGTTGTAACAGAACAAAAAAGAGTAGCTAAAGAGCAGGGCAATGTTGTAACAAAACAAAAAAGAGTAGCTAAAAGTCAGAACAAAGTGGGAAAAGAACAAGAAGGGGTAGCCACAAACCAGAGAAAAGTAGAGAAATCACAACAAGAGGTGGCACGCGAACAGGAAGAAGTGGTGGAATCACAAGCAGGGATGATAAAAGAAATAAGAGAATGGTTCCAGCAATCTAAAGGTAATTATTTTGTTATTAACCATAATGTCAATATTGTAAACCATCTTTTATTTGCCTGCAATTAATATTCACATGTTTCACTCGGACAAACTAATCGTGAAAGTTAATTTTCGAAAATGGTTTTATTTATACCAAATATTCAGCTAAAGCCCATATCGCGAAAGTTTATAGTCGCGAAATTGTTTTTGTAAGAGAATCACGAAAGTCAATATCCACGAATAAAATTTGGTTTAGAGTATTTATAATCACAAGACTAAATGAGATCAGAACCACAAAATGTACTTTACAAAAGCACTAGACATATTTAACAAAGGTTATGATGTTTTATGAAAACACATTTATAATAAAAAGGATATAGGTCACCATTAATGCTTTGATTAGAGGTGACCATCTAATTGTTACTATGACATCTTCAATAGGATGATATAGAAGTCACCTGCTATAGGCAAAGATTCAGAAACTTTGCCTATGTGTTGCAGTAATGGCATTTTTGCAGGGTTTTTTGTACAGCGTTCACGATAGTGAACGCGTGTACATTGCTATCGCTTTCTTCCAAGATATCGAGCTTCTTTGCTATGAAATTATAAGATATGAGTACACCTGGAAATAGTGCGCCTGGTAAATGAGCGTGAAAGAAATATATCTGTTTTATCATGAGATATGTATTCTGAGACGGGTAATGCATTTGGTTACATATGCAAATTTGGAATAAATTTTCGAAATACATTTCGGAATCTAGTAAAATATTGCGAAGGGATGCATCTAATAATTTCTGCAATTTGGCAAACTGATCTCATGTTTACAATAAAAAGTAGTTCGAGAAGTTGGCGTACTACGATGTAAAATCATAATTTTTTATGAAATGAACAGCAATGGCAGGTTGTTTAATTAATTCTTTGTGAAATCTACGGAAATTTAAATTTATTTTGAAGGTTATGATAACGTATTTTGATGTTGAGGCAATTGTGTCATATTTTAAAACTGTTTATCGATTAGATTTTACTTTCGTGAAAGGGAGATAATTCGTACAGTTGTTGTGTGCAAATTTTAAATACAGTCTTACCAGTTCCGAACAGGGTTTTATATAAGCGCTGCTGCAGACTTCATCCACAAGCAGAGGAAATAAAATTTATGTGGTGTAATAATACAAATGTTTACTGATTCCAAAATATCGACACCTGTCCTTAAAAACACGTGGTAGTATGTTTTCTTGAAAAAAGCATTTTTGTTATCACGATTTGTTTACTTCGTTAAACTAGGTCACCAACAATCATAGCGACAGTAGGATCTGCAAAACTTTACTTTCTCTCTATCCGAAATGACAAAACGATAGCGTACAACTTTTTTAGCTCACCTGAGCCAAAGGCTCAAGTGAGCTTTTCTGATCACAATTTGTCCGTTGTCTGTCGTCGTCGTCGTCGTAAACTTTTCACATTTTCATCTTCTTCTCACGAACCACTGGGCAGATTTCAACCAAATTTGGCACAAAGCACCACTAGGTGAAGGGGATTCAAGTTTGTTCAAATGAAGGGCCACACCCTCTTTAAAGGGGAGATAATTGAGAATATTGAAACTTTGTTGGTATTTTTCAAAAATCTTCTTCTCAAAAACTATTCGGCCTGTAAAGCTTAAACTTTTGTGGAGGCATCCTTAGGAAGTGTAGATTCAAGTTTGTTCAAATCATGGTCCCCGGGGGTAGGGAGGGGCCACAAGAGGGGGATCAAGTTTTACATAGGAGTATATAGAGAAAATCTTTAAAAATCTTCTTCTCAAAAACTATTAGGCCTGAAAAGCTCAAATTAAAATGGAAGCATCCTGAGGTAGTGTAGATTCAAGTTTGTTCACATCATGGTCCCCGGGGGTAGGGAGGGGTCACAAGAGGGGGATCAAGTTTTACATAGGAATATATAAAGAAAATTTTTAAAATCTTTTTCTCAAAAACTATTAGGCCAGAAAAGCTCAAATTAAAATGGAAGCATCCTGAGGTAGTGTAGATTCAAGTTTGTTCAAATCATAGTCCCTGGGGGTAGGGTGGGGCCACAAGAGGGGAGTCAAGTTTTACATAGGAATATATAGAGAGAATCTTTAAAAATCTTCTCCTCAAAAAACTATTAGGCCAGGAAAGCTCAAATTAAAATGGAAGTATCCTCAGGTAGTGTAGATTCAAGTTTGTTCAAATCATGGTCCCCGGGGGTAGGGAGGGGCCACAAGAGGGGGATCAAGTTTTACATAGGAGTATATAGAGAAAATCTTTAAAAATCTTCTTCTCAAAAACTATTAGGCCTGAAAAGCTCAAATTAAAATGGAAGCATCCTCAGGTAGTGTAGATTCAAGTTTGTTCAAATCATGGTCCCCGGGGGTAGGGAGGGGTCACAAGAGGGGATCAAGTTTTACATAGGAATATATAAAGAAAATTTTTTAAAATCTTTTTCTCAAAAACTATTAGGCCAGAAAAGCTCAATTAAAATGGAAGCATCCTCAGGTAGTGTAGATTCAAGTTTGTTCAAATCATAGTCCCTGGGGGTAGGGTGGGGCCACAAGAGGGGGGGTCAAGTTTTACACAGGAATATATATAGAGAATCTTTAAAAATCTTCTCCTCAAAAACTATTAGGCCAGGAAAGCTCAAATTAAAATGGAAGTATCCTCAGGTAGTGTAGATTCAAGTTTGTTCAAATCATGGTCCCCGGGGGTAGGGAGGGGCCACAAGAGGGGGATCAAGATTTACATAGGAGTATATAGAGAAAATCTTTAAAAATCTTCCTCTCAAAAACTATTAGGCCTGAAAAGCTTAAATTAAAATGGAAGTATCCTCAGGTAGTGTAGATTCAAGTTTGTTCAAATCATGGTCCCCGGGGGTAGGGAGGGGCCACAAGAGGGGGATCAAGTTTTACATAGGAATATATAAAGAAAATTTTTTAAAATCTTTTTCTCAAAAACAATTAGGCCAGAAAAGCTCAAATTAAAATGGAAGCATCCTCAGGTAGTGTAGAAATCATAGTCCCTGGGGGTAGGGGGGGCCACAAGAGGGGGGTCAAGTTTTACACAGGAATATATAGAGAGAATCTTTAAAAATCTTCTCCTCAAAAACTATTAGGCCAGGAAAGCTCAAATTAAAATGGAAGCATCCTCAGGTAGTGTAGATTCAAGTTTGTTCAAATCATGGTTAAATAATAGTGTATTTTCCATGCTGTATTCTTTTATATAAGTATTTTGATATAAAGTTAAATATATTGTTCATGAGAAATATATTAATTGTACTTGTATTTAAAAGCTAATTTTTAATGTAAATCCTGCTGTATTCTATAATTTCTATTTGCCATTTCCTGATTACAGTATTCGGCCTATGCATTTTCTCTCTTTTGAGATTGGTAGATTGCATGATGAAAATTTTTTAAAAATTATTTCATTGGTTGAAATGCTGTAAGAAAAAGGTAACGGAATAAGCCGAGGCTTGTCGAAACATCAACCTTTTACGGTACATAGAAATACTTACAAATTCTTTAGTGAAAAGCATCGGTAGGAAGTATAGATTTCAGTTTGTACAAAACCTCCCTCCCCTGCACTCACTTCAATACTGAACTCATTTCGGCTTCTACCTAGCAAGTTGCTCAGGTGAGCGATGTGGCCCCTGGGCCTCTTGTTAAATTTTAATTACCGATTGTCTTTTTCATATATTTATGAAATTATCATTTTCTACCATTTAATTCAGCAATACATTTCCAAAAAAAAAAAAAAAACCCATCCGTCGGACTATGCATAGATCGAACCGACCCCACCCCCACCCCGAATTTTCGCTTATATTCTGTCTTGCCACAACACAATTTTCCCAACTACGCTGTACAACAGCACAACAGTGCTATGTTTTATTATGCCATCCTATCTGTGGCACAGGGCATCATTTTATTTTAAGTTCCTATTCAAAACAACCTTGAATTTCAATTTTGTAATGCTAAGTATTTGGCAATAGAACTACCCACTTTCAAGTCCTTGGTCAGACCCTGTCCAACATGGAGAATAGTTTTAGATTTTCCAAAACACCTTACATCTGTAATTCTTTAAACAGTTGTTCCCCAATTTTCAAGTCTTGATCAGACCAGACCAGGGTTCAAACCCTTACCTGTCACATACATTTTGCGTGCACGCACCCAGCAGCTGAAAATAAATAATTAGATAATATATTATTTACTGGAATTTTGTCTGTTTCCAAACGAGACATGAAGTGGTATCAAATATGTTTTGTTCATATTTTGTAATAAATGTTATATTATGATTTAGATAGAAATATAAATAATGTATCAATTTAAGAGCTTTAACAATAAATTTATTGTGTAAATTTAATTCAATGATTTGATTTATAAAATGAAATTAAAATTTCTGTTTCTAAATCCACATTTATAAATTTACATTATTTGTTTCAGAACAAGTGAAGAACTATGAAGGTAATTTCCTAAGTAATCTCTCTCCACCTCTCTCTGCCTAACTCTGCCTCTCTCCCCACCTCTTTCTTTCTCTCTCCGTCTTGCTCTCTACCTCTCTGTCCACCTCTCTCTCCACCTCTCTCCACCTCTTTCTTTCTCTCTCCGTCTTGCTATCTACCTCTTTCTCCCTCTCTCTTTCACTCCTCTTCAATATTCAAAATGGCTCGATTCTGTCATTTTTAGGCTTTTTCAGTCAAAATTTAAATATTAGTGGAAGGTACAAATGGAAGTTCCCCTACCCAAGACAACTCGTACCCAACCCAAGACAATAATAATCTTAAACCTATGCATTTTTTTTACATCAAGACAACTTGTACCCAGAGAAACAATTTAAGAAAATTAAGTTTTATTATTATTTTAGTTCAAAACTTAGTAGTAGATAAGTATTAATTTTAACATTTAAACACACAACTATCAAAGTTTACAGTTGTCCTACAGGAATTCAGTTGACAAACTTGTGTGAAAAATATTAGCAGTAACATGAGTAACATAAGTATTCTTGATTGATGAAAGAAATGGGTGGGGAAGAGGGTTTTCTAGTCATGACTAATAACTTTGAAATAGTTAAATAACATCCATTAAAAGATAAAAAATGATCTAAATATTATGAGATTAAAAAGAAGTTTTATCAGTTTATTTCCTTCCATTGTTTTCTTGGGTATGAGTTGTCTCAGGTTGGGTACAAATTGTCTTTGGGTACGAGATGTCTTGCTTACGAGTTATCTTAGTATTGGTATGAGTTGTCTTGGTATGGATACAAGTTGACGTGAGCTGCTGAGTGCAAGTTGTCTTGGATACAAGTTGTCTTGATACCACTGGTCCCAATCCTCCAACATTTTTGGTCTCGGTTTTTACACCGATATGGTGTTCCAAAATCGTCCCACTAATAAAACCAAATTATTTGTTTTAAATATAAGTGAAAGAATCTTTACTGGGATGTAAAACTCCATCACTTATCTTATCTTGCTCAGTCCGTTTCAATCCCTGTAACCGTAAGTGTCCCCTAAAGCGACCACATGTGGCCTGTCTACTCTTTTTCAAACGCTACAATGGGTCTTTAGCTTGCACAGAGACAAGAGACCTTGATTTTAATTCTCATTCCAAAGACTACTTTAGTACTGAGCTTTTTACAACTCTTAGTAGTAAGGACAGAATATGAAAATCATCTCGGAAAATTTCCAAGTCCAGAGTGAGTAATGATGTGCCAATGATGGATTTAATCGACTATTGATCGAATTTGTCTACCTTCATTTTAAGTGCTTGATTAAATTATTGAATGATTGATGATCGGTTCCCTTTTTAATGGGAAGAATATATAGAAAGAAAACGAAAAATAAGACAGGGGTATGGCTGCTGCTCTTCCCAGTGGAAGGTTATCAGTGGCTGGTCTCCTGGATCTAAGACTAGATGCAGGGTATGGTTATGTTTTTTAATTTTTTCCAAGTTATGTACACATGGCACAAACTTCAAGTTAGATTACTGTGAAATCATTAATTTTCGTTGGGGATCAATTTTCGTGGTTTTAGTGGACAGTCTGAACCACGAATTTACGACTACCACGAAATATTAACCTCAAGTAAAAAGACAAGATATATGATAACTAATGGACATGCATATATGTACCATATTTTTTTTGCTCTAGCGTAACTCGCACATAAACACAAACGTTTCACGAGGTAAAGATGCGTGGATGTTTGATTTAATTATGAAAATTATTTAAGTACATATATTATGTTTAATAAATTCTTCATTAATTTTTTTTAAATGTTTGTTTTCAATTAGGAACTGGTCGGGACGATAGGGACAGACAGGTTTCTAACCGTAACTTTCATCATCAATTATGGCCCGTCTCATTTAAATTCCAATCCGATTACATATTAATTAAATAAGCATTTTAACAATCTCTATAAACCTGTTTTATATTTATGATTACTAAGTCAGTTGTTTGATTTCTAAAAAACGAAACTTCATTCGAATCGGTAAGAGCCGCCATTGTTACTCTCGTAAACAGCTGATTAGGTCATCAGAGGTCAATAATTAGAATTTTTATAAAGTTGCCGATGTCACAGAAAAACATTCAGTTTCGTGTAAAGTGATTATAAAACACGTTGTGATTGATGTTCTATGCATAAACTTTTAAATCTAAATTAATTACCGCTTATTTGAACAACGTAACAGGTAGATCTACTCAGGCCAGGTGTCACATCGCTTGTGTAGTTAATTGTTACTGATATAATTATTACACGTAATTAGCGCCTACCCTAGACTTAGTCATTAATCCGCGTCTCTGTCATGGTTTATTGCTTTCTTATTTCAACAAATAACTTTTTCTATAGGTGCCGATAAACAAACAAATGATGACTTCCTACCCGTTATCAAGGCTCAAAGGACAAACTACATTTTTGACATAACAGTAAAACCACGAATTTACGTCCCAACGAAATGTTATTTTTTACCGATTCCACGAAAATTGGACCCAACGAAAATTAATGATTTCACAGTAATTAAACTGAAAATGCCAGTTCAAAACAAAACTAAATTTGATATCTGAAAGTCCATAATTTGTTCATAATAATGAACAGATGTTCATTTCCAGTGTGTTACAAAAACAATTATTTCTTATTAGTAGTTTCGGTCATCTATTATGAAAATCTAACCGATTCCCATCAAGTGCTATGAATGAGGTTCAAACCCAAAACCTTTTGACACCGAAAGCCAGTGATAGTACCACTCTTCCATGTCTGCCCACCTAAGTCGACTCGAGTTGTGTAATAAATATTACATGCTTGATCACTCTAGTGAGTACATATAGATTAGAGTATTACACCTCACTCTGTAGAGACTGAATTGCATTTTACTCTTGCCAGGGTTTCTATCAGGCTAGTATCTCCAGTTTTCTTGTTCTTTGAGTGAAAACGAAGAGTGTTTAACATGTACTAGATGTACATATCACTAATACAGCGACAAGGAAATCCTAGTTTTGTAACCATCAGCATCAGCTAGATCTGGATTTTGCTTCCAAGGATAAAATGAAATGATAATTTTCTTTGAACTTCTGAATACATACTATGATATTCTATTCCCAACATAAAACTAAATATATATCTCAATACAAAATCCTGTCATTGGCATCTCAAGTTTTACTACATATACTGCGATTCACTTTTGGATTAAGGTTGTTGCCTATTTCCACCAAATCTAAAAAAGTAGGATACAACTTTCTTCACCTTGCTGGCTTTATTGAAATCAATGATATGTGACATTACATCATACGGTAGCTCAATTGGTAGAATGCTCCCTTTGTATGTGGAAGGTTGTGGGTAACAAGGGTAAGAACTCCGTCCGAGTCTGACCAAGACCTAAAAGTAGGTAGTGGCTGTTCTTTCACAAAGCACTTGGCATTGAGAAATCAAAGTCACAGCTCCTTCGGAAGAGGCCGTAGAAACTTATGCCTAATGGCATGTTGAAGAAACCTCCCTGCACATTGCCAGAGTGCTTTACAAACATAAAAATTTCCTGTGATTTAACCTATAGCTGGTAATGTCTCGATATAAGTGAATTTTCTTGGGACTTAAAACCCTATTCAATCAATCAACCACTGATATGTGACCTTGTCCTTTGACCTACAACCTAATTGTGGTTCCTGATGATTGTCTCATGTTGGAATAGATTTGTTCCCATGTTTGAACAAAATCCATGCATAGATTTGATAGTTATGCATTGAACTATGTCTGTATGGGGTGGGGTAGGGTGTAACAATTTGTCTTGCAATATCTAAAGTAACAATTGGAACATATTTAGATTAAGAATTTTAACAGGTTGGATCATTTTGGGTCTTAATGTGATTTGCTTTAGCATGTTGTATCAAATTTGGCAAAAATTTGTGCAATTGAATACTGTTCCATACATGATCTAAATGCAAGGTGCCACATAATCATGATAATGAAAAAAATGTATCTGCCTTGATGTATAATGTCAAATACTACAGTAATATGGTGACACAGTGTCTATATGTCATCTACCTTTAGGTATAGTGCCACATACTACACAACAGTGGTGACATAGTGTGTATCTGTCATCTGCATTCTGTTACAGTGCCATATACTACAGCACAGTGGATACATAGTGTGTATCTGTCATCTACCTTTAGGTATGGTGCCACACACTACAGTACAACGGTGCCAGTGTATCTGTCTTGTACCTTTAGGTATGGTGCCACACACTACAGTACAAAGGTGTCATAATGTGTATCTGTCATGTAACTTTAGGTATGGTGCCACATACTACAGTACACTGGCAACATAGTGTGTATCTGACATCTACCTATAGGTATGTTGCCACATACTACAATGCACTGGTGACAAAGTGTATATCTACCTTTAGGTATGGTGCCACACACTACAGAACAATGGCGACATAGTGTGTATTTGTCATGTACCTTTAGGTATGGTGCCACACACTACAGTACAAAGATGCCATAGTGTGTATCTGCCATGTTCCTTTAGGCATAGTGCCACACAGTACAGTACAAAGGTACCATAGTGTGTATCTGTCATGTACCTTTAGATATGGTGCCACATAATACAGTACAGTGGTGACAGTTTGTATCTGTCATGTTCCTTTAGCTATGGTACCACACACTACAGTACAATGGCAACATAGTTTTATCTGCCATCTACCTATAGGTATGGTTGGTTGGTTGAATGTTGCTTAACATCGCATCAGCAATTTTTTAGCTATTCGCGACGAGAACTATTTAATTAATCTCTATGGATTAATCTATGAACAATTTTTGTGTATGCTTGTGAAGTGCGAGTGTGTTGTATGGTCTGCCTTGTACTAGCGCGCACTCGGGGCGACTTTACCATGCAAGATCACCGAGTCACTACACTGCAGACAAGCATACTACTCCCCCAGTCCATTATACTGATACCAGGTGAATCAGTAAAGGCCAACGGAAAGGAAAATTCACTTTCCCACATGTGGTCCAAGTGGGACTCAAACTCACAGCTGTGAGAGACCCTGGATTTGAAGACTAATGTCTTATCCATTAGGCCACCGCGCCCTCTCCTATAGGTATGGTGCCACACACTACAGTGCACTGGTGACAAAGTGTATATCTGCCAATACCTTTAGGTATGGTGCCACACACTACAGTTCAATGGCAACATAGTGTTATCTGTTATGTAACTTTAGGTATGGTGCCACACACTACAATACAATGGCAACATAGTGTGTATCTGCCATCTACCTATAGGTATGGTGCTGCACACTACAGTGCACTGGTGGTATGGTGCCACACACAGAACAATGGCAACATAGTGTGTATCTGTCATGTACCTTTAGGTATGGTGCCACACACTATAAAGATGCCATAGTGTGTATCTGCCATGTTCCTTTAGGCATAGTGGCACACACTACAGTACAAAGGTACCATAGTGTGTATCTGTCATGTACCTTTAGATATGGTGCCACATAATACAGTACAGTGGTGACAGTTTGTATCTGTCATGTTCCTTTAGGTATGGTGCCACACACTACAGAACAATGACAACATAATGTGTATCTGCCATCCATCTATAGGTATGGTGCCACATACTACAGTGCACTGGTGACACAGCGTATATCTACCATCTACCTTTAGGTATGGTGCCACACACTACAGTACAATGGCAACATAGTGTGTATCTGCCATCCATCTATAGGTATGGTGTCACATACTACAGTGCACTGGTGACAAAGTGTATATCTGCCATCTACCTTTAGGTATGGTGCCACACACTACAGTACAATGACGAAATAGTGTGTATCTGTCATGTACCTTTAGGCATGGTGCCACACACTACAGTACAAAGATGCCATAGTGTGTATCTGTCATGTACCTTTAGGTATATTGCCACACACTAAAGTACACTGCACTGTGGTGACAGTTTGTATATTTCAGGTAACTTTAGGTGTGGTGCCACATACTACAGTACAGTGACAACATAGTGTGTATCTGTCATCTACCTATAGGTATGGTGCCACACACTACAGTGCACTGGTGACAAAGTGTATATCTGCCATTACCTTTAGGTATGGTATGTACCGTTAGATACAGTACAATGGCAACATAGTTTGTATCTGCTATATTCCTTTAGTTATGGTGCCACATACAACAGTACAGTGGCAATATAGTGTGTATTTGCTATATTCCTTTACGTATGGTGCCACATACTACAGTACAGTGGCAACATAGTGTGTATCTGGTTTCTACCTTAATGTATAGTGCAATATATTACAGTACAGTGGCAACATAGAGTGTATCTGCTATATTCCTTTAGGTATGGTGCCACATACTACATAATACATAGTGTGTATCTGCCATGTCATCTACCTTCAGGCATGGTGTCACATTCTACACTACAGTAGGGACATAGTGTGTATCAGTCATGTTCCTTTAGGTATGGTGTCACACTACAGTACAAAGATGCCATAGTGTGTATCTGCCATGTACCTTTAGATATGGTGCCACATAATACAGTACAGTGGTGACAGTTTGTATCCCTCATGTTCCTTTTGGTATGGTGCCACACACTACAGTACAATGGCAACATAGTTTTATCTGCCATCTACCTATAGGTATGGTTGGTTGGTTGAATGTTGCTTAACATCGCATCAGCAATTTTTTAGCTATTCGCGACGAGAACTACAGTACAATGGCAACATAGTGTGTATCTGCTATATTCCTTGAGGTATAGTGCCACATACTACAGTACAGTGGCAATGCAGTGTGTATCTGCTATATTCCTTTTGGTATGGTGCCACATACTACATAACAGTGGCAACATAGTGTGTATCTGTCATGTCATCTACCTTCAGGCATGGTGCCAAACACCACAGAACAGTGGAGACATAGCGTGTATCTGACATCTTCCTTTAGGTATGGTGCCACATAATATAGTACAATTGTGACAAAGTGTGTATCTGACATCTTCCTTTAGATATGGTGCCACATAATATAGTACAATTGTGACAAAGTGTGTATCTGACATCTTCCTTTAGGTATGGTGCCACATAATGGGGTACAGTGGTTACAAAGTGTATCTGACATCTTCCTTTAGGTATGGTGCCACATAATGGGGTACAGTGGTTACAAAGTGTGTATCTGACATCTTCCTTTAGGTATGGTGCCACATAATGGGGTACAGTGGTGACAAAGTGTGTATCTGACATCTTTTATGTATGGTACCACATTATTGAGTTTAGTGGTGACAAAGTGTGTATCTGACATCATCCTTTAGGTATGGTGCCACATAATGGGGTACAGTGGTAACCAAGTGTGTATCTGACATCTTTTATGTATGGTACCATATTTTTGAGTATAGTGGTGACAAAGTGAGTGTGTATCTGACATCTTCCTTTAGATATGGTGCCACATAATATAGTACAATTGTGACAGAGTGTGTATCTGACATCTTCCTTTAGGTATGGTGCCACATAATATAGTACAGTGGTTACAAAGTGTGTATCTGACATCTTCCTTTAGGTATGGTGCCACATAATGGGGTAAAGTGGTATAAAGTGTGTATCTGACATCTTCCTTTAGGTATGGTGCCACATAATGGGGTACAGTGGTGACAAAGTGTGTATCTGACATCTTTTATGTATGGTACCACATTATTGAGTTTAGTGGTGACAAAGTGTGTATCTGACATCTTCCTTTAGGTATGGTGCCACATAATGGGGTACAGTGGTGACAAAGTGTGTATCTGACATCTTTTATGTATGGTACCACATTATTGAGTTTAGTGGTGACAAAGTGTGTATCTGACATCTTCCTTTAGGTATGGTGCCACATAATGGGGTACAGTGGTAACCAAGTGTGTATCTGACATCTTTTATGTATGGTACCATATTTTTGAGTATAGTGGTGACAAAGTGTGTATCTGACATCTTCCTTTAGGTATGGTGCCACATAATGGGGTACAGTGGTAACCAAGTGTGTATCTGACATCTTTTATGTATGGTACCATATTTTTGAGTATAGTGGTGACAAAGTGTGTATCTGACATCTTCCTTTAGATATGGTGCCACATAATATAGTACAATTGTGACAAAGTGTGTATCTGACATCTTCCTTTAGGTATGGTGCCACATAATTGGGTAAAGTGGTATAAAGTGTGTATCTGACATCTTCCTTTAGGTATTGTGCCACATAATGGGGTACAGTGGTGACAAAGTGTGTATCTGACATCTTTTATGTATGGTACCACATTAATGAGTTTAGTGGTGACAAAGTGTGTATCTGACATCTTCCTTTAGGTATGGTGCCACATAATGGGGTACAGTGGTAACCAAGTGTGTATCTGACATCTTTTATGTATGGTACCATATTATTGAGTATAGTGTTGACATAATGTGTATCTGACATCTTCCTTTAGGTATGGTGCCACATAATGGGGTACAGTGGTGACCAAGTGTGTATCTGACATCTTTTATGTATGGCACCACATTATTGAGTTTAGTGGTGACAAAGTGTGTATCTGACATCTTCCTTTAGGTATGGTGCCACATAATGGGGTACAGTGGTAACCAAGTGTGTATCTGACATCTTTTATGTATGGTACCATATTATTGAGTATAGTGGTGACAAAGTGTGTATCTGACATCTTCCTTTAGGTATGGTGCCACATTATGGGGTACATTGGTGACCAAGTGTGTATCTGACATCTTCCTTTAGGTATGGTGCCACATAATGGGGTACAGTGGTGACAAAGTGTGTATCTGACATTTTTTATGTATGGTACCATATTATTGAGTTCAGTGGTGACAAAGTGTGTATCTGACATCTTCCTTTAGGTATGGTGCCACATAATGGGGTACAGTGGTGACCAAGTGTGTATCTCACATCTTTCTTTAGGTATGGTGCCACAAAATGGGGTACAGTGGTGACAAAGTGTGTCTCTGACATCTTCCTTTAGGTATGGTGCCACATAATGGGGCACAGTGGTGACAAAGTGTGTATCTGACATCTTTTATGTATGGTACCACATTATTGAGTTTAGTGGTGACAAAGTGTGTATCTGACATCTTCCTTTAGGTATGGTGCCACATAATGGGGTACAGTGGTGACCAAGTGTGTATCTGACATCTTTTATGTATGGTACCATATTATTGAGTATAGTGGTGACAAAGTGTGTATCTGATACTTTCTTTAGATATGGTGCCACATAATATAGTACAATTGTGACAAAGTGTGTATCTGACATCTTCCTTTAGGTATGGTGCCACATAATGGGGAACAGTGGTTACAAAGTGTGTATATGACATCTTCCTTTAGGTATGGTGCCACATAATTGGGTAAAGTGGTATAAAGTGTGTATCTGACATCTTCCTTTAGGTATGGTGCCACATAATGGGGTACAGTGGTGACCAAGTGTGTATCTGACATCTTTAAGGTATGGTACCATATTTTTGAGTATAGTGGTGACAAAGTGTGTATCTGACATCTTCCTTTAGGTATGGTTCCACATGATGGGATACAGTGGTTACAAAGTGTGTATCTGACATCTTCCTTTACGTATGGTGCCACATAATGGGGTACAGTGGTGACAAAGTGTGTATCTGACATCTTTTATGTATGGTACCACATTATTGAGTATAGTGGTGACAAAGTGTGTATCTGACATCTTCCTTTAGGTATGGTGCCACATAATGGGGTATAGTGGTGACCAAGTGTGTATCTGACATCTTTTATGTATGGTACCATATTATTGAGTATAGTGGTGACAAAGTGTGTATCTGACATCTTCCTTTAGGTATGGTGCCACATAATGGGTACAGTGGTGACCAAGTGTGTATCTGACATCTTACTTTAGGTATGGTGCCACATAATGGGGTACAGTGGTGACAAAGTGTGTATCTGACATCTTTTATGTATGGTACCATATTATTGAGTATAGTGGTGACCAAGTGTGTATCTGACATCTTCCTTTAGATATGGTGCCACATTATGGGGTACAGTGGTGACAAAATGTGACTCTGACATCTTTTATGTATGGTACCACATTATTGAGTTTAGTGGTGACAAAGTGTGTATCTGACATCATCCTTTAGGTATGGTGCCACATAATGGGGTACAGTGGTAACCAAGTGTGCATCTGACATCTTTTATGTATGGTACCATATTTTTGAGTATAGTGGTGACAAAGTGTGTATCTGATATCTTCCTTTAGATATGGTGCCACATAATACAGTACAATTGTGACAAAGTGTGTATCTGACATCTTCCTTTAGGTATGGTTCCACATAATGGGGTACAGTGGTTACAAAGTGTGTATCTGACATCTTCCTTTAGGTATGGTGCCACATAATGGGGTACAGTGGTTATAAGTGTGTAACTGACATCTTTCTTTAGGTATGGTGCCACACAATGGGGTACAGTGGTGACAAAGTGTGTATCTGACATCTTCCTTTAGGTATAGTGCCACATAATATAGTACAATTGTGACAAAGTGTGTATCTGACATCTTCCTTTAGGTATGGTGCCACATAATGGGGTACAGTGGTGACCAAGTGTGTATCTGACATCTTCCTTTAGGTATGGTGCCACATAATGGAGTACAGTGGTGACAAAGTGTGTATCTGACATCTTTTATGTATGGTACCACATTATTGAGTTTAGTGGTGACAAAGTGTGTATCTGACATCTTCCTTTAGGTATGGTGCCACATAATGGAGTACAGTGGTGACAAAGTGTGTATCTGACATCTTTTATGTATGGTACCACATTATTGAGTTTAGTTGTGACAAAGTGTGTATCTGACATCTTCCTTTAGGTATGGTGCCACATAATGGGGTACAGTGGTGACAAAGTGTGTATCTGACATCTTTTATGTATGGTACCACATTATTGAGTTTAATGGTGACAAAGTGTGTATCTGACATCTTCCTTTAGGTATGGTGCCACATAATGGGGTACAGTGGTAACCAAGTGTGTATCTGACATCTTTTATGTATGGTACCATATTTTTGAATATAGTGATGACAAAGTGTGTATCTGACATCTTCCTTTAGGTATGGTGCCACATAATTGGCTACAGTGGTAACCAAGTGTGTATCTGACATCTTTTATGTATGGTACCATATTTTTGAGTATAGTGGTGACAAAGTGTGTATCTGACATCTTCCTTTAGATATGGTGCCACATAATATAGTACAATTGTGACAAAGTGTGTATCTGACATCTTCCTTTAGGTATGGTGCCACATAATGGGGTACAGTGGTTACAAAGTGTGTATCTGACATCTTCCTTTAGGTATGGTGCCACATAATGGGGTAAAGTGGTATAAAGTGTGTATCTGACATCTTCCTTTAGGTATGGTGCCACATAATGGAGAACAGTGGTGACAAAGTGTGTATCTGACATCTTTTATGTATGGTACCACATTATTGAGTATAGTGGTGACAAAGTGTGTATCTGACATCTTCCTTTAGGTATGGTGCCACATAATGGGGTATAGTGGTGACCAAGTGTGTATCTGACATCTTTTATGTATGGTACCATATTATTGAGTATAGTGGTGACAAAGTGTGTATCTGACATCTTCCTTTAGGTATGGTGCCACATAATGGGGTACAGTGGTGACCAAGTGTGTATCTGACATCTTACTTTAGGTATGGTGCCACATAATGGGGTACAGTGGTGACAAAGTGTGTATCTGACATCTTTTATGTATGGTACCATATTATTGAGTATAGTGGTGACCAAGTGTGTATCTGACATCTTCCTTTAGATATGGTGCCACATTATGGGGTACAGTGGTGACAAAATGTGACTCTGACATCTTTTATGTATGGTACCACATTATTGAGTTTAGTGGTGACAAAGTGTGTATCTGACATCATCCTTTAGGTATGGTGCCACATAATGGGGTACAGTGGTAACCAAGTGTGCATCTGACATCTTTTATGTATGGTACCATATTTTTGAGTATAGTGGTGACAAAGTGTGTATCTGATATCTTCCTTTAGATATGGTGCCACATAATACAGTACAATTGTGACAAAGTGTGTATCTGACATCTTCCTTTAGGTATGGTGCCACATAATGGGGTACAGTGGTTACAAAGTGTGTATCTGACATCTTCCTTTAGGTATGGTGCCACATAATGGGGTACAGTGGTTATAAAGTGTGTAACTGACATCTTTCTTTAGGTATGGTGCCACACAATGGGGTACAGTGGTGACAAAGTGTGTATCTGACATCTTCCTTTAGGTATAGTGCCACATAATATAGTACAATTGTGACAAAGTGTGTATCTGACATCTTCCTTTAGGTATGGTGCCACATAATGGGGTACAGTGGTGACCAAGTGTGTATCTGACATCTTCCTTTAGGTATGGTGCCACATAATGGAGTACAGTGGTGACAAAGTGTGTATCTGACATCTTTTATGTATGGTACCACATTATTGAGTTTAGTGGTGACAAAGTGTGTATCTGACATCTTCCTTTAGGTATGGTGCCACATAATGGAGTACAGTGGTGACAAAGTGTGTATCTGACATTTTATGTATGGTACCACATTATTGAGTTTAGTTGTGACAAAGTGTGTATCTGACATCTTCCTTTAGGTATGGTGCCACATAATGGGGTACAGTGGTGACAAAGTGTGTATCTGACATCTTTTATGTATGGTACCACATTATTGAGTTAATGGTGACAAGTGTGTATCTGACATCTTCCTTTAGGTATGGTGCCACATAATGGGGTACAGTGGTAACCAAGTGTGTATCTGACATCTTTTATGTATGGTACCATATTTTTGAATATA